>VXBT01010007.1:191585-251040 GCA_013400235.1 Oriolus oriolus | reverse complement strand
CCTTCCGGAGGGTTTGACATCGCAACGTCTTTTTAAGGTTGAAATTCTTAACGGTGGTGCCAAGCTCGTGTGGAAATTCCCTTTTATCAACATGCTGCTGCCTTCGGAACTGCAACTTGCAGCTTTCCTCTAAGGAGCTGGCTGTGCCAGTGCGGATGTCTGCAAAGCCCCCGTGCCCCTGGGATGGGCTCTGCCCTTTCTGACAGCAGGGCTATTAAAGGAATAGGTTTTTCTTCTTCATTTGTACCTCACCCGGAGTGCCTGGCCCTTCTTTTGTCCTTGTTCTCTTACTATTTATACTGCTGAAGAGTTTTGCTCTTTAATTGCCTTTGCTAGGTCTAACTTAGCTCGAGTGTTCAAAGACCAGGGGCTGAATGAGCTGAACTCGGGCACGAGAATTTAAGGGATGGCAGTTTTTCTCTGTTGCAGGAGGTAACAGCCAGTGCACTGCTCCTAACTGGCAAGTTTGTATTATATATAAAATATATATTTTCTCCTGGTGCCTCACAAATGACACTTTCTCCTAATGCTTTTTCCCTGCTGCTTTCGGTGTCTGATGCCCTCCTGCAGCCATTCCTCATCAATCTTTCTGCCTCTTTTTAAAGTTACAGTATTTGGATGTATTTTGCCCTTTTGACTTTTGAATTCTGCACAGTATCCATCCTCCAGACCCCATGTTCCTCCCTCTGGTTGGTTTCTCCAGTCAGGTCTCATAACTTCTCAGTGTGTCCTTTGAACCCCGCAGCCCTGGCTGCCCTAGTGGGCTGCTCCTCCCTTTCAGCCCATATTGTAGTAATCGCTCCAATCAAGGTTGTTTTAACATCTTTTCCTTACCAAAACCGTGCCTAAAATAGCCCCTCCTCGTGTCACTTTGGGGAAGAAATCTGCCGGCTGTCGGCACGTTGAGCATTTCCCATGTCCTCCTGCTCAGCACACAGAGCTGGGTGGCGGGTGGCACTCAGAGCTGCGGGATTTTTCCCTGCTTTCCTCTCTGGAGGTCACTCCTCAGGGTGCTCCTGGGATTAGAGGACCTGGCCCCATCTCCAGCCCTTCCTAAGGCAGGGAGCTGTGGCTGCGCTTTAAAGGTGAGGGCTGTGAGGGAGAGCGCGCGTGATCCACAAGTCATGCTCCAGCAAATCTGGCGTCTCTTGGAGCGTGGTGTAACTCGCTCCCTGGCAGCGTGATCAACTGCCAGTCGGAGTGCCAGGTAATTTTGTAGAATAGTTACCAATTCCAGTGATTTAGGGGCTGGTTTCCAGGGCACTTGGGATGCCTGGATCCCGAGGCACTGAGCCTGCAGCTTTGCTCCAGCACTGGGAGCTTGCGTGGCGGACACAGGAGCCTGACTGCAGGATGGTTGCGAGGTGTTTGAGGACACATCTGAGCAGCAACACTCTGGAGAGGATCACAACTCCTTCCAGAAGTTCTGAACAACTGTTGGCTTTCAGGACTGCGCTCCGAGCTCCCTTTAGTTAACATACACAGGTTTTTACTTTTTAAGAGCGTTTCACAATTCGATTAAGGCTTCATACGATCAAGCAGTGGCACGAGCGTTTTGCAACTGCCTTGAAATGGGAAGCATTTAATTGTTTGGCGTCTTTAGGGAGATGAGCTGCCCTCATGACTATTAAGAGGGCTGTGTCCCTGCAAGGCCGTTGCAGGCAGGTGAAGGCTGAGGAATGCTGTGCAAGAGGCTCCAGCGCGCAGGCAGAGAGCGAGCACGCCCAGTTCTGAAGGACGGAGAGAGGCCGATGACTTCAAAAGGGAAGAGGATGCTGTGGGGAAGGTGTGCCAAGGTCTGGATTCTGGGTTTTCTATCTGTGACTAAACACATTTCACAGCAGAGTTAAGAGTAAGCTGTGCTGTGCAGGCCCAGCAGCGCAGTGGGATTTCATCAGACTCGAGAAAATGAGCAAGGCAGGGGAATTTAGTGTTGCCTCTTCTCCTGGGTAATTTTCCCACCTCGGGGCTTAGTGCAAGGTGCTGACTTGCAAATGACACATCATTACGAAGCCAGCCCAGAGCTGCAAAGCCCTGCTGGGAAAGTGGTCAGGAGAGCGGAGGAAGCTGCCTCTTGGACTTGGTTCCTCCTGGTGTGGGACCTGCTCTGGGAACATGTTGATTTAATTCCCACAAGTTGGTTCTCCGATGGTGCGAATAAAGCTGCTGACAGTGACTGAAATGGGATTCGACACTGGAGAACCTGTTAGGCTCAGTAAATGTAGGTCTGTTGGGAGGCTTCAAAGGGTTGTATTTTAAGCCACTTTTCCCCTCTCATCATCGATTTTTGAATTTCTGGTAACTAGTTTTTATGAGGAACGAGCTGAAGTTGACAATAAAGTCACAGAAAATGAAATGCCTGAACAGTCAGAGCTAATTACATTAAAGATGATACAGACCTTCTCTTCCTGATTGCTCGTGTGAAAATCACGCCTTTGAGAAATGTTCTCAATGAGTTATGCACCAGGTTTAAAGCTGATCTGGCTTCTTTGATAAAATATGAACTATTGGAAAGATTTATAAGAGTCGGAAATGCTGCCGAATATTTCAGTATTTAGAGCAGCAGGAAACCACTCCTGAGATATTTTTAAAACAGGTATTTACTCAAGTAATTGGTTACTTTTAATGTGGAATAAGAAAACCTGGTGCAGCTATATTGGACTTGACATAAAAGACAGGTATGTAATTTGTGAGCAAAACAGGGTGGAATGTACACATTGTACCTGGGGAGGTATTTCAAGAAAGACAACTCCTTGAGACAAAAAGGCAAAACAACCGACACGCCGGGTTACATGCCAGGATTGCTTATTCCTCAGTTAATCAGCTGTGTAATGAGTGTCCAGAAACAATCCCTTCTGCCCAGGTAGTTTAGGTTTCAAACTTCGTCAGCTTTGTGGCCGTCATAAAATGGATTACATGGAAGTTGGACGAAAACCACATGTTTCTGAGAACATTTTGGTTCAAATAATAATAATAAAAAAAAAATGTGGCAATGCCTGTGCCAACAATTTACTACAGAATATCTGAACCAGATGCTGTTAAACTATAATTCCAACCAATTTGCCAGAATTATATATTTACTTTATTCTTTAAGTCAAACTAAAGATATGCATGTTTTCTATTACTGGTGGATATAAACAAAAATGTGATGCGATTACAATTCCTATAAGGCAGATAACGCCCAACAGTCAGGATTTCTGGGACTACTGCACGAGCTAAAGAAAAACTGGAAGTTCTGTTGGTAATTATGTGTGACAGGGTCATCAAAATGGGGCTGTTCAGATTGAGACATATCAGACTGCAGTCTGCTTAGTCACCACAGAAGGGCTTTCGCCAGCACTCATCCGTTTCTCCCTTTTTCTCACAGTAGTACATTTTTTTCCACCCTGAGAGAACGGGGAAGAGATCTGTAAGACGTGGAGAGTTCCATTCTTAGCTAAAATAATCCATGGAAGGGACTCCTCTTTGGAGATACTTGTAGGCAATCTCCAGCTTGCCAGTTTTTATCCAGGTGAGCTGCTCTGTGATGGTTGAAATGACAGAGCCTGACGTCGGAATCGGCATCTTGCAAGGACACAGTGAGTTTTAGCAGGAGACTTTATGACGTTGCATGTCATTCAGGCTATGAAGGCTTCTAGCTGGCACTCCCACAAGCTGAAACGATCTCTACCTACTGTCAAGAGGCTCTCAGAAAACCTCAAATAATTTCCTCGAGTGAAGTGGCTACCTCAGGCAGCTGTGGCCTGACACAGAGAAGTGCTGAACATCCTGTAACACCCTTGTGCCCAGGTCGGCTCCGAACCAGCAGGGAGAAAAACAGATCAGAAAAAACTGGGGTTTCAAGAAGCAGCTTCGATTCAGAGAACTGTTCAGTGCAGTCACTGAAACCGAATCCCCCTGGGTGCTATAAAGAAAAGAAGGATCTGCAAAAGATTTGCAGTGGAGTCTCTGGTTTCATCCAGACCACAGCCTGCTGGGACACAGCTCCGGCTCCCAACCCGGGGCTGCAGCGTGGCATCCCACTTGGAGGAGCGTGGAGACTCCTCACAGCTCTTCTGCAGAAATCCTGTTTGGTTTTGGGAAAGAAGAGAGCAAAAAAGAGCTCTCTGGGTCCCCCACCTGAAGACCACGTGGTACATAAAGCATCCTCTTTGTTTTGTGTGATTCAAGGTTGCCATGGGCTCAGTTACGGGCAGGATCAAATCCAGAGGTGAGCTGGGTTCCACCTGCAACACAGGATGGTTTTGAGTTTTTGAACCCACCTACTCCTGAAACAGCAGCTACAGGGGAGATGGGAGTTACCACTACGACAGTGATGCCAAAGCCCAACGCAAATAATTTCATTAAGTGTCCCAGCTGACATATTTATCAGGCACACCCAGTTTTTGTGTGTTTACGATGCAGTTACATGAGGCAGAAGTTAAGGATGGGCAAGACTTGCTAGTCCCTTCTCCTTTTCAGTGCCAGATCCTTCCAAGGTTCTGGTTCCTCCATTCCTCCTCCTCTTCACCTTGTGAAGGAGCCACAAGTGATACTTGCAGTCAAAGCAGACGTTGACAACATTTTTTTTGCTCTGGAAAAAAACCCTGCCTTGGCATTCCAGGCCTTCCAGTTCACACCAAGCCTACTAGCATGTGGCCAGACCAAAAGAAAAACGCTCCAGCCCGTTGTGGTAGGACTATCAGAAACCCAGGTCAGGTAACGGGACTGTAATTCCATGGGGCTCGCCAAGAAGGAAACGTGCCAGCGTAATTAGAGCGGTAATTATAGCACCAGAGTCACCGCCCACAGAGCACGACTGCACAGAGCAGTGATTCCACAATCAGAGTCCAAACAATACAGTGCTCTGGAGCTGCCCTGCCTGCCAGTCCTGGCTCTCAGCTGGCCTGACCTGGGATCCACAGCGGATCTGCTTCTCCTGGGAATGGCCGTGCAGAAGCCAGCACGTGGTGCTGAAATTAAGGGTCAGGTTTTGTTTTCGTGTTGAACCCAACAAATTCAGTGCAATCCTGCAGGGCTGGTAAGAGCAGTGAGAGAGAAAATCATCTCTGCAGCTCGATCGTGGGCTCTCACTGGCTTTCCATAACCACATTTCACTTTGTGTGTGTAGATGATCTTCCCACTGCTTTGGGACTTCTCAGTTGGATCAGACGATAATTAACCCGTAGGTGCAGCTCTTCCTATGGCCTGGTAGGACCTCTCTTTTCACTCCTGTGGGGTCTGGGCAGCTGCTCTGACACACAGCACAGCTCGTTAACCACGTTGGCTTAGAGGTATTGCATCTGTGACCTTCGTGACACAGTTTGTGGGTTTGTATTCTTCCTGTGGAATAATGAGCACGGTGAGTTGAAATTCACATTAAAAAACAGTTAATTGTCAGTTTATCACTGAAAAGATTCTCCAAATCTTAACAGTTATGAGCCAGGCTTAGAAAAACCAGAGGTCAGTGGAGCGAGCGGAGTCACAGAGCCATGGTCCTGCTCCAGCTACCAGTACTGGAACAGGTAACTTTTAAAATACAAATTAAGGTCCTGCTGCTGTCGTGGAACCTACTGGGACCACTTGGATGCAGGAACCTGCCTGGACCCCTCTTTTTGCAGGGCTAATGCTGATACCTGCTTTCAAATCAATGTAGTTTTTATCCACCACGATGTAACTCGCAGTAACTTTGCCACCACGATGTGCCTCTCGCCTGCATCTCCCCTATCCGTGTTTATTTAACGTGTTTTTATGATGAATAGTTCAGATTAGATTTTGCTTGTGGTGGAAGCCTTTTATTTTGTGGGGCTGTGGTGAGTGGAGCCCTGTCCTGGTGTTTGTACCTTGCCATGTGCTTGCTCCGGGGAAGTTGTGCCCGGTGTATCCACAAATGTTCCCTCCTGCTTCCAGCGGGATCCCACGCCAAGGAAAACACATTCCTTGAAGAGATAGGTAATTGCTTGAGATTTTGTCTAATGTTAGAGCAGGACCAATGGACTATTTGAAGCAGCTTAGTATTCATAATAATACGTGGTTCAGAGCTGACTAAAAGGCTATAATTCTTTTGAGGGGTTCCTCTGACATCATAAACCACCAGAGCTCAGCCAGTCAGCAGAAAGCAGAGACTGGATTATAGCTGGGCTCTTCAGCATGGGACCGTACATGGCCTTTTCTCATGTCTGCAAAGGGATTATTTCAGAAGGCTTTTTTCTCCTTATTCCAAATGACTTTATAACCCAAAATGGAAGAATTGCTGGGTGCTGTTTTCTGTGTGAAAAACCCTCAGAGATAATATTCGCTGTTTTCTCTGTCCTGGCGTAATCAGATTTTAATCTGGAAATGTGTCCAGGAGTGCAAGTCAATCCTTTCACCCTCTAAACGAGCTGTGGTACGGCAGTACAGCTCTAACAGCACATCTGGCTGGTACACGAATAGCCCCTCAGGAAATTGTTCTCCCATTTCCCCAAGAGTTTTACCCAACCATGTACCAGTCCTGGGCCCTATATTTACTGAAATATATTCTGGATATGAGTTTGGTGGGTCCTCTCCTGGGGCTATTTTGGCTACACCCATTTTCATGGTCAGTAGTGGGTTCCATGTGCCAAGCATGCCTTGATTTTTGGTTGATGTCGTATTGCATTCAGAAGTAGCTGGGGAGCGTTTCAAAACAGAGATCTGTTTGTATAAATATTTATATGTAATTTTCTGATAGCCTCGGGAAACCAAGTCGGTGACTGAGGAAATAAATAGGCATGGAAAAAATCATAAGGGTATTGTTTATGAATATAGACAGATGATAATAACAAGCAGAACGAGTTCACTGGAGAGGGAGAGCTGACATGATGGATGCTAGCTTTAACACCATGTACTAAACTTTCTGTACATCTTGTTTCAGGGCTCCTATTTTTTGAAAATCCACAGGAATAAATTAGTGTGTGGGTAAGAGGTTCAGACAGAGCTGACTCGAGGGTGGAATGTGCAGAACAAGACCACAGACAGGGTGTCCATGGTGTTCTGCTGCCTCCTGGGACTCCTCTCTGCCTTTTCCAGTCTCTGTGTTGAGTCAAGTGTCTCTTCTGATAACTGGTGGCGCTTTGGCTGAGGTAAAAGCTGCCTGTGCTGTTGTGTTTTCTGTCACCAGCAGCTCTGCTGGGTGCCCTGGGAGCCTCTGCTGAGGTTCATCTGTGTCTGTAATGTCCCCAGCAGGATGGTGGGGTGGCTCTCAGCGGCCTGTGTCACACGAGGTGTTTCACCCCAGGTGGAAAACAGGCTTGGATGTGGAGCAGACCCTGCTCCAAGGGGTCAGAGCAGCCTGGAGGGGGACACAGCTCCCCGTGGGGGGTGGCTGGTGACAAGGCTCCGTGTCAACGTGTGTCACCCTTGGGTGATGGAGAACGGGCACAGCAGCCTCGACTCTGCCAAAATCTTTTGGGGAATCTTTGCAGGGCACAGACTTGAGCCCAGTACAAACTGCACCGAGGCCAACCTCGGCTTGGATGGCACCGGGCTTGGCTTGCCAGGAGGGTTTTCAATAATAACAGCAGCCGTCCGAAGCAGTGACACAGTAATACTCATTTATATGATTTATGGGAACACTGTATGTAATGATTCCAGCATATACAAGCAGGACTGAACTCCTTTTTTGCCTCCTGAATAGAGGCAGTTGTGTAATACCCACAGGAGCTTAGTACTTGTAGGAATATCCTGCACTGCCTGTGGCTGGAGGAGCTGTTTACATCCATCATTTCAGCTGACCCCATTAGGAGTTTTTGAAAGCAGCAAAAGAAATTCCCCTTGGTGTTGAACCTAGGAGAGCAGGTAGCCTGCTATCTTCCCGAGGTTTGCACCTTCTTCTGCCCACTTGTGTGGCGTGCTCAGTCAGGGGCATGCAGTTTGTGTTTGGGTCTGGATTATCAGTGAGCATAGAGCTGGTATTGTCTTGGCTGGGCCCATCGTTGTGGGCAGACTGGCTGACTACAGTGGCTTGAGTCCTGAGATCATACCAGCAATTCTTCTTCCACAGCCAGTCTCCCATTAGAGGCTGCTGGAACACACTGGGGTATTTCCAAATTCTTTTTTTGCATCTGTCTAGGAGGGTTATGGAGTTCCCTCAGCGTTCGTCTCTCTTTCAGTGCACGTCTCTGGTGGGCTCAATGTACTAAGCAGGACCAAATTTTTGGGTTTGTGTTTGCTGAAGACAGGTTGTTCAATTCCCTTGTTGCTGGGTAGGATTTGTTAAGTATGGAAACCTTGGGGTACCCCTTCCAGAGCCCTCCTGACACAGGGAACCCTCTGGGAGGTGTGGATACACATCTGTGTGCGCACACATTCCTCCCCGTGTGCCTGGAAAGCAGAGCTCGGCACAGATGTCCTCAGCTGGCTAAAGAGCAGTGAGGAGAGATTAAAAATGCCCTTGTGACGGTGATTCACAAGAACAAGTCAGGGGAATATTCTATCAACAGACCCGAGAAAGAGAGCAGGATATGGGCTGGTGATTCGAGATCAGCTTGGTTTTTAAGAACTCTGAATTCAGATACATGAGAAATGAATGTTTTAGGCAATTTTGATTGAATGTTCTTTTTTTTTCCAGTCTAAAATCTCTATTAATTGGCTGACATAATTGTTCTCTGCCTCTTCTGTGAAGTTTTGAACAAACCTGCACAATTTTTTGGAGTCTACGAATAACTGCTGTGCCAAAATGTGTCTCCTGAAATAATCAGATGATTAAATCTCCTGCCAGGAGGATATGATTTCTCTCAAACTGATGTCTAGTCTCTGCAAATTTCATCTTTTGTCTCATTAAAATGATTTGGAGTCTATTATTCTCCTACCAAAAGTTCACTCTGTGTTTTAAGGACAGAAGCAACATAACCTAAGTGAGGATGTTTTCATTTCTCAGATCTTGGGTTAGGCTGTGTGTCATTCTCTGACATATCCCTTGGACATTTATGGCTTTGAATGACGCTCGGTAGAGCAGGTTATCATTGTTTTACTTTGATATTTGGGTACTGATGGTACCATATCTAAACCATGAACATATTTCTCTTGGTGTCCTGTCCTGGGTATCTGCTGCAGGGGTAAAAGTGGATTTATTTGTGAATGAAGCCTTCAACAGACCATCCTTGTGCCCAAATGTCTCTTGGCATCTCCTTCTGCTGCAGCTGGGTGTGCTGAGGGCAGTTCAGGCAGTTCAGAGTAGCCTCTGGCTGTGCTCCAGGATGTGATTTTCTCTTTCCTCACCATCTGACCAGCGTGACCATGACAGAGCTTCTGGAGGGCTCGCTCTGGTTTCAGAGCAGCCTCATTTTGGATGAGGGCTGGCTTCCAAATTCTTCAGTTCTGGAGAAGGGACTGGCCTTCCATGAGAGCCACATTACACCTTTCTCTTCTTTCTGCTGCTACATCTGCCAGCTTTTATCTCACAGCTGTTTCAGAGCCAGCCTCTTCTGCTGTGACACCAGGCACCCTGACCTCTGTCCCTGTGACGTGACTTTCCACCAGACACTACCTGATTATGTCATTTTTCTGCAGAACGTGGTCTTTGGACCAGCATGAACTGGTCCAGCAGGAGCAGCTGATTCCCACCAGTCCATAGAAAGGGCGCAAACAAGTGGAGGATCGTGAATGGGTTCCATGAACAGGATTCACCACAATTTTACTCAGAGCCCACATGAGGAGCAATTTATCTCTGTCACCCTGGAGGGACAGTGAGGAAACCACGAGCTGCCCCCAGAGTCAGCAATTGTTCTAATTCCACCCACTGGAAATGTCCAGGAGAAAACTTAGCCCAGTTAACAGAGAGATGAACCCCCTCCAAACCAGCTCTTTTCTCAGTTAATTTAACTACAGTCCACCATGGTAAAACAACAGGTAGCTGAAGTGAGAGCTCACTCAGAGCCCTGCAGTCAGTGATCATTTTATTGACATATCTGTATAATTTATTATTATACAGACATGAACTCAGCTAAGAGCTGGATTTCTCCCGATGTGGCTGATAATTATAGTTGATTTAGTTCTTGCAGTTCCCACGTACTTGAGCCGGGCACATTTTCCGTGGGGCAGAGTTATTCCTGCTCAGCAGTGTGGTTTCCAGGCTGTCACTGTCCTACCTTTGATGGCAGCTGAGTGGCCAGGGTTTTGCCTGGGCCTTGGGGACAGCTGGGGATGGGGACTCTGCTGCTTCAGCAACTTCTGGTTTCCCCCTTGTGGTTTCCCTACACTTGGGCAATCCTGTCGCTGGTGACCTTTGCCTCTGCACTGCCTAGAAATGGCATCTGGCCTCAAACCCCAGTGGGAAGCACAAGGTCTTCTCTGAGCTGTGGGACACCCACCACAAGCTCGCACTTGGGCCTCCTCCAGTTTTCAGCCAGCTCGCTCACAGTCCTTCTTGGGAAGGCTTTATCCTACGGAGAGGGTAGGGATGGAAGTTGCACACAGATGGGCGCTAACAGCTGGTGCTTTAACAAGACCCCTCTTTCTGCTTCCCTGGGGGAATCTGGCTAATTCACGTTCATTCCCTACCTTCATTTTCTGCACCAGTGTAGATTTTGGAGTTCCTTTGGTCAGTCAGTTTGTGACCTGACTTTTCACAAAAACTTTTTTTTAGTGGAGCCCTGCTATGAACAGGCATCTTTTCCTATTAGGAGTTTCGCATTCTGCTCAGTGCAAGCTGCTTCCCAAATCCATTGCTGGGTTGAAGTGCTCCACCAGGACATCCCAAACCAGGCTCCTCACTGCATGTTACGTGCCAGGTCCATCTCCTCCCTCTGTCTGGCATTTCCAGCAGTTTTCATTGTAGCTGTCTGCAAAACTCCAGTCTGTGCAGGCAACAGGAAAAAAAAATAGAGGAAAAAATATTTTACTAATAGCTATTGCTAAGGCATTTTGGTCTAAAGACCTAAAGTCCTTCATGAATATTGCAGTGGCTTCTCGACAGCCTCCAGTCCACACAGCCCCTGTCTGCTGTGCTTTTTCAGACTTCAGTTCATCTGCTCCCTCCTGCACGTCTTCACCAGTGGAATAACTTTTTCCTAGCTGAAAGCCTTTGCCAGCTGTGCTAATACTTGCTTATAAACTTGCTTACAGAGATTTCACAATTCCAGCAGGCAGGACTTTACTCTTAGCCCCTGCTTAAAGTGCAGGCTGAAATCCTGAACTTGGCCCTTTCTGAGAAGTCATTTCTTTCCCTCTGCAGACACTGCAGGGAATGCTCATTCCCCAGTTCCCCATGTAAACCAGGGCAGCTAAAAAACAAAAATTAGACTGCGTTCTTTGCAGTGAAATAAAAAGAAGTTTCTCGCAACACATTTCCACCTTCTTTAAAGAGGGTATTTTTGTAGTGATTTAAATTTTCGAGTTGAGTGTATTATGTTGGGCAAAGTTTGATAATGAATGCTGGTGTTATTCAGCTGATCTTGATGGATCATCACCCCAGAGCAGCCATTTACCTGCTTGTCATGGTTTTCAACCATTTTGCTTTGAAGGCTCTGAGACAGGAGACTGGCAAAGTCCTTTGGGTAGTGCTTGCTCAGGCTGTGTTTGTATTCCCAGGGCAACTCTGAATCACAGAATGGGTTGGGTTGGGTTGGAAAGGGCCTTAAAGCTCACACAGTGCCATCCCCTGCCATGGGCAGGGACACCTTCCGCTATCCCAGGCTGCTCCAAGCCCTGTCCAGCCTGGCCTGGGACACTGCCAGGGATCCAGGGGCAGCCACAGCTGCTCTGGGCACCCTGTGCCAGGGCCTGCCCACTCTCACAGGGAAGAATTTCTCCCTAACATCCAATCTAACCCTGCTTTATGTCAGTTTGAAGCCATTCCCCCTTGTCCTGTCATTCCATCCCTTGTAAAGAGTCTCTCCATCTTTCCTGTGGGCTCCCTTCAGATCCTGGAAAGATCACCTCAAATCCTTCTCTTTTCCAGGCTGAACAATCCCAAACCTGTCAGCCTTTCCTCACGGGAGGTCAGTGAAGTGCTGTTAAGAAGGACTCGGTCAGGAACAGATGCAGCACAGCCGCCACGTTCCGAGGGGAGCGTGCTGGAGGGAGGCAGCACGTTCCTGCTCCCCCGCCGCTGCTCGGACAGCCCCCCGAGCCCAGCCAGTGCAGGGCAGGACGTGCCACAGCCTCCCTGCGAGCACGGCTGGCTCTGCTGCAGCATCTGGGAGAGCAGCACAGCCCCGGCAAGCACAAAGTGAGCTGCCCACCTGCTGCTCCACCTGCACGGCTCCCGCCTCTGCCAAGCGCCGGGGCGGGGGATGTGGAGCAGGAATCTCCTGTCCCTGCAGCTTCTGCAGATGTGCTAAACCGTGAAATCACGGAGAGCAGCAGATTTGGAGGGGGGGTGGGTTAGGGATGCGGAAGAATAGAGAGGAAGGGAGAGAGAGGCTGCGTTCGGTTTTCTACGACGCTTATTTTGTGTTCTGTGTCTGCCTCTCCAGCCTTGGGCTGATGTTTTTCCATATTAAAAGGAAAATGGACAGGTTTGCTCCTGCTCTTATAGCCCTGAGTGTACAAAAATGGAAAATTATCTTCAATTCAGACACCTGCTTTTTTTTTTTCTGTGATCTTATTTCCAGGATCAAGTTCTCTTGCCCGCTCATTCATCTGGATCTTCAACCCAGCAGGAATCATTAGTGCCCTAATGATTGATATAAAATCTTTCCCTCTCTCTCATTACTTTTTATCTTTTTATTTTAAGCTGGGAGTTCTGGTATTTCTGTGCACCATTTGCACAAGGATTTTGTTGTTTTAGGCTTGATTTTCCAGGCGAGATAGTGTTTATTGCTGTGTTGGTATTGTGACTGTAAAGGAACAGTATGTTTTCATCCGTGGTGTTCCTTCCCCGGGCAGATCAATCCCAGTGAACTCTTACTCAGCAAAATTATGGGAGTTTTACTAAACATTTGCTCAGAAAATACATTCTGTGGTTAGTTACACTGGCTGATATGACCACACTTCAGCAGCCCAGTCAGAGCTGACCTGGGATTTAGGGTTGTAGGGTTGATGTAGAGCAAAGGCTCCTTGCTGCTTTATTTAAAAAAGTTGGGTAAAGCACGGGGGTAAAAATAAAACCACGCTTAAAAATACATGAAATTTTAGAAGAAAAGACAAAAGTTACTCGGATTTCAGTTCTGTGAAGCTTGACAGTGTCCTTTTGAGCACCCTATGCCAAAAAACCAAACCCCTGGGGTTCTCAGGCTGTTTAAAAGAGCAGGAGACAGAGAGCCAGTCCTTCCTGAGGCTCTGCCAAAGCCTCAAGTGGAGGCAGACGCTGATGTCAGAAAGCTGCTGGGATTGTCTTGTTTGCTACGTGATTGACAATCCCTGTGACACCATCCCTGTGCCCAGCACGGCTCTGTTGGAGTTTTCCACTGGCTTTGGTGAGAACTGGCTGAAGTCCTGCATTTGTCTGATGTGTTAATGTGTTAACTGTGTCAAAAACTTTGTGACACCCTTGCCTATTGTGCAGCTGATGATCTATGGGATGATAACTGTATCTGAGGAGGACAGACGACCACAGGAATTTCTCTCAGTGTCTGTTGCATTGTTATTAAAGACAGAACTATCTGTGGCCCTGACGGTGCAATTGCATTATAACAACAGCAGATTTTCCAGGGAGTTAAATTTTGGATTGCCACTTAATCACCAAACCCATGGAGTGTTGTTTGACTGAATGGAGAACATTTTGCCTTTGACTGGATGGTTATTATTTTTAAGTGCCACACCATTTGCTGTTATTATTTTCGGTCAAGAATGAAAAACAAGTCCCTGGTTTGGGTCCAAGCTTTAGATAAAGAACATCACAACAGAGACTGAGGGAGGAAAGCCCATTCCTATCATCAAGGGGTTTGCTGTTAAGGGTTGTGTGTGTATGGCTTGAACATTTAATTTGCATTATAGCATTTAGTGAATATTATCTAAAAGTAGAATCTCTGTGTTTTCAACAGCTCCACTCCCGAAAAACCCTCGCAGCAACCATGGCTGAACCCCAAGGTCCTTTCTTGACTCTGCCTCCTGATTACACTGAGCTCCAGTGGATTTAAGTGGGAGTTTTGCTTGAGGAAAAGGGTGAAACTTGGGATTCAGAGCAGGATGTTCTGTGAAAGGACGTTCACCCATAACCTATATTGCCTTGACTTGGCAGTATTGTTTTATCTTGTATATCTGACACTCTCCCTTTCACTGCTTACGTAAGAAAATAGTTTGTACTGTCAACAGCTCTGTTTAACCTTTAATAATAAAATTAGTAACTCAAACCAAGAGGCCCAAGTCCTGAGGCCCATATTTGGGTAAAGTTTCCACTGAAGCCAATGGTAATTTTGCCAGGGACAAGTCTGGAAAAGCCCTGAGTTTTGAACTCACAATTTACCCCAGCAAGCTTTTTCAGTAGCCTCTGTTTCTGCTCTCCAAAGAGCAACTGGGACTACGGTGGCAGGGAGAGGAAACGTTAGAGGAACCTTCCTGTACTTTCCATTTAATGACTTTATTGGACGAGACATCTGATGATACCAGGTTTTTCTAATTCCCATTTTTATAAGCGATCTAATGCGCGGAAACGTCAGTTCTGGGCATATGTTCCTGTCCCTGGAGTCTTGTTCAGACATTAGAAGAACATTTTCTGACTCAAAAGATAAACACTTCTGCTCGAGTTCAGGGACGGAAATTGTTTTCATCGCAGCAGGTGTTGCCCATTAGTTCTACCAGAACTGAAACCCTAAGCTGGGCTTTAAGGGAGATGCATAATCGAGCTCTTACATCATTGTGAGATGTACCGTACTTGAACCTTTTGCTTGCTGAGACTGTATTTCCTCCAAGAAACATCCTGTTTTGCAATCCCCCAAATTCCCCATGTGCCATACAGCATTAGGGATTTCATCACCTCCCGGGCACACAGGCTGTGCTTTCTGCACAAGACCCATAGGGAGGGAGAGACAGAGAGCCAGACAAGTCAGAGGTTTCCATATTTCCTGATGGGACCATGTGATCCATGAAAGATGGCTTTATTTTCATTCCCCCCCTCCTTCACTTCACGCTGTTTCCATTCTAGACCTGCTGGAGGCTGCTGATTGCATCATGTCGAGGAAAGGATCACGCTCTCCTCAGTCCTGTTCAATTGTTCCAGGTCCCATCTTGCTTTTAATGGCCTTGGCTGCTTTGTTTCTGCCCTTCACTGTGTCATGTTTGAGAGCAGGATATATTTCTTAGCAGTTTTTCATTTCGCGCTGTCATTGTAAATCTTCATTTATAACTTTAGGACCTGATTTGATTCATCTAAATCCACTGGGGATTGTTACTCTGGGTTTAAACAGAGGTTTGCCAGACCTCAGCAGGCTCTGACTTCCCTGAGTGGCTCCATCTGGGCACCCACCTGCGCTGGCAGGTCCTGAGCTGCGCTTAAGCTCAGCCCCTGGGGGTGTAGGGCTGTTGTGCTGAGCTCTGTCTGGGCCTTTGGGCTTAGTTTGGATTTCTCTGGGTCTCTGGAGCGTGGCTGACCCTGGCCATGGCCGCTGGACCTGCTGACCTCTTGCTCAGGTATTGGGAGCTGTATCTTCTCTAGTGGTGATGCTGCCCTGCTCTCAGCCTTGGGCTGCTTGCCTGTGCCTTGCCAAGCACATTTCCGTGGCTGTGGGAAGCAGGGTCTGGCCCTCAGTTGCTGCAAACCCTTTCAAGAGTGTTTGCCCTAAGGACTGCTCACTGGTTGTATTCTGCACTGAGATTTGAGACCTGCTTACAGCTCTGCTGCCCTTTCACAGGTTGTGCCCCGACTGCAGTGCTCATTGCTGAACAAAAATGTTCCGCTTTCCTAATTACTTTTCAATTATATTGGCCTGTCTGATATATAGAGGAAAATGGGCTGGGTTTTTTTTTCCCCTAAGCAATTTTGTTTGCTTGTGTGTTGGATTGGGTCCTTTCCATATAACAAAAGATGGGTATAATTATGGAATCATTAAGGTTGGAAAAGAGCTCTGGTATCATCGAGTCCAAGCTGTGCCCCATCCCCACCTTGCCCCAGCCCAGAGCACTGAGTGCCACCTCCAGCCCTTCCTTGGACACCTCCAGGGATNCCCGGCTGCCCCCTCCTGTCAGGGAGTTGTGCAGAGCCACAAGGTCCCCCCTGAGCCTCCTTTGCTCCAGGCTGAGCCCCTTTCCCAGCTCCCTCAGCTGCTCCTGGGGCTCCAGACCCTTCCCCAGCTCTGGTCCCTTCCCTGGACTCGCTCCAGCCCCTCAGTGTCCCCCCAAACTGAGGGTCCCCGAACTGGACACCGCACTCGAGGGACCTCAGCAGTGCCAGCACAGGGGACAGTCACTGCCCTGCTCCTGCTGCCACACTGGTTTTGGGACAGAATGATACTTAGAGCCACTGATCCCCTGGGTTATCACTGCTTGGCCACCTGTAAAAACGTAGTTAAAAGGGCCCCGACTCTGCAGTGCACAAAGCAGAGCTTGAAAGAAATGATTATCCCAGGAGTTTCCTGCGGAAGCTCACCCAGGCTGGAATCATCCCTCAGAGCTAAAACGCCTTATGATCCAGCAGAGGTGTGGAGGGTAGAGAGGAGCAAAGGAGGGAAGATCCGGGCATGCCCATCCTAAAAGGGCGTCCCCCGAGTGCCGCAGCAGCTGTCCCGTGCCGCAGGATGGATCCCGGCCGGCAGCAGCTGGAGCCCGGAGCAGCACTTTTCCCTCATCCCACTAGAGGGTGGGTGCCGGTTGGACAAGCCGGGCTTGGGCTGGAGCTCTGCCCGCTTGGCAAGGGCACAGCGGGAGCGAAGCATTAATTTATCACCTAACGAGGGTGGCGGGGCTGCCAGGACTGGCAGTTGGTACCTCACAGAATATTCCGCTTGGGGATGGATGCGGGAGTTTTCCCTCTCTGCTTCAGTCTCCGTAATCAGGAGATGCTCTGGGTGTTAATAATGTATAAACTGAGAGAGCCAAATGTTTGGGTTTTAAAATTATTTTTAGTAGCTTAAACTGAATGTGTCTATACTTCGTTTCTAAATTAATTCGGGGGTTTTTCACGTTGGCATGTTCTACCAGGCACAGCGTTTAAAGAGTGCTTGTCTTAGAGATGGAAAAAAAATAAAAGAAATAGATCCGATAATATTTTCTTTGGGTTTAATATTTGCAAAATCGGTTGTTTTGTGACAAAAAGGCATTCAAATAAAACAGTCCCCTGATCACCCCCTCCACTTGGAAATGAAGCCTGGTTTGTGGTTTATAACAAATCTCAGTTTAGAAAGGATATGTATAGCCATCAATATCATCTCATCAACCTCCCTGAACTCCACTTCAGGTACAAGGTATTATTTCAGGTTTTTAAATTTTTTCACCAGATCTATTTGTTTGCCTTGTGGGAACTGGGAATGCAATCTCTGTTCAGGACTGAGCCAAATAATGCTGTAGCTGAACTATATAAATCATGTCCAAGACAAGATGGAATAAAGGTAGAAAAGAATAAAATTTTATAAAGCTTGGAGGGAGAGAATTTATCTACAAAGAAATTGAATGGACCAACATTAATTTGGTGTTGAATAGGCAAGGAAAGGGATTAGAGCCCTGAGAAAAACAGGGTAAGGTTAAAAAAAATCCTATGCTACAACTTCTGTGAGAAAAGATATTAATGTAGGTAAGAACAGTATTTTTGACAAAAAACTGAATTAATGTGTGAAGTCAAAGACTTGATCTTAAGAAGAGGATGTTCAGTTACATTAATCAAGCTAAAATAAAGAGAGAAAAAGGAAGGACAGTCCTCTGACTTGGACATATGTTGCTTTATGTCATCCCCTGCCAGTCTTTCCTCTCTGGGATAACATATTGCACACTTGTATGGAGCAGGGGAGTTTTTCCCTGGGTCAAGGGCAAAGTATTGCACAACCAGCCCAGGTGCCTCGCAGGCGTCATGGATCCATCTTTAACCTCCCGTTCCAACATGAGTGTTGGCCTCTGCTGGAGACAGGGGGAAGATGGATCACTGAGTCTGTTCTGGCGTGATAGTTCCTATGTTTTGTTCCATAGAAAGGGCTGTGATCAACAAAAGCACTGCCAGCGTAGGTCACTTGCCAGTTTATGAGCAATGGGATTGTTTCGCTGGTCTGTGCAGCCCCGGTTGTTTTTGCTGTTATTGAAATGTGACGTTGGCTGACAGCTCTGTGGGATCTCGCATATGGAGGCTCTGCTCCGCAGGGATGGGAGAAACTGGACAAATTGTAGAGGGTTTTCACATATGGGGCCAATTCATGCCTGATGAACCCCTGTGGAAGCTGCTGGCGCTGCACCAGCCGAGAGGCTGACCCGTCAGCTCCACTGATTCATTGTGGTGCCGTTGTCACGATGAAAACACTCGAAATTTTCCCCCTAATGGGGGACCATGCTGAGTTTCAGCATGTCCTGCTCTGCTGCCCGCCTGTTTCTGGTGTTGTTACATCTTCTGGGGTTGTTTGTGTTTGTTTAAAAGGAGCACAGTGAGCTAAGCTGGTGGTTGAAGCGGCAAATGTGGCTTAGTGGGATTATAAAGACATTTGACGTTCTTTGCCACCTTCTTAAAAGTGTGACGTGAATGGGTATGAGAACAGGCAATGTGGATAAAGAGGAATCAGATGACAGAAATGAGACCAGAGTGGTGGAAGGCAGAGGGGATGGGAAAACCACTGGGATTTATTTGTTCAGGGATGGTCCCAATCCATCCCGTGTCCAAGTGGCTGAGAAGAAGGGAGACGCGTGTCTGGAGAAGATGATCAGGGATGGAAGGGAAAGGAACACAGTGGGATTTGTGGAACTGGGAAAAGAATTCCCAGATGTTTCAGCTGGGTTGAAAGATCTGTGTGCGAGCAAGGGCAAGGGAAGCTTCACCGGTGTGCTGTGCACGATTAAATGTGGCCTGGTGGATTTGATGGCCCGTGTTTGCAGCGTGTTAGAAGAGCTGATGGGGGCATGGATGCAAAGATACAACCATTGTGCTGTTTTCCCAACAATTTATGGCCATGGTTTAGAAAGCAAGGGAGAGAAGGCGTCGGGATGAGCGATTTAGTAAAAGCAAGCTCAAGTCTATTGTTACACACAGGCTCTCAGGGCATAATGTGGGGCTTGCTTCCACTGCTTGCAGCGTATTGTGGAGGAAGGGACTGGAAGAGGAAAAGTAAAACTCTGTGAAAATATAAGTGTGAAGCTTGAAAAGAGTAGCAGGGCCATAGGCCCTCAACAAGAAGCCAGAGGCATCACATCTGAATAATGTAAGATGCTTCAGAATGGGCTGAAAGGGTGAATAATAATCTGGTGACTGAAAAAAGAACTGTGTGGGTTATTTTTATTTTTAAGAGAGCTGGTAGTAATCCTAATTCCATCTAGGAATGCCAGTGGAGGCAGCCTGGGAAGGGATGTGGGCAGGGGAAGGAGAGTGGCTCAGGGTGGTGGAGAGAACTGGAGACACCTTGCTTTGCAGGCAGTGAGGGCCTGCAAAACAATGAGTCCCAGCCCTCATTTCACTGTGTTTGTGCACCTGTTCTGGCTGCTTCATGTGCTGCAAGCTTTGGGTGGTGGGAGCCACAGATGACAAAAAGGGATGAGGAGTTAAGAGTGGGCCCTGGGCTGTGACTGTCCCCAAGGTGCCACCACCTAGTGCTTGCCTTGGAGCTGTCTTCTCCTCATCTTTGCTAACTGGCCAGGGACAAACACGAAGATGTGTGAGCAGATCACATCATCTGCCCAGTGAAACACCAGGCTGCAAGCGCATTCATTCTTTGGTGCTTGAATTTTAGCAAACTGGAGTCAGTAGCAGCTGCTCTCTCCCCAGGCTTAAACTCCCATGTCAGTTTTGAATCAGAGAATCCCAGAATGGTTTGGGCTGGAAGGAACCTTTAAGAAAACTTAGTTCCCATGGGCAAGGACACCTCCCACTATCCCAGGTTGCTCCAAGCCCCGTCCAACCTTGTTTGAGGTAGAAGCTGGTGAGGTTTTAGCTTGGAATCCAAAAAAGGGACAGGAGGCTGAGCCAGGGATGATGCTCCAGTGGTGTTAGTCTGGTTTGTAGATGCACTATGAGAGAAGCAAAGAGCCAGGAAGGTGGATAGGTGGCACCTGGAGGGCACAGTGGTGAGATGGAGGTAAAAGGAAGATGCAGAGATGAAAAGAGGCTAAAATTGAGGGTAAGGTTTAAAGTCAAAGGTTGTGGTCACTGTTAGGAGGTTGGAGGTGATGGATACTGAGGTGTTCAGTATTAACACCTTCCTCTCTTGAGTTCTCCTCACTCTTTTAATGGGGATTTTTTTTGTGGTTCAGACTCTTAGACCCTGTTTCACACCCCTCTCACTGAGCACAGCCTTTCCCAGGCAAGCAGGGATGGGAATTACTGGGACTGGAGCACCCCAGCCTCCAAACAAGCAGAAAATGCTCCTCCCTAGTAGCTCCACCAGTGCTGCTCCAAAGGCCGAAGTTATTCCTATAAAACCACTGATGTTACACTTTAGGATGGATTTTGCCACTGTATTTGAGAGTCTGTGCACTCAATGTGCAAGCTGGGCATCTTAAAAACTTGTGATAAAATAAAAAAATGGTGTTATTGCCTTCCCCATCTTGCTTGTGTAATCTGCCTGTAGAACATCTGAGCCATCTTCTCTCAATCTGGAGGCAGTTTTGGTTTCACAGAGATGGTTTTTGACGGGCCACCTCCGTCAGCCACTATGTTTTGGAGCTGTAAAAATAAGAAAAATAATAATTTTGCTCCCTGAAAGCCAAATCAAACCACAGTACAGATCTGACAGCTGTCCAGGCAACTGAAAACAATCAGTCATAAAATGCCTTTAAATCAACAAATAGAGAACCGAAGAAATATCCAGTGAGATTAATCACTGTCAATTGTTCCAAGATTTTATAACAAAGGGGCAGGAGGAGGAATTAGTCTTGCAGACTTTACACCCCCCCTTTTTTTCCTTTTTTTTTTTTTTTCAAAGGGCAACAGTTATCCAAGTCAGTAAAAATGAGGTAATTATATTGCAAAATTCTTTGGATGAGAAGGAGACTTAATTCTAAAATCTGAAGCTACACTTACCCACAGCAGAAAATTGCTGGAAATCGGGTGAATAGCAGCTTGCATGTTTATTTTTCCTAGAAGAAAACAATTGACTCTTCAGAACTCGTTTGGAAGTGACTGAAAACAGATGGCAGTGGAGATGATTTGCTACCCAGAAGCATCAGGGTGGTTATGGATTCCTGGGGGCTCCTGTCGTGTTTGTCTGCCTTGGGCTTAAACAAATACAAACTGGACTGGGAAGCAAAAGGGGCTTTTCAGGAGTTCTCAATCACTGGTCCCTCACACTGAGAGAATGGGAATGCAGCTTTGTTCTTCCTTTTGCTGGGATCATTAGTTACTTTGGTGTGTGCTAGGGGCTGGGCAGAGCTGGCACTACCTGCCCCAAATCCTGAAAAATCGACATTTTTATTCTGTTCCAGGGGGAAAAAGGTGTGCAGAATTTCCAGACGGGAGCTTGATAGAGAGAGGCCCCCTCAGAGTTGTTTGTGGGGTTGTTCAGTGTCAGATCTTCCTGGTGACTCTCTAGCAGAGTTAATTTGTCCTGCGTTTGTGATTTTAATTCAGGACTCCACCAACAATGGAAAAAAATCTCCCTCTATTTCGTGTGCTGAAGCTCTGACTGGGTCCCCCAGTGTTTTTGGGGATCCCCTAATGGGCAGCTAATGGGGGGAAGTAGGGAAGACACTGTGGAGGTTGGTTTTCTTTATCAGAATAAAGCTGGGTATTGAGTGTTTGGATAAATCACCTTTTCCTCTGACCCCTTTTCAGTGTCAATACACCAAGAATCTGAACTCTCTTTCCAAGCCAACAAGTAAAGGCATTAAATGGCAATTACGCTGTGTTTCCTCTAGCCAGAACACCCAAACCAGGCCTACTATTTTCCTATCAGCCACCGAGAACAGAGATATAATTACCCTTTTTCTATATCCTATATGTATATTCTGTACAAGACATGGACTTCAATGTATTTAATTCATTACTCTTCATAATTTCTATGTCTCTGTGAGTTGCTGCATGGTTTTTACTGTTCTGCTGATAGCATTGACAGAACCAGCTATTGCTTCAATTAACTGTGCAGCCTGAGGATACCCATGGCAATACTTTGCTGATCCAGAAAAGTATTTAGGCAAAAGTTTAATGATTTCAGATTGTCTGGGTTAGAAGTGTCCTGTGTTTAAAGGTGAGCCCTTAGATCCCTGCTTTGGTGGATCAGGGAGCAGGTGCACGTTTTCACAATGCTTTTTATTTTTTTTTTTTTAATGAATTTAAACGATGCTGAGGGGAGATTCCATAGCAAACTCTCCTTTTCAGGTCAGACCTGTAGTGTTGCAAACTGCCTGGGGTGTGAAGGTGGAGCTGTCCCTTTTTTGTCACTCTTTTCATCCTTAGTTTCAAAGATGAAGATGGCCCAGGTTGACCGCCCGTGCTGCAGCCTCTGAGGCAGTTCAGGCTTTCAAGGTTTGCTAATACAAGGTTAATTAGTGTAAAGTTTGACCCCTTGCCCCCCCACTTTCTCTCTCTGAAGTCACAACTAAGCCCTTGGGCCTTTTTATTTACGTTGCATCTTATCTCTCTTTGTTCTCCTCTCCCCAGGAGCCCAGTTCTCTCTTCATGGCTTCAGCCTCTCTCCCTTTTTCCTCCTCTTGTTGTCACGCTGAGCCTCTGGTGTTCTTTTTGCTGAAGAAAGGCCGGAGTGAAAAGTCCCCACAGCCCAGCTCTCTCATAATCTGATCTGAGCTTAATCCAATTTGTCTTGGCAGGGAGTTTTATGGCTGGGATGGGCAGCCTCGGAAAGCAAACCTGTGCTGGCTGCACTGAGACGTTCTCCTGCCTTGTTGCATCACAGCTGCCTCGGTCCTGGCCAAGGAGGTGTTGTGGGTTAAGGTTTATAGGTGAACTAAAAATGGATGGATGGCCTGCAGAGAAAGGGCCTTGAATGAGTTTCCAGCAGAGGAAGAAGCTGGGGCTGGGCAATTAAAAGCAGTTCAATGTGTGACTTCAAGGGCACTGAGGGAGTGGCTGGTTCCTGTGCAAGTCATTGGCCTTGGAGGTTTCTTCCCAGCTCCTCTCTTGCTGGAGCCGTCTCTGAGGGTTATCTCGTGGCCCCTGAGTGAGCTGGCTGCTTCTCCCTGCCCTCCTCCGAGGGGGTGGAGGGATGTGACTGTTGGTGGCATCAGCTGGGAGCACTGATGTGTTGCTTGGATGGATTAATGGAAAAACCTTTCTGCAGAGCGTTTTAGTAAATCAGCAGCTGAAGCAGCTCTTGGTTGCTGCCCTCCACATTTCTCCCCTCACACTCCATGAGGAGGATGAGCAGAGCAGTCAGAAAAGGTTTTTATGGTGGATGGGATGGGTCTGTCCCCACAGTCATTAGCAAAGCTCCTTCGAGGAGTACCAGCGCTCCTCTCCCATTCCCAGGAGGATTCTGAAGGATACTCTTCTTCACTGTGCTCGTTTCAGGCTTTTGGGAATTTCAGTGGGAGCAGAGACTGAAGAGGTGGAGGAGGCGGTATAAAACTGCTGCTTCCTGATAGTGCCAGAAACCGCAGGTTTTTTCCAGGACTTTTGACCCTCTGGAGAGCTTAAACTTGTGGTGATGGTGGAAATGTGTGTCCATAATGCAGCTGGGGCCCATCTCTGAACAAAGAGTTCTTCAGGTGCTTGCTAATTTAGCACATGGCCAGAGTGCTTTGGATGTGAGGAGTATTTTACCCATGTTTACAAAGGCATGAAATAGTGTTCCTTGTGTTAATGGTCCATTTAATAAAGGCCTTCCAGCTAGGCCATTTCAAGGCATTAATTGAACTTCTTGGGTGCTCAAGGCCATTAACCTTTGATTGCAGCCCACACCAGAGGCAAACTAATCACTCCGAGTTCTCCCCAGCCTCATTGCTTAAGCACGGCGCAGGAATGCGGTACACGGTGGATAAATCATTCACCACGATATCATCAGGGCTGCTGGGCTGCCATCTAATTCTGCTGGGGTACAGAATGTTACAAACCGTGGCAATTAGCATTTGCAGGCGCTGGGAAACCTGCTTGAGTGAATACATGACTCTGAAAAAAAAAAGAAAAAAAAAAGGGAGGAGGGAGAACAAGACAAGCAGGGAGCTGAGTGTTGGCAGGGAACTGCAGCCTTCCCCCGGGCAGGTGCCTTACCTCTGTGGTAGTTTGCTCTTATCTCTGCTGATCTGGACCATCTGCCAGGTCTTTTCCATCACTGTGCTGGAGGCAGGGTTTGTTTGTGCCATAATGATGCCTTATAACGGGGAGTGCTGGGATGGAGCTGTGCACGTATCCAGAAAATCCGAAAGGATCCAGAAAAAACACTGGAGACAGTTTAGAGCTCTGTATTAGAAAGTTTATTTTCTCTTATGCTTTCCTTGCTGTCTGGGGTAGTTCTCTGGGGGATTTGAATATTTTTAGCAGTGACTTTGGGCTGCAAATCGAAGTTGGTTTGCTGGCTCAGACGAAAGCTGACCATCCTTCCTGAGGTAAAGCTCACCCTGGCTCTTATGGGACTTGTCTGAGGTGACAGTGTTCAAGATCTCCTTGCTGGTGCTTTCTGGACTTGCTGTAATGAGCAGTCTGTGAGAACACCAAGAAAACAAATAAAAAATTGCATTGACAACTCATTCTTCCCACAGAGTTAAACCAACCAAACAAAAAGACCCTTCCAAACCTTGTTTTCCCACTCTTGTTGGTCTCCTAATTGCTTTTCAAAGAGGAGGGCTTCCTCTCATTCCCATCTGGCTCCTCTGGGCACCCCCTTTTCCTTGGCTCTCCTGCTGGCTGAGTGCTGAGCTATCTGCCCATCTGAACCAGCAGGAGCTGTTTGGAGCTTCTCAGACCTCCTGTGTTGGTTGCATCTCAACACAATTTTGGTCTTCCAGTGCTGAAACACAAGCAGAGACTATTCTGGGAAGGAAAGGGCTCTGCCTGTCCAAAGCCAGAGGCTGGGACAAGCCCTCAGCATCGATCCCTGCTGGTTCCAAGAAGCAGCTTTGGACTATTCTTGTGTGAAAAGCTGTCTCTGCCACCCTGGGGCCGGCAGGGATCTGGAGGGGGCTACACATGTTGTAGCCCCCAGTTACCAGTCCTAGTTCCCAATGAGAGGGACTTTGGTCCCAAGGACAATAAGAGCAGGATATTCTCTGTGTCTGTGTCATTGTGACCTTGGAGCAATAGGACCGGAGGGTGGAGTTCCCAAATTGTGCAGCAAGTGGCTCCAGTCCTGAAGGAATCCAAAATGCTCCAGTGTGCTCATGAGCAAAATGAGGAGGAATGTGTAGCTACTGGCTTGGTTCTAGGACACTGCAGTCCCTAAGTCTAGCCTAAACTCGTTGCCAGAGCAATGAAAGAGCAGGGATGAGTTTGAGGGAGTGCAAAAGAACATGAGCTCACCCTGGAGGTCTTAAGCTGCCAAGGTTTTCCTGAAAAGGGAGCCGACTCCATGCAGACAGAATACAAGGACTCAAATGTCCCCAATAGGAAAGTTTCTATTAAAAAACCCAAATCCAGACATGTGCTTTTTTATTAATGAGAAAATTCTTCTGTTGTTTATGAGATCAACCCTTTAAGGGGGGCAATGGGAGGAGAAGAAGAAAAGAAGCTGTTTGTTAGCAAAATGAAATCCAGACAAATATTTATAGCTACTTTCAAGTGGCTTGTTCTAACATGAGTCGACTATCCTTAATACCTTCCCTTTAGCACCATTAAGCATCTCACTGGCACTCAGAACAAATTTATGAATGTCTTATAAAAGTCAACAAGCCGCAGGAAAAAAATAAATAAAAAAGAGCGTTATGCAAACAGTGCTTCATTGCAAGAACTCAAACAAAGAAGGTCACATTCATCATTTGCTCCCGGAGAGAGAAAGCCAAGAAGACGGATGGATGATGACAAAAAACCTGGCTGAGTTTAAATCCCCACCTAACAGGAGTTTCTGGAGGTGCTGCCAGGGTGGCCACGCTCTTTGCAGGCTGCTCTCCTGCCACATCTCACACGTTCCAGTGATTGCTGATCTCCATCAGAGCTCTCGTGTGGCCGCAGGAATCTGACCTGCAAAGTCACTCGAGGAGCAGAATTCCTGTCCAATGGAGTGTGCTGGGCAATGGGCTCAATAAAATTAGGTGGAGGTAACTTATGTGGTTGGAGCCTGTCCATCAAATAGAGGGAAGGGTATCAGCATGGGGGAACTGAGAGTAAATCAGGTGGTCGATTGTGACTTTACTCGAGTGTGACCTAAAGGAACATTCCTACTCGATTAGGATATAATGTTTATAAAGTTTTCTCAGCAACTTTTAAGAGTTGATATAAAAGGTTTTGGTAGCTGTAGGTGCTGGTTCCCCATTGTATTCAAGCACTGTGATACACAAAATGGCAATTCATTGTTAGGAGCTTGGTGCAGTTAATGAGTGTTTTTATCGGTTCTAGAAAGCTCTGAAGACACAAGGGTGATTTCCCCATGAAAAAGCCATTCTTCCAGTGACACAGTGAAAGAGGGAGGACACCTGCATGGTGGTCCCTAGAGGTTAAAGCTGGGCTGAGCGAGGAAGAAGGAACTTGTCCAAGGCAGAGACGTTCACTTCAGAGCATTCCCAGTCACCCACTGTACTGGGGAGACGTTTGGGACTGGGTTCAGGTATGGGGTGTGGGGCTAAGCCTGGCTTTAGGGAAATGTTAAACCAGTGAAGAGATGGAGATTGTGGAAAGAATATGCCTTGGTGGATGAGTGATGGGGAGAAAGTTTAGTCTGCACAGAGGATTGATAATCCTGGGTTAAACCTGGCACTGGAGGGGTTTTTTGTACTGGGGTTTTGGCCAAACCAGTCATTCCAGTGAGAAAACTCCTTTCTTGTGGCACCTGTACAGTTTCTGATGAATCCCTGAATTGTTTCTCAGCTCTCAAACCTGCACTCTATTTTCCCTTTCCCTAGCTTTGGGAAATCTGATCAGATTTGGAACAGAGGGGGCTTGTTTTCTTTTCTTGCCGTGATGAGGAAGCACACACATGCACACAGCTCCCACCGCGACACAAACCCAGCCAACACAGAGCTGCACTTCACTGGAATCAGAGTCATGTCCTACCAGGTGATCAGTGCTACACAAGGGAGCTCATCCCTTTAGCCTCCAGAGCTGTGAAATTCTCTGAATTCTGGATAAATGCAGGTCACAGTGTGCACTAAATGGCAGAATCCTGCTATTGCTCTCCTGTCTTTGCTGTCACGCAAGCGATGCTGAGAAACTCTGCTCCTAAATATGGGTTGGAAAGTCACTGCTCCTTGATAGGGTTTAGTGCTGCCTCCAAGTCAAAAGCCTCAGTGGGAGTGGGGCACGATTTTCTTGTGTCTATTCTGGTTTATGCAGGGTGATAACCCAGGGGAAAGGAAGCTGTTGAAGGACATTTGTCATTTTTACCTGTGAACTCCTTTTCCAGCAAAACTGGAAGGTCTGTGCCTGTGAAAGAGCCTGCAAGTTCACGTGAAGGGGAGTGGAAAAAGCAACCCTCAAAACTTTTCATCATTCACACAGAAAAGAACTAAAGGAACAAAAAAATCAAGTGAGGGATGGTGAAAGAGCTTCATGGTTTTGAATAGGTTTTTTTAGGGTTAAAGTCTGCCTGCTGCAGAGTTAGACTTTCTCCTGCTCTGAAACCATGCAAAAGTTAAACAGTTCAAGAGTATTTGCTGCTGTAAATTGTTATGCAGAACCCCAGTGCTTTTGGCTGCTTGGGCTTTACCTCATGTGTGTCTTTTCCTTCAATATTTGAGGTAATTTTCCGCTTTATGGCATGACACAAACCGGTAACAAACCCCTCAGTAGTTTCTTTAACCACTTGTTCTCTTTTAAACATTTTGTCTTGCCGAATTATTGAGTCAGCTGGAATGACCTTGATGTAAACAAATACTTTTGAACTCGTGTGAGGATCAAAGACAAAAGAATGTGAAATGGAGGTTGGAATCTGGAAATGATCCACGTGAGGCTGGCATCAGTCTTCCATCTTTTCTTCATTCATTTTTTGTGATATGGAGCCCAGAGTGAATTTGCCCTGTTCAAAAGTGAAGAAAAGCGACTTTCAGGCAGCAGCACAATGGTTGCAACGCTGGCATTTCTAAAAATTAATCTGCTTTGTTTCGTGCTTTAGCATGATCATCACCAATACAAATCATAAATGATGTGGATTAAAGCCTCTGTTGTTTTCTGATGGCTCTTTTGCTCGGATTCTCTGACTGGACTGGAATTTTAGCTGGAAAAAGTAGCAGATAGCCCTTAACTGCAGGTTAAGGTCTTTGAGAAAGTGTGATTTTCTGTAGAAATTCTCTCTGATCTCTTTAAGAAATGAAGAAAGTGGGAGTTCAACATCATTGGGCTGTGTTTATGACTTTTAAAATTTTTTTTTACTATTACCAGCCTTGAAACAAATGGATCAGCTGTTTGTCATTTCTAAAGGAAGCAGCCAAAACTGCATTTAATAGTAAAGTTAGGACTTTGCTGCACTGCTCAGAAGAAATGAGGGGTGAGTTGTGCTGGCAGGAGCAGTTCTGCTTCACAGTTTTTCTGACTGCTGGCACTGGAATTGAGAGGAGGTTTTGTCATCTATTAAAACTGACATTTAGCTTTGCTTAAGGTGACTTAAAAGTCTAAAAACAAATGCTCTGGAAATTTCATGTGCTGCTGTGTGAGCTGCAGAGAAATAGAAGCTCTTCTCAGAAGCAGCCTCTGATTTTTGTGAACCTCCCCTTTGAAACGCTTGATCTCAAATCCTTGAGCTGAGCTTGGGAGCATCTGCAGCTTTCCTTGGCTTTAGCTGGAAAAGAAAGGTGGTTATCAGTGAAAAGCAGGCCTGCTTTGTCCCTGAGGTTGGGCATTCAGGACAAGAAGACATTTCAGCCCCTGTCTGACACACTTGCTCGTGTTATGGGGGCACTCAGAGCTGAAATAACCCAATTTCTCCTATATTTTATCTTGTAGCCCTCTCTTCCCTGCCGGCAGGTGGGAGGAACAGAAGGCTCTCTGGGGTTAAGGACAAGAGTGGTTTTCTCTTTAAAAAGTTTCCCATATCCCCCTTGATGCTGAAATTAATAAAATCCCCACTGTAGCTGTCACATCTCCTTTATAGTTTTCTTATGTTTCCTGTGAGTAACTGTCTATAAATGTTAAGTATCTAAGAAGCTGATTTTCCAGGCTTTTAGTGGCATTAAACAGTAGATAGGTTTGTATGGAAACCTGATTCTCCAGAAGCTGTAAGTTCCTAACAGTAACAAACAAACAAAAATTTGCTTTTTTTCCAGCCACACAATCTTTAAAATCTTAACAGGGTTTTTAAAATTTTATTTGTACGAGTAGTCATTTTTCCAGCTGTTGAGCTGATCAATACTTTCATTTTTCTCCCTTCCCAGCCCATCAGACGTTTTATTTTAGTTTTTAACAAGAAGGAAGCTGCGTTGACTTCTTGGTCTTATTCCTAAAAATATACTTCTGAGTGCAATTAAAGGAGTCTTGTCACCAGTTCCTGGATTGCACAGAAGTCCTCTCTGATACTGCAGGGCAGCATTTTGCAGGCATAAATATGGGAAAGAGACTGCTGCCATTGTGACACAGCACCGAAATACTTCATATTTATTTGTACATGCCAGCCCAGTTCTGACATCAGTGGCACCAGTGTAGATCTAAATCTTCTTGGGACATTGCAGTCCTACACTGTGGCATAACACTGGGACAGAAAAACTCCCAGTAACTTTCCACTTGCCTCGTGGAGACCCTCTGCCCACAAAAAAAAACCCCTCTTCCTTGGAAAAGTGGGTGGTTTTTTATTGTTTCTTTTACTTTTGTTGGGAAAAGTGATGTGTCAGAGGGTTGGATGGAGCTCAGAGTTGGGGAAATGACATTCCCAGGACTCCAGCTCGTGTTAGATCCACTGCAAAGGGCAACGTCGCTCTCCATGCTTTTTGAGGGATACAGGGTCAGACAGGGAAGATTCCTGAGCATCCTTTGGGTGCAGAAAGATGCCTGGGGCTGGAGAGCGGGGAAAAACCTGGAGACTGGCCAGGATCGTGGTGCAGGGAAATTGAGCTCTGCCCATGCTTTGAGAGCACCAAATCCTTTGGAACTGAGCGTGGATGGGCCCTTTGGAGTGGCCACTGAGATCTTGGTGCTGCCAGAGGGACTGGAGAGGGGTGGAGAAGGGAGGGAAGAGTCGAGGTGGTGGCTGAGCCCAGACATTGCCTCGTGCTCTTCAGAGCTTGGCTGCAGCTCTGACATTCCTGTCATCTGCCTGGGGACGTTTGACGGATCTGTCCTGATTTGTTGTATAAAAAACTCAGCAAAAAGCGTCAATTCAATCACTCATAAGAGCTCAGCATCAGCCACAGCTGAGAAGATCACCAGGGGCAGATGAGGAAACCAATGTCTGCACTGCTGCTGGTAATTTTGGTCCTCTCTGGTTTATAAAAGGAGGTGCAGAGGGGAAGTTGCACAATCTGGGAACTTGAATGGAAAATGAAGAGGATTCACAGAATCAGATAATTCTCCTGAGGGAAAAATAAACTCCCAAGGAAGTGAGTGGCTGGGTATTTTGAGCACAGAGGTTACCAGCAAATGAGGATGTCCCAGACCTGGCTGTGTGTGGCCCTTTGCTGGGCTGTGCAGCTCAGGGTTTAGAACATCTGTCACTCACTGCCAGGGGGGTTTGTGGAGTGGAACAATGCACCTTTATCCCTTCCCTGAGTGAAGCTGGGTTGTACTGATGATTCCTGTCTTGATCTCAGACATTTCTGCTAATAAAGTGTCTTTCAGCTGGTGTGAGGGGATGAAGCAAAGCACTGAGTCACCCACAGCCAAGTGACACAAGCCCCAGTGCCACCCAGCGCTGCCCGGTGCTCTTCAGCTCCCGGTTATTGCACAGCAGGTTTAAAAATAACTTGACTTTCACTAATCAGTGTCTGGGTTACCTTTCTCCTTCCATCTCCATTAAGCTGGCAGTGGGTTCTCAGGCAGCATTCCCACATTCCTCGGAGGAGGCTGCTCCTCACACGTGCTGATGTTAAACACTTTGGGACCACGGTTCTGCAGATTCTCCTCTAAAGGCTGGGGTGGGATGGGATCCTGACCCCCTTTGTTTAGTTGTTCTAAAGACTGGGCCTTTTGCTTGGACTGGTGCCCAAGTGTTTTTACAAGTCCAGACTTTCACTCTGCCCTTGAGAGCTGCTAGGGTTTTTTCTCAGGATTTTCTTTATGTATGTCTCTCCCTGGCCTGGCTTTTGGGGGAGAGAAATGCACAAAAAAAGCTCAGAATGATCTTGATATATATGATAATTAGTTATTATTTGTAAATGAAAAATCAGGCTCTCACTTTGGCCTAATGTCCATCAACTTTCAAATGTCCCTTAAAGAGGGGGGTGTTACTATTTATCTCTAATCAGATTTTTGTTGTCTTCCCCTTTTACCTTAAATGCCAGAATTAAAATATTTTATATTATGCAGTTGGAAAGAGAATTTGTTGTGTTCAATGTCCTGTTGAGGAGTGACATGACAGATAATAGGCACAGTTATCTGTAGAATTGCACTGCACACAGAGCAAACACGGTTTTACAAACTGACAAAATTATTACTACTACACCAAATTTGCATTTCATGTATTACTTGAAAAATGCAGCTTATTCCTATTTGAGATCGAGTTCAGCTGATTTGTTTTCTGTGTTGGTGTCAGAAACTGGGGTGTCCTTTGAATTTGAGGCTTGCAGGTGAAGGAGGATAAGCACAGGAATAATTTGTATCCTGGTTTTGTAGACTCATTCCAGCATCTTTGTGCATCTGGTTCTGTGAGAAGTTTTGGGGTGGCACAGTGTAGACTGGAAATCTGTGGTGAACTCAAATGGAAATCTTGTAGGAGGAAAATAAGCAATAAAACCTTTTTTCTGATTTTTTTTTAATGTTTAGGGGCCACCCAAGGCACAAAGAGTGGATGAATTAGGCCTCTGCTGAGTTCCCAAGATGTAGCAAAAGCAGTTCATATGGAAGCTCAGGTAACTTAGATTTCCATAACTGAAACCATTTACTGTGAATTTCCCAATGTCAGAAATGAAAGGATGAGTGAGGACATGGACAAAGCTTCCACATAACTTCTGATTTAAAAATTAGGACAAATAAAACCAGCTTGAGCCCCATCTCTTTCCTTTCCATTCCCTGTTTTTCTGCTGTGCTGGTTCTCATGGCAATGGAGCAATTCCAGCCATGTGCCCATCACTCTGCCTATTTAAGGTCCTGGTGCTGAGGATTTGGCTGCTGGGGAATATCAGTTCAATGGGTTTCTGCAGGGTTATTGTCCACAACACCAGTGGAACTGGGCAGAACTGGTCACAGTAGTTTTTGGAGAACGGGGTTTCTTCCATTTCTCCAACAATTTCCTCGCTTTGCCTGTGTGAATTTTTCTAAACCTTCGCAACGACTGTGACCATAGATTGGGGAATTCAAGCAGAGTTTTTGCAGGGAATTGCAATCTTTAGTGCTTGAGTCTGTGGGAAGGAGCACAGACAGAGCCGTGCTGTGTCATCCCAGCAGAATTCCTGCAGCTCGGGTCTGATTTGGGTCACAGTAACCGTGTAAGGAGAAATCCGTAACACAGCAAGAACACAGTGATATTTCCCTTGATTATGCCTTCCCAGTCTGCAGCTGAGAAACTTTTTGAACCAGAGATTTGTTCCTCTTTTTCCCTCCGAGATCAGTGGCAGCTGTGGGCACTCAGTAATCTCTGAAGCCCAGACTACTATATTTAAGTGCCTAAATATAGCCATAGAGGCCTAGGAGCCCATGGGTACCACTGAAGTGGACTGGAAACTTCCCATTTGCCTTTGTGGGGATTGGATCAGGCCCTATTTCAGGTAACCAGCTTGAAAAAAAAAAAAAAAGTAAAATTGGATTAAGTGGCTTGTGCAAGATGGTCGAACAAATGGGACAAATGGCTGGCAAGGCTCGGGAGCTCTGGATGCCATTCCTGCGCTCCCACTGCCAAATTAAATTCGCTCTTGTATAGGAAGTGCTCGTGCTGGTGAGCCTGTTGTAGAAGTGGAAAGGCATCTTAATTGCATCTTCTCAGGGAGCAGAGCTGCAGGGGTATTTTGTGCTGCTCTTCACAGCAGTGTCTGGAGAGCAGCAGCTCACAGGGTGCTGTAGCCTGACTTCTGCCTGGTTAACAAAGGGGTTGGGACACGACCTCCATCTGTTGGTCCAGAAAGGATTCACTGTTTTCAGTCCTTCTGCTCACCCTGTGAGTGCACACGTGTGTGTGGTTACAGAATTGGTACCTCTGTTTGAAACAAAGGCATTCAGAGAGGGGGAAGGCAGGGAATAAGGATTTGCTGTAACAGTAAATAGGAATAATTTGGGGATTTCTCCTGTTTAGGCTTCAGCTCCTAAACTGGTGGCAGGGAGATGAGCCAGCCTGGCAGGGAGCTGTGCCTCAAGCATGTGCCAAGGCCAGATCCCTCTCCCTTTGAAGGCAGGGAGAGTTAAACCATTGACTTCACTGCAGTTGGGTTAAGCCTGTAAATAGTTCCTAACACTTGCATATTATTAGTTGCTCTCATGGCCAGATCTAAGCATACTTGATCTCTGGAGGAATTTGACTTTGCATACAGCCAGACATTCCTCATTTCTCATTAGCTGGGTAAACACATGTGCAGAGAAGTTGGGTTTGTCCTCTCAACACAGTTGCTTCTTCCTGAGAGGGTGATGAATGGCCTTGTGGAAACTGTGTGAAATACAACATTTTTCTGGAAAGAAATCCATAGTTTGTCTCACAGCGAGCTGTGGCTGTGACAGCTGAGCAGGAGAGGCTCAGGCTGTGCATAGGTTGAAGTCTTTTGTGATGTGGGGCCTTTGGCATGTGCTCTGCATGTCACAGAAGATAAGGACAGCAAGTGGGTGCTTCAACAGCTGGGATGGGAATCCAGGGGAATGGCAGGGAGCTGTCATCTGACGGCTGTAGCAAAGGGCATGGGAGAGGCTTTGGATACTGTCTGTAACTGGGATTTGCTTTTTACTCTATTAAACCTGCAGAGAGCTATAGAATGGTTTGGGTTGGAAGGGACCTTAAATTTCACCCAATTTCAACCCCTGCCATGGGCAGGGACACCCTCCACTATCCCAGGTTGCTCCAACCTGGCCTTGAACATTTTCAGGCAACCTGTGCCAGGGCCTCACCACCCTCACAGGGAACCATTTCTTCCTAATATTTAACCTGTTTTTCCCCTCTGCCAGTGTGAACCCATTCCCCTTGTCCTGTCACTCCAGTTCCTGATGCAGAGTCCCTCTCCAGCTCCCTTGTAGTCCCTTCAGACACTGGAAGGGGCTGTGAGGCCTCAACACCACCTTCTCTTCTCCAGGCTGAACCCCAACTTTCTGAGCCTCTCTTCCTAAACTCCATCTCTTGCTTTTCTTCATCTTCCGCTCCCCAGCCCAATTTTATGCTCGTCCTTTTGCAATCATGCACCAAGAGGCTTCCCTGCGGATTTATCAGGAGGAGAAGCAATCAGCAGGTGCGTTGGCACCTCACACAAGTGAGTGGGCCGCAGTGGCGGTGCTGGAGGAGAAGCCAAAAGGCGGGAGGCTGGATCCACACCAAAGGAGACTCTCAGGCTCTGAGGTGCCTGGGCTCTCCCTTCCTCAGTCGTCACGGGAGCGGTCACAAGGCTTTGGGACTGGGTGATGCAGCTGGCCCTGAGGTGGGAGATGGCTCAGTGCGCTGGAACAGCCACCCCTGCTGTGACAGGACAGGGGCATGGCTTAGACAAGGCTGGACACCTTCTTAGTGCTGCTGAGAGTGCTTCAGTCTGGGTTTTATTACTTATTAAGTGCCTGTTTTGGTCCTCATTTCAACAAGGCCAAGCTGCTGTGTCTCAGTCAATGCAACGCACTTGTGGTTCGTGTTCCTCTCCTAAGAGCTGAATGAGTTGCATCTTGCCTGATATCTCTGGGCAAATTCCACGCAGAAGGCACTGGGCAGCCACACCCAGGGCCAGAATTTGCTCAGAAACACCAGGGGTTGGTTTCTCCCCCAATGCTCTGCATGCAAATGCAAAACACAAAGCAATCCATTTTAATCTGCAGTTTCCCAGAACAAGGGTTTGGACCTGGACGTGTGGGCACGAAGTGAGTCTAAAATTAGACTTACCTAACCTTCAATTAAGCTCGATATCTAAGCATCCGTGGGAATGATCCCCAGGCCTGGAGTTATTGCCTGCTGAGAGCTGGGCTGTTTCCCTGTCTGAGGGTAGTGCTGTATTGTTCTCTGAAGGGCTGTGTGAGTCACATCTTATATGAGTTGTTTTATCACTGTAATTAGTCTACATATTGAAGGGAGGAAAAAAATAAAAGAAGGGTATACAAAAGGATAAAGGCAAAACATATTAGGAGCCCCTGTAAAATCGTGAAGCTCTCCACATGATTTTTTTTTTTCAGTTGACAAATAAAACATTTCTAACTTCTTTCATTTAGGCTTCCACAGAAATGTCTCTGCCATATGTCAGTGGTGTAATCTACATAATGAACAGAACTTCACAGATGGACTGGCTGATGCAAGGGACATTCTTTAATATTGACCATTACTGAGCTTTTGCTTCCTATGTTGCATAACTTCAGAAAAGTGCTGTAGTTCAGGGAGGTGAGGTTTTGTTCCAGAATAATCAGCGGCACAAAGTAGCTGGAGGAAAAGTCAGCCATCAAAAAGAGAGGCCCCCAACCAAAACCCTTTTTAGAATGTGTGGGCCCTTTGAAAAACAAATAAACAGACAAACCCCACTCTGATTTCATGCTTTACTTTTTGACCAATGTCCTCAAGTTAATGGGTTTTTCTCCCCACAGTGAATGCAATGATACAGCTCTTCTCACTGTCTTGGAACTTGTTTGTGCCCTTGGCTTCTGAAGTTTTTAAAACTTGTTTTAGGTTTTATTACAAATGCTTTTTTTAAACTAAAGGCCTTTTAGGAATGCAGGAAAATATTTGTTTTGAAGTCCAGCTTTCACCTTCATTGCTTTCCTTGGCCAAAACTCACCACTTATTCAAATTCACAAAGTTCTAGGACTTCAGATTTTATTTCCGTAACCCTACTTGGTAGGTTAGAGACCAAATCCCTTCTGGATCTTCTCTCTGTCTTTCTCCAAAGATGCTTGGTGGTGACGTGGTTTTAAACTCTGGTTCAATCTCCTCTCCCAGTTATTGCTGGACCAGAGAGGCGAACTCAGAAAGGTTGACTTTACTATGACCGTGTGTCCAGGACTTGGAAAAGCTTTGTGGAAAACAAAAGTCTAGTTTGTATGAAAGAGGACATTTTCTTTTGCCGTTTTATTGAGATGGGTCATCCCAGCCAAGAACCTGGAAGACATTAAAGCCGATGTGATTGTCACAAACATTGCGGGTTTCATTTTTTATTTTTATTTTTATGAACCAGCTACACTTTCAGAGAGCCTGAGGTGGAACTGCAGCCCACAAGGAGGTATAAAGGTGACATTTTGGTTATCCAGGAACAACAGTAACATGCAAGAGTTCTCAGTTCTACGTGTGTGGGGAGAACATAAAATTTTATGAAGTGATGGTTTCCAATATAATGAAAGATATCTCACTCTTGCCGTGAAACTCAGACATCCACCCGGCCAAAGCCTTTGCCTGAGGCCTCCCCAAACTCACACTCTCCTCCTTTGTTCCCCAGAGTTGCCTGATTCCTGGGCCTTCAGCATTTATTCTGTCCCCCAGGGTACGTCCAGCTGAACGTGCGATTGCTCCCCTCGCGTCCCTGCACCAGCAGAGGTGTGACAGCACTGGCAGCTGTTTGGTGGCCAAATAGATTTGCAGCATTTGCATGGAGAACGTGTGTTGCCTTCCCTGAGGACTGTACCTGGCCTCATGGAGAGGTGTTTTTTCTCGATTCAGATCAGCTTCAAGCTGAAGACTTTCATGAGAGCTCCCCTTCCACCTTTCCTCAGGCCGATTTCAGCTGTTGCACGTGACCATCTCTCCCCTCCTGCCCTGCTTGCCTGGGACTGTGACCTCTGAATGCCTCTCTCTCTATTTCAGGCGTATTGTCCTGGTATTTTTTGGCCCAGAGCCTGCAGCCTCTGCTTTGCTGGCTGGAACAGCTTCCCAGGGACTCGCAGGCAGCTGGGGGTTGAGCTGGGAATCGAGTCCGTGCTCCTTGAATCCCGATGAAATGCTCAGCCTGCTGTTGCTTCCTTCCCTCTTCTAGAGGATCTCCCAGAAGAACAACATTCAGCTGAAGCTGTAGTTGAAACCCCAGGTGCCACAAGTGGGATACATCCATTTATTTTTGGTCATATTAAGGAGGGCCACTTTTGGAAGTGATGTCTGTCCTCAGCTTCCAGAGTTGCACCTGCCTGATCCCCTCTATTTTGAAGTAAATTTGAAGCCAAACTGTGGTCTCAGAATATTTCTATCTATCAGTACATTCTTGGGCTTCGATAAATATCTCATCACTGTCAGATGCAATCACGAGCTTCAGGCAGCGTTTATGCTTTGATCCATTTGAGGTTTCCTTGGGGAAGGGAAGAGAGTGGTCCCATCTCAGATAATCCGTGGCAGGAGGAGGGAAGTGAGCTCCTGATTTATTGTTATTGGCTGGGTGTAGCGTGATGCAACTGCTGCACAATAGAAAATGTGGTTGCATTTGTAGACTGAATGATTCCTGGTTGAATTTCCATTCAGTTTTGGCCTTTCCTGCTCATTCATCACTGGTGCACAGGCCATAATTTCCTTCAGCATATTTTAATTCCAGGGCAGCAATTCGTTTGCTAAGAAAGGTTAATCTCTGGGATTTATTGATCTTTTTGGCCTCACTAATACATTAAAACTCAATATCCAGATGACATAAATGAACTGAAATTTGTTAGAGAATACAGATAATGTTATTTTCTCCTTGACTGGGTGAGTGTGTACCATTTCCAAAGTTAACAGGGATCCTCCATCTGAGGATTGAGACTCCACTCGTTCTTTTTTTCAATCCTCCTTCAGAGTAAAGCAACTTTTTCTTGTGTTTAAACGAAGTTCCCTGAATTTCACTGTGTCCATTGCCCCCTATGCAATGTTCCCTGGATAACACTGGGAAGATCTGACTTTGCCTTCTCTCCCTGTCAGGTATTTATCCACTAAGCTGTATTCCTGCAGTCGTGCAATTTCCTGAAGTCCTCGCTGTTCCTTTAAAAATAGGATTTTTGCTTTCTCAGTCAGAGGGCCATTTAGCATTTCTCCTCTGGGTACAGGAACCAGGAGGAATGTGGCATTTGGATTAGAGATGATCTCCAGCCCTGTGCCCTCCCCTGCAGGACACTGCCTCCCGCTCTCCTCTGCGTGGAGATAAGCACACCTATGGCTATCACACCAGAATATTTAACAAATGGCTTTTATTCTCCTTGGACACGTGTCCCCAATCCTTGGCATGAGGGGACGTCACCTGGGAGCTTGTGCTGAGACAGTCTCACCTACCCCTCCTTTTTGTCTTCCCCATCTTTTCTGCCTTATTATAACTCAGCGAGGGAGAGAGCAAATGTTGGCTTCCCTGGCTGCTTAGTGCAGTGGCAACTCTTAAAAAAAAATAAAAAAGAAGTTAAAAAAAAAAATTAGTCCTAATTAAGGAATTGTCCTCATGATTTGTGGTTTTGTATACTGGCAAGCAGGCCAAGGCTGTCTGATTTCATTTCTGTAAAAGAATGTAACTCCAGCTCCTTGCCAGTTTATACCATTCCCCATGCCGGGCAGTAGATAATTTCTCATGGTCCCAAAGCTTTCAGCAATACTCTATTATGTTTCATGACTCATAAATGGGCTGGTGCCCATGGAAAGCCATGTGGCTCTGTGCAGGCAGCACAGCTCCCCGCAGTAGGTTTGAACTGATTTCATAGCCTCCAGACCTAGCATGGTTTATTATTTTTATGACTTGCTCACTGTTCTCATTGTTGCTGAGACCATATTGCATCAGGGATAAAATTCAAGGCCCCGATGCATTTCTGTGCAGAATGAAAAGCGTAAAACGTGGAGCTGCCATTGGAGGCAGAAGAAAACAAGACCAAACGAGGGGCTGGACTCAGGTCTAACAGCTCTTTGAGATAAGCAGCTCCTATGAACTGGAGGCAGCTGATAGATACGATATTATCTTCCCTGACAGAGCTGTGGGGATTATTCTTGGCTCATCTGTGCACTCAGGGCTCTGCTGATGGATGTTGCCCACCTTCTCTCTGTTAAATCAGAATAAACTGAAGGCTTGGAAAGATAGGATAAATAATCCTGAGCCTGCTCCTGCAACAGAGCTGAATCAAAGCAGCCAACTGTGACTTGCAGAATTCCTTGCTGCTCCCGGCCTGCTGAGTGTGTGCAAACACAAGCGAAGCCACAGCCCAGCCCTCCACACCTGAGTAAAGGTTGGGAGATTTTAGCGGGGTGTTTATCCTGCTTTTATTAGTGTCCATGGAAAAACTGCTGGCTGGCTTCTGTCCTGGGGATTTTTTAATCCTGTTGTGATTTCCTGGGGTTTAGATTCGGCTGGCGTGATCTCAGCAGCCTTGTGATACGGGGAGGGCTGTTCCAGAGGGGCTGGGGTGGAATGGGAGCCAAGAGGGGATCAGTGGACGAGCGTTGAATGGAGTGGTTTTGTCTGCTGTTGTAAAGCTGTTTTGTAATACTCAGATAACTTATTGAAACTGCTGCCAGGTACTCTTGCAAGCATATGACTGTGGAAATAGCTGCTTGAGTAATAAGAACAATAGGATTTGAAAAAAAAAAAAAAGATTGATGTTATTATTTTTTAAAAAATTTAGCTTGGGTAATAAAAACAAACAAGTCAATATTGCTTTATTTGCCTAGTTATATCTGTTTTCATTTTCTTATATTCCAGGCTAAGACAACATTTAGGTTGTAATAATACAGGCTGAGGGCTTATTTATTTTTTTAAATATAATAATCCCTTTCCTTCACATATTTGTTCAGTTTCTTGTGGGACCATTTATTCAGTCCTTGATATTTGAATTTTTAAAAAATTGCTCTCAGATTTAGCCTCAAAAGAACACGCAATAAAGCATTTTAAAATGCACCTTCTTATTGTAGTTGCTCCTTGTTATATAATTTCCCATTTGCTATTTCTTTCTTCTCATTGAGCCAGTTAGGGAGCTTTTAATGCACATATTTACTTGAGAGGGCTGAATATATTTGGTCTAGTGAAAGAAAAGTATGTTCCATAAACAGATCTGTTCCTTCAGCAGAGCTTCATCTGTTTAGCAATTTTTTTTAATTTTTTTTTTTTCTTTGGAAGGAGTCTCAGCAGCAACATTGGGAATGGGCACGGCTGCTTGAAACAATCACTGGGCATTCATACAGAGAGCAGGGACTGGAGTCGGGGAGCTTTGAGAAGCAAAGCATGTGTGGATCTGCTGGGATGCCTAATGATTCATTTAGTGCGCTGTGCTTAATGATTCTAACGAGCAGATGTGGTAATCCTGCTGCCATCCTCACCGCCTTCCTCACCCCTTTTCCCCCCTGAACCAGGCAAGCGAATAAAAACCCAGCAGCAGCAGCCAGGATCCAAGCCGGGCTTAGGCAGGCTCGGCTGGCAGCAGGGACGTGCATTCAGCACCCTGGGCAAGATGCAGAGCCGAGGTGGGATCCAGGTTTCCCACAGCCTGGCCCACGCTTGTGGCTCCCATGGATTTCCCACGAGCTCCGGCAGGGAAAATTCCCCGCTGCGGACCCAGCTCAGGGACTGCAAAGGGAGGATGCAGTGCCCAGCTGTAATTAAAAATGCCTTCCTATTAGTCCGTGTAGCTGGAGCCAAAGGATCCGTGCTCTGATGCTGAGGGAGGCAGGAGCAGTAATTAATTAGCTGGATGAGCTTTTCCATTGCGCAGAGCCCGGTCCCATGACCCAAGACAGCTTTCATTGCGAGGCAAAGGGAAGATTTATTTATTAAAGCTTAAGGCAAAGGTACGGATAGATAGGTAAAAGTTTTGGAAACAACCTAAAATCCTTGTAGTGTGGAGCAGCCCGGGGAGCTGTTTACCCAATTTTCATGCAGAATGCCCTCCTTCCATCCCACCTCTGACCAACTCCAGACAGCCACCTGCCTAGACATGCTCCTTGGGGATTTTTCCCTCAATTCAAATGCAAATGCTATGCTGATCACTTGCTCCGGAGGTTGGAAGCTGCTATGGAGCAGTTACATGAATGTTTTCCCCAGCAGCAGAGGCAATTTAGTTTTGCCCCCACGTTTGGCCACTTGCTCTTGGCACTGTCCCACGCAGTTCATTGCCCCCCAGTTGTGCTGAGGCAGCTCTTTGTGGAGACGTGAAATCATCCAGAATTAAAAAAACCCAACCTGACTGCTGCTCAAAAGAATTTTCCCTGACCCAGTTTATCACAGAGCCCCACAGCCAGTTGCATCAGCAGCTGGAAACAGGAGGTGAATCGAGGTCTAGGGATGGGAACAGGAGACCTGTGCTGGGCAGGGAAGTAGGAACATCTCAAATTTGATTTTTTTTCTGGAAAAGAGGTTGTATAAATACAAAGTACCATCTCCAGGTTGTGGTTGTACAGTAACAAACCTGTGCATCCAGAGGGAGTAACTTGGTGTAGGTCAAGGTTGGGAATGCAGTTGCTTTTCTGCTGAACACAAGATGCAGAATCCATTCAGAATTAAGGAACAACTGGAAGTGGCACTCAGTGCTCTGGTCTGAGTGACAAGGTGGGGATTGGTCACAGGCTGGACTCGATGATCTTGGAGGTCTTCTCCAATCCCAGTGATCCCATGACTCTCTGTTTCGCTGCTTTATTTCAGATTTATGCTGGTAGCAGGAGGCTGGAGAATGACCTGGCAGGGAGTTAGAGTGGTGCAGGCAGGTGGTGTTTGCCCTGGCACAAAGCCTGCTGCTACAAAGCTGATGTGTTGAAAGGTTTTGAACAAATTGGAGCTGACTTACACCTTTGTGCCTTATCCATGTGGCTGTGGCATTTTTAGTCAGGATCCTGGTGTTTTTTCTAAACCATGGCATGGACGTGTCGCCGCTTTTCCCTCATCGCAGCTCTTTGCAGGAAGCTGTTGAGCTCCTGAGGGAGATATTTCCTTCCTGCCTTCATGGTTTGCAGTTAGGGCTGTCCTGTGCCTCCTGTGTCACCAAAATTGTACTTCAGAGCGCAAACACTTCCCCACACCCTCCCTCGGCTCCTCACAAAGGCTGCACAAGACCTTTGGATTTGCCCTCACCACAGCAATGAGGCTGCAAACAAGGTGCTTCCTTGGACACGCAATCTTTTGGGACAAATCTGCTGTTTCCTGCTGTCAAGATTTGGGATTCCTGAGGAAACAAGAAGAGCAAACTATCTCTCCAAAGGCCGAGGGAGGTGAAATACGTGTCTGTTTTTTGCATCGCTGTGGTGAAGCTCAGAGGCAGGAGGCAGATGGAAAATGGGAGCAATGTGGAGTTAATGCTTGACCAGTAAGTCGTGTATTCATTTATCCAAAACACAGGGCTTTGCAACCCCTTCTTTGAAAATTGTTCCAGAAAATTTGGTTGCTTCTGATGTTTCTCTCTGCGCTGTAGCTGCTGGCCTGGCTCCTGGCTGGCAGATGTGGACAGAAGCTGCCTCTCGGCAGGACAGACAGGTTTGGGTTTGATGTCCATCAGGAGCAGAGCCTCTCCCGTGAGGCTGCTGCTGAGGAGATGCAGAGCTGAGGGGGCCAGACAGTGGCTGTTAGAGAGCAATTACTGTCAGAGATCAGATTTGCAGATGTAATGAGTTAATGCCTAAACAAAATTAGTTAGAGCCTAGTTAAACCAGCGTGCTGTGTCTGAGGAGTGGTACAAGGCAATGCCTTTGGATGTGCACTGAAAAGGGGTTTTTTTTTTTCCTGAAAAAGTGAACTGCTGGCTCAGTACAAAGTATGGTGTTATTGAATAAATGTCAAAACCTGTGGAAACACAGGCCCAGAGATTGAAGCAGTGTGGGGTGCACGACCGGAGGATTATTTTCAAGCACAAGGGCTCTGAGTCTGGGCACATGAGGAGGTCTGTGCAAAAAGCTAATTAGGTGCATTTTCTGGAGAGGTACCTGTATATCCACAGTCCCAGTGCTTGAAGAGGCAAGTCTGAGGTGTGAGTGTAAGCATTAGGCCTGGCAAAGTGTCTTGAATGATGAGATTTGGACATGCAAGTCAACACACAATTACTTTTGTTTCCCTTTTCCTCTACCTTTTCCTTTTTTTTATGATTAGCTAAAGGTACCTAGAGGATGCTTTGTTCTGCTGTAGCTCCCTTTCCCTCACTCAAACCAACTTAGTGTGCTTTCCTGGACAGCAACCAAGTCTGTATTTGTGCCAGCACCCCAAGCTTGTGCTGACTTGTTCCATTGTGGCAAAAAGTGCTAATGAGTGCAAATGTGTTCCTGGAAAACCCTGCGTGCTGGAGAGGCATCTCTGACTGGAATGATGCTCCTGGCTATGAAATAGCTGAACACCTGTTCCTTGTTCAGTGCAAAACCCCCCCAAAACCAGCAAAGAACCACAAGACCCTCAGCAGCCCTGCTCCCTTTTTAACTTCTGAGTGCCCCCTGTCTGCAAGGCCTGCTGTTCAAACTCAGGTTTTTAGGGGTTTTTTGTGCCAATCGCTCTAAAAACTGCCACATTCCTTAATCCACTCGGAAACAAACCCTACTCTTCTGTTCTCACGTGCGAAAAGGCTGTCAAGATACAAAAGACTGAGGGCTGACCATTAAGAAACAATTCCTGCCAGACCCAGGAGAGATAAAGTGATATTTGGAAAGCTGTTTGGCTTGGTGACATGAGGGGTTTTGTTTTAATGATGACCTCTAATCACCTGAGTCCTGCCTAATCCAAACTGAGAACCAGGCTGTGTTTATTGCTTGGATATATTTGTTATTTGCTTGCAGTGGGATAGTTCTGCAGTTTTATATCACAGCTGCCACCAGTGGTGCTGTGCTGGTGGATGTATTCATCCACACAGAAGCTGCTTGGCTTTTTCCATCCCTGGAAGTGTCCAAGGCCAGGCTGGACAGGGCTTGGAGCAACCTGGGATAGTGGAAGGTGTCCCTGCTCACGGCAGGGGGTGGAATGGGATGGTCTTTGAGGTCCCAACCCAAATCATTCTCTGATTTTCTGTTCATCTTTATGGGAGCAGATCTGGGGTGGAAGAGGATGGGTGTAGGAAAAGGTATCCCTAAACAGCTTTATCATCATCTTAAAAAAAAAAAACAACCCAAAACAACAAAAAACCCCTCCCAAAACACCATCTCCCCAAAAATCAGAGAAAACCCCCCCTGACCAACAACTGCAACATTTCCAACCAAATAAAAAACCCGCCCCCACCTACAGAGTCAGGCTTTCAGCTTGCATAAACTGGCCTCACTGAGCAGTGGAGGAGCTGGCCTGTCCTCACACAAACTCACAGCTGGCTCTTCCTTTCTGCGTTTATTTTGCCATCTGTGTGGCGTTTTTTATTTTATTTTTTTTTTTAGCAGTACATGAGTTGCATCACCTTCAGCTTTGAAGGTTTTGCTGATAACCAAAACAGACTTTCATCTCTGCCTGAGTCTTGAAGGAGATGAAGATTAAAGGCTCTCCTGAGCACTAGAATCATTTGGCAGCTATGGTTCATCTCAGGGATCCCTAACTCCTCCAGGGCTGGGAACAAACAGTTCTTGACTGTTTTCAAAATCTATCTCTACCAGGCACTTCATCATTTTGACTTTATGATACATGTGTTCACAGAAATATATAGAACCACTTTAATAGCTTCAAGCTGTTCTAGGTTGATCTACCCTGGTAGGTACTGGCAAAATCTGAACCTATTACTTCATGAGCTGTTGTTCAAGAGACCTGGATGGGTCAGAGGACTGGAAGTGAAAAATAGTTTGGTTTTCTTTCTCAGGTTCTAGTGTAAATTTGAATACCAGGCAGTCTGAATGTTGCAAATTATGAGATGAGTTTAAGGAGTTTCAGATCAGTTTCTAGGGAGCTGAAGAATCATACGGATTAGTGGAGTGGGATACAGGATTTTGCTTCTCTTATTCTGCCTTTGCCAGAAACAGTTGATCAGAATGGTATTAGAGAGTAATGAAAAAAACAAGGGAAAGAGGAAAAGAGGGAACAGCTGTTTGCAGTGATTAGTAATGGGGTGGGAGGGAGGCAGTGGTTCAGGGTGTTTTCCCAGCCTGGAAAAGGTGCACAGTTGGGGTTTTTTTTTTTGCAGCTCTCTCCATTGTCAGAAAAATGTCCCCCAAATGTGGCAGAGAGGGCAGGGGCTGACAGTGGGGTGGGGCTGCCCCTCTGGCCACCCTCTGCTGAGAGCAGACCTTTGCTGTGGGTGTTTGGGGACAGCGGGGAGGGGGACAGAGCCCCTGGTGCCAGCTCTCTGAGCCCTGCTCAGGGGGAGCGTGCACTGAAGGGACTTTAGTGCTGGGACCCCAAAGCAAAGCCCTGCTCCCCTACAGGGTCTGAACTGGTGCTTCCAGCCTGGATTGCCACAGGCTGGCAGCCAAACACCCCCTGGGCAAACTCTGCAAGCAGACCACAACTTCTGTGTGAAACCAGACTGATGCAGCCACCTCTGAGGGAGAGCCTGGAGAGCGGCACTTGAGCACAACCAGGCAATATTTGTCCATTGCAGCTTTAAACTGCTCTCAGTAGAAGAATAATTATCTAATAGTTAACACACTCCAGCTTGGAAGTGGGAAGTCAAATCCTTTTTGCCTGCTGTTACCTTAGTTACCCTGTCTGTATGTTGGGGATAAAATGAGAACCCCCTACAACAGACCTGGGGAGCTGTTGCAAGTGTTAATAATCGTTTGCACAGCTCTTTCAAGTTCTCTGGTTAAAGTAATTCTGAACTTGGGAAGTGTTAAAGTCTTTTTGTAGACTTGGCTGCAGTGAAAAATGACTGGAATAGAAGAAGCTGAGTCCTGATTTTGAGAAACTATTGCAAGCAGGATTTGAAAGGGGATGGTTGTATGTTAAACTGTAAAAAATTAAAAGATTTTATATATCTAGAGAAAGGGAGATCTTGTGATATGGACATAATATTCTTTTTTTTTTCCCCATTTTGCCAAGCCAAACCACCCTATTTCTTGGTAGAAATTCTGATAAATATACTTTTATCTTCTATTTAAAATGTGCTTTAATTATTATTACCCTTTCCAGACCATCAGAAGTACAGACAGAGATGTCTCCCATAGCAGCTGTTCGAGAGACTTACAGGGAGAAGAGTCACAATTAGTTCACATAATCTCAGAATTAGACTTAGAACACTCTTTGCCTGCCCTGTTTGTCTTTTTTTATTAAATTTTATATGAAAAATTCCAAGCTAGGCAGCGACTGTTAACCCCCTGTGGATGTTTAGTGTCCAGAGAGCCTCACTCTTGGCTTTTTGATGGTGCTGTGTTAAAAATGTTTCATAATAATAAAGCTCCCAGTGTTAATGGTAAGGCAAGAAGATCTGAAGTTTCTGGACTATAATTGGCTTTTATCCTGCTCTGCACTAGCCAGGGGCAACAGAGCCTCCAGGCCAAGCTGGAGCATCAGTTACACCCAGACAGCTTCAGACAGTCAGGGACAGGAGGCTGGGTGATGTAGCTCTAATATCACCAAACTGGAAAAAACCAAAGCCAGGCAGTTGATTTTTATAATCCCTCATATATTCTTTTTAAAAGGAGGGCCTAGATTTAATAAATCCTTAGCAGGCTGTTTGGAAAAGGCCAAGCCAAGTCCCAAACTCGGGAGGATGGGTGTGGGCAGGGCTGTTGAGGGAACAAAGTGGCCTGTCTGAGCCGGCCAGGCAGACTCCTGCAATTACATCGGAGAGAGGAGCTGCCCACGTCAGTGAAAAATGAAGAGTATTTCTGTCACCCATGGCTTGGTGCACAAATCAAAGAGAGGAAGCTCACTGAGCAGTGAGAAGAAACCCCAAAGCCTGGCGTGTTCCAAGAAGCTCAAATATACCCTGTCCTGACTGCTGGGAAGGGAAGCAAACGTCTTGGGTGGTTTGCACATCACGCCAGGGCTGCCAAGCGAAGCCAGGGCTACTCCCTGCCACGTGGAGAGGCAAATTATCAGGGGGAAAAAAATCTGTAATCAACGTGTTCTGGGAGGGATTTTTAGCCAGGTTGACGGTGATAGGAGTGGTGGTGTCAACTTGGAGGGGACCTTAAATCCCAGATGTGTGATGGGGCACATGTGGTTAAATCCAGAGAAACCTTGGGCACCTCAGCCTTAACTCCTGTTGGAAAAATACACCCTGAAATGGGTGGTGTTGCCCCTACAGGGAGTCCTTCCAAATCATAAAAGTGCCCCAGAAACACCGTAAGAGCATTCCAGGGCTTTCTGAATGAACCCCTGCCCCAGGAATTTCCCCTTTCTGCAGCAGCCTCCTGGTAATTGCCTTGAACTGGTTCAGTTCTGAAAGACAAAAGCAATTAGTGATGCTTTTGTCCAAGTGATGCAGATCGGGGTAATGACATATAAAAATCCCGTTGAGAGCTGTTGAAGGCTTGCTTGTATGTACAATTTCATTGATTTACAAAACTGTATTTCATTCTTCCTAAACAAATGTGAACATTTTTAAATATATGGAGAGTGGCTTATAAATTGTAATTCTGTCAGCTCCTTACTGACATCAGCTAATCTTGATGGTCACTTGAAAAATAGGGCACAAGAAGATTGAACTGAGTAATGAGATTCCAGACTGATTTATTTGAAAAAAAAAATGCATTTATTTAATTAAAAAAAGTTTGTAAGGTACATAAGCAGAAATGTTGATTGTACATCAAGTATCTTTAAATGCAAGCACATCATCTCTAGGAAATACCCAAGATATACCACAAGGGAAGATGAGAAAGAGAATAAATCCAAGTTTTCCTAGTCTATGGAATTATCTTCTACGGAAAGTAGAGAACTTCCCCATGATATTAAAATGAAATGGGGAAAAAAAAAAAAGCAAAAATGCTCTGACATACCTCAGTGGAATAATGCAGTGAGAGAGATAAGTCAGTGATTCCCAAGATATCCATGGATAGTTTCCATCACGAACAACTTTAGCCAGTAAAGCAACTTTTGAGCTTGGATGAAGGGTGAAATTTTGAAACCCTGAGTCTGTGGGGGTGTGATTCACCTGACCAAATACAGAGATCTCCATCTGTGCTCGTCTAGACTGCCTTTACAGTCAGCACAGAGCAAACAGGCATTTCTAGGGCATGATTTGCCTTTTCCTAAAATAGTCATCTGGGATATGTCAGGCAACTGCTTGCAGACAGAAGTCCAAAGATGACTTAGCAGTATGGAAATCTGTGAGCCAGAAAATCGTGTTCTGCAATTCAGAGCTCGCTTCTGAAAGATGAGGTTTTTTTTTTTTTTTTCAAGACCTACGTGGAGAGCCATAAAACACGAGGTTTCAGAACCACAACCTGACCTGAACCACAATCCCTGGCTCAGGATCCATCCCAGGGAAGCTGTTCCCTGCAGGTCTGAGCTGCTTCCCTCCCATGGGCTGGGATGGGACCCATGGCGCAGCTGGCCCATCTCAAACCATTCTTGAAAAACTTCTTCCTGAAGAATAATTAGCTTTTCAGTGATCACTTTGCAGCTGATTTTTAATCCTTCCTTCCCACAGAAAGTGTTATCCCAGCAATCACGGAGGAGTCTGTCGGAATCAGCCAGAGGAGGGCACTTTTGAGCTTTGGGAGACCTCTGGGCCAGTGGGGCCGAAGGTGCCGCGTGTCCCATTAGTTTTATTTGCTGGTCACATCCTTAAAATTCTCCAGCAGAAGGCTCGGGTCGGTGTCTGTCCCCTGGCACGGGTTGTGGTGGTTCCTGTCCCTTCCAGGCTCCGTCCTCTTGGTCGCCAGTTGTGGTTCTGTCTGTCAGGAGGTGGCAGAGAGCCAATGGTTCATCTACGAGGGGTGATAGAATCCCAGGATCACTGAGCTTGGAAAAGACCTCCAAGGTCACCGAGTCCCACCTGTGCCCCATCCCCACCTTGCCCCCAGCCCAGAGCACCGAGTGCCACCTCCAGGCGTTCCTTGGACACCTCCAGGGATGGGCACTCCAAACCTCCCTGGGCAGCCCCTGCCAAGGCCTGTGCACCCTTTCCATGGGGAAATTCCTGCTGATGTCCAACCTGAGCCTCCCCTGGCCCAGCCTGAGGCCGTTCCCTCTCCTCCTGTCCCTGTTCCCTGCGAGCAGAGCCCGACCCCCCCCGGCTGCCCCCTCCTGTCAGGGAGTTGTGCAGAGCCACAAGGTCCCCCCTGAGCCTCCTTTGCTCCAGGCTGAGCCCCTTTCCCAGCTCCCTCAGCCGCTTCTGGGGCTCCAGACCCTTCCCCAGCTCTGTTCCCTTGCCTGGACACGCTCCAGCCCCTCAAGGTCACTCTTGCTGTGCAGAGCCCAGAACTGGACACGGCCCTCGAGGGGCCTCACCAGCGACCAGCAGAGAGGGGCAATCACTGCCCTGGTCCTGCTGGCCACATTGTTTTTGATGGAGACCATTGGCCTCCTTGCCCACCTGGGCACACTGAGGGACCTGTGCTGCAGAGTTTGGGTGTGGATGAAGGTTCTGGTGCCTCACTTCCCGGCTCTGGAAGCTGGGAGCTTTTTCTGCAGGAGATGGCTGGGCCAGTTGATGTTCTGAGATTCTCCTATGGTGCTGGACTGAAAAGGGCACAACCTGGAGGGCTGGAGCTTCCACATCACTGACTTTTTAGTGGTAGCCACCCTGGGGTCAAATTTATGGCCTGAGCCAGTTATTGCTGTGCTGGATGATGTCCAGGTGTGTCTGGAGGTGGCACGGCCCCAGACAGGACACGGATTCTTTCCTGTCACTCAGCCCTAGGGCCAGAGAGCAGATCCTGGCCTCTAGACATTACCAGCATGGGGCTTGCCTTGATATCCATGGAGTTGTGCTGGTTTGGAAGTGTGTGGGACCTGTCACACCGAGTGCTTGGCTCCGTTTGGGACGCTCCTCCCTCGGAAAGGTCAGGCCTGCAGGTTGCGTAGCAGCGAAGTCGGAGATGTGCTCAGCAGCCATCCCTGCAGAGAAGTATTTTCAGGGAAAGTATTTAAAACACGAGCAGCAGGGGAGTGGGGTGGAAATCGCAGGGAAAGTGAAATCCGTAGGTTTTGTGCATATGTTGGCTTTAAAGAGTGGGGCACCCCTGCTGAGCTCCTTGGCACCGCGAGCCAGACCAGCGAGGACATCACCAGATGGGTTCATTACCGAGGCGTTTTCATCATCACCCCTCGGGGCCAGCCCCTCGGCATCCTCCCGGTGGGAGCATGGGAAGGAACACCATGTTCCCAGCCCAGGCAGGGATGAGAACACAGGGGGAAGTGCTTGTCTGTGGCACAAAAAAAGCCGCGCACGCCACACAAGTTCACGTGAGAAGCTGCCGGTCCTAAAGCTCCCCCTCCCTCAGCTGAAAGACGTAAATTCAAATGCACCATTAAGGACCACTAGGAGCCAGTGGGAATCTGGTTTATCTCACAGGAGGCTCCCCTGGCATGACCCTATCAGGGCATCAATTCCAGTGGAGCTCACTGGAACTTGTACAAAGACAACACGAGCAGACAGAACTTCAGCAAACTGAGTAAATCTTGGTTAATCCAACATGAAGGAATTCCCTACTGAAAATGGACTGATGCCTCTGACTTATATTGTAATGGTACTTCTCTGAAAGCAGAAAAATGGTAATTTTTCAACACTCAGGCTCCTTTAAAACGTCATTTGCAGGAACAAAGGCATCAAGTTAAACTGATCGCACTGCAGCTCTTTCCCAGGGAATTGTTAGGTTTCGTGCAGGCTCTTATCTTTCCCAGAAGTTGTGATTTGCAAACAAATAGATCCGTGCAAGGCTTTGCATCCCTGGGTCAGGCTGTAATGGCTGCATTGGTGCAAAGAATTGTTTTTTTCAGCCAGCATTGTTCTCACTTTTTTCCTCCAAGTGAGCGTGTGGCTGTGGGTTTGTGGAGAAATTGGCTCTCAGATCTGGGTGGAGAAGAGTGCAAAAGTGGATTCTATACCTGGTAAGGATTTTGAGCTGGGATTTGGTGGAGTGGTCAACCCCTTTCTGCCTGACACAACCTCACAAGCTGCGGAGAACTTGTGTGCTGGACTTGGAAGCGGGCAGGCTGGAATTTCTATCACCTCTTTCCCAATTATCATTGTTTACGCATGAAGCCACCTGTTTTCTTGGGACCTTGCCACGGTGAAAAGTTTCTTTTTTTTTTTTCCATGTTCCCAAGAGAAGGAGAAGACAGATTAAAANNNAAAAAAAAAAAAAAGCAGGCATTTTTACATTTATGAAGAAAAAGCAAATATGTATTGCAACAGACCTGGAAGGGCCAGAATGGACTGAATGTTCCTAAACCTTTATGGTAATTTGCTCCAGTAATTTCCATCATAATTAAGAAGCTGATAGCGAAACCATTATTGCAATGAGTCAGGCCTGCAAGATCTGCTTCCACAGCAGCCATAGCTGCAGGCTGCCCATATCCTGCATTTAAATGTTATTAGTTTAGAAGTGGTTACTAGAAATATATCTGTTAAATGGAAAGTTTAGAGCAATCCAGATATCCAAAGCTGATAATGAACCCCAGCTGCGGGGAAATGAGGAGGTTTTATGCACACCTTGTCTCTGCATCCACCTTTGCCTCCAGGAATACGACAGAGTAATCGTGAGGGATTTTTGGTTTTTTTTTTAGGATGCTGTATCCTGGCTGTTTCCCCACTGCTGGCTCTGCCTTTCCTCTGGTGTGGATGTGAGAAAGAAAATCAGCCTGGCTTGGTGAAGGCAGATGTAGCAATGATCGCTCTTTATTTTGCCTCTTATCTGTCCAAACAATGTTCTTTATCTCCTGCCCATGCTGGCTGCCATGAGAACTGTTGGATATTGACTGGTTCTAAAAAGCAAATTGTATTACCCGGGTGCCAGAATAGGAAGGTGGATTTTACATGTTTTCCCTCTGAGTGTCGTGGAGCTGTTATTAGTGAGAGATGGTTGATACAAACAGATTTCAGCCCTGGAATTGTTCTTGCAGATTTGCTGGTCATCGTTTGTGCTCCAGCATAAGATGACTGAGGGGTTTTGGGGTTTTTTTGTTTGTTTTTTGAAGTGAGAATAGGAAGTACTGAATAATGGTGAATCTGGTTCAGTTATCAGCTCCCTCCCTGCCCCACAGAATGAGTTACTGATAAGAAGGATGGCAGATCCCCTGTGAACCCCCACTGCAGTGAACGCTCGGGAACAGCAGGATCACAGGGAGCAAGGACACGTCTGGAATTTGGAGAGTGCTCAAAATGTGCAACACTGGATCTTCCAGCCTTCCTTCTCTGCAAGACACTGATTGATTCCTCCTCCTTGGGACAGGTGTTTGCCAGATTTGTTGTGTGATGTGCCCCACACGGAGCAGGGAATCTCCCAGCCTTTTTTCCAGAGTGGTCACCAGGGAAAGGCTGAAGGAGCGGCATTGAGTTGATGCCTTCCAAAGCCACAGGATGGGTTCCACCAATCTTGTTACCGTGTGAGGGCCTGCCTTTCTGCTGGGTCATTTTATATGATCTTTAAAAATATTTAATCTTTTCAACTCATAGCGAAAAGGGACAAAAAGTGACTCAGGAAAAGGTCGGCATTCTGCTCCTGATACTGGAGTTCCTTCTTTTAGAACCAGCCAGATACCCGGGGAAGGCGAATACTCCTGGTTGTGGATTGAGTCCCATCTCAAAAAGGAACCTGAACAGAACAGCATGGCACACTCTGGGTGTATCTGAGCGTGAGATGGCTTTGAAGGGTCCTGTCCTTTGGGCAGCTGCAAGAGTTGGTTCTGTTTGCCCTTGGCAGCCCGGCCTGCGAGCACAGAGGTTCTGTGAGTGCTTTTTGAACCCTCTCCCTGATGCCAGCGGTGAATTTACCCTAAAAGGTAACCAGAATCCCTGCCTGCAGCCCCAGTGAATGGAGCACGTGGTGGCATTTCCTGCCCTGGACTCACAGACGGAGCTGCAGATTCTCCTCCGGCACGTCAGGATTTGCAGTCCCGGCACGTGCTGCCCGTGGGAGTGCTCCCTGCAGCACATTCATCCCTCCTGGCACACAGAGCCTCAAATATCTCTTTTGGATGGCTGGGGAAGCGCACAGCAGTGTAATCACTTGCTCTGAGAGCAAATGCAAGATATTATAAAAAGCTTTTGCAGTATGACTCAGGAACAAGAATTACTGCGTGCTGTCTAGTAAGAATTCTACAGCTCTTATAACTGAGGGGTTTTTTTTCCATTTTATGACTTACCAAAAGCCAAGGTTGACCTATTAGCTCACATTATGACTCAGGTATCAGCCACAGGATTATGCAGCAGTACAGTTTAATGTTAGTCTTGAAGCTGAGCCCAGGCAAAGTCGGCATTACGGTCTGAGCTAATTGTGACTGTAGAATAGCAAGAAATCATTTAAGGACACTTGCTTTCACAGTTTTAGGCTGGTTCCTGGGGACATGAATGAACTATAAATCTCCACTTTCCCTTCCTTTGGGAACTGAAATTCTAGGTGAAAATAAAAATGTCCAAATAATTGCACAAGTCTTTCATGCAAGAATATCAGATAATTCACAACCAGACTTGTGCTTCTGATCAATTCTTCAGCTTTGCTTAGCTGATCTGAAAATTCAGAAGAAAAGTCTTGATTTTAAATTAAGCAGGCAGGATAAAAAAAATCCAAACTAACTCAAAACTGAAATCACTTCAGGTCAAAAAAAAAAAGAAGTTTAACTCACATGTTTGGGTTTGGTTTTTTGGTTTTTTTTGGGCTTTTTCCCCACTTTGGGATGTATACCTTTCAATGGAAACAATTTGCTAGAACTAATATAGAATCATGGAATGGCCTGGGTTGTAAGGGACCCTAGAGATCATTTTGTTCTACCCCATGGGCAGGGACACCTTCCACCATCCCAGGCTGCTCCAAGCCCCAGTGTCCAACCTGGCCTTGGACACTCCCAGGGATCCAGGGGCAGCCACAGCTGCTCTGGGCACCCTGTGCCAGGGCCTCACCACCCTCACAGGGAAGAATTTCTTCCTGATGTCCAATCTAAACCTACTTATTTTCAGTTTGGAGTCTTCTCCTCTCACTCTAGACTCTTATAAATAGTCTCTCTCCGTCTTTCCTGTAGTTCCTTCAGGCACTGGAAGGAATTTACATCCAGCCAACCTGCTGCTGCCGGTTTTATTTTCCTTCCCCTGAAGGATTTTGCTCAGTTCTGTTCCCCATCAGTGGGAGAGACCCCCACCCTCATGGGCAGGAGCTGGGCAGCTCTTAGGAGAGCACTTGGCTGGTACCAAGGGCTGGATAATCTCACTCGACCAAGACCCAAAATGAAGGGCGTGGGGAGCTGCCGAGATTTAGAGGGTTGACCCCAGGGATGGCAGGTTGGAGCTGTGGCTGTGGGGAGCAATGGGAGGTCTGGCTCGCAGGAGCTGCTGAAGGAACAAAAAGTTCCTCCTGTCCCTGGCGTGGGTCGAGCTCCGGCCGGTGGTGAGCTCCTGACCCAGGACAGGATGTCTGTGGGATGGGAGGGAGGTTTTTTTGGAAAAGAACTTTGAGCACTTCTGCAGGAAAAAAGTTCTGCAAACAACTGTGTTTAATCTCGGTCTCTGCTCAGATGTGGGTGCTCGTGGTTTGCGAAGTTTGTTCAAGAAGGGGTCAGCAGTGTAACTGCAGCGTGATGGACGCTGGAGATGTCTCACTCCTTTACAGAAAAAGGATTTGAACGGGGCAGGACATCTCTGAGCTGCCAGGGGAGCGAACTCTGAGCGCTGCCTGGCCCCAGCCTGTGGTGGCTTCAGTTACAATAAATGTGTGTGTTTTATGCTCCCAGTAATTACCTCGTTAGGGGCACTTTGAAAGCAGATAGTGCTTGATCTTTTGGTTGAAAAGTTGTCCAAAATGTGGAAACTAAGAGAGGAGAGAACAGAAGGAATTCTTTGGAGCTCACATCTTGAATAATGTGAGGACTGAGAAAACAGACCTCGGTTCAACAGGTCCTGACTCTGCTTTATATTTATTCCACTCAAAGCAGGATCAGAGAAGTCCAATTAAGAAATTCTGTGCATACAAACTTTTGGAGTTCCATTTTTCCCTTTATCATGCCAGATAATATATAAAACCTTTGTTAAAAGCCTGTGAAGCTTTCAAGACCCCTCTGCCTAAAATTATAATTGTAAAAACAAGTCTTGCAGCATTTTGCCCGATCTGCAAGGCCCCAGCCTGGAGACACTATTTGTGAGAAATAATTACACAGGATAAAGAGAAGTGCTGGGATTAGGGTTGGGAAAGAACTTGTGGCAGTTGCTGCTGAAAATCTTGGGGTGAGAAATGTTCTGAGAAGAAAAGGACCAAGGAACAGCAGAGAGGATGGGACCTGGTGGCATGAGGGTTGTAGGAAGCCAAGAAGAGGAACGAGGGAAGGGTTATTTGTGTGTTTTATTCATTTAAAAGAGACCCCAAAGGAACAAATACACAAAAAAGGCTTCTATCTGGGCCAGCTCCAGGGATCTGCAGTCTCATAGGTGACTCCAGGAGAAGACACATTCCTTGCTTTACTTGGAATGGAGGGGAGACAAATGACGAGAGAGAAAAATCCGCACGGAGTGATAGGAAAAAGAAAGCAACCCTCAGCATGGAAGAGCTGTGCTGGGAAAAATGTGAACAACTCATGAGGATGTTGCTGTTATTTGTTCCAGTACTTAATATCCTAGACAAAGAGGGCTGTTCTCTGAATTTCTTCGTATGACCTTATTGTGTATTTGGATGTATTTGCTGGTGACCTGGAGCTTTGGATGGGCATTGGCTGGAAAATTTTTCCTTTCATAAATTGTTTTCTTGTTTCATAATAGGAGAAGTTTAACCCTTCTAGGAAAGGACAACTGGGGCCTTGTTTCTCTGATACTGCCAATAATAACAGTTACTGGTTGCTTGCCCAAACATTCTTTCGGCACAAACGACATTTTGTACAGAATATATTTTTTCCAGAAATATTTGAATTGTTTTCTAAATGCAGTGGAAATTTTGATATTGATTTAATGGTTGTGGTATCAGGCCCTGCGGTCTGTTCTCCTTTGATTTTCTATTAATCTTCTTGCTCTTTTTATCTTAATTTCAGTGGATATTTCCTGTTCAAGGATGGAGTTGTTTCCCATCCTCAGAACCTCTGGTGGCCCTCCCTCATTTTGACATGCGAGCATAACTACATTTACTTTATTTGGCACTTTCATACAAATAAGTGAAGCAAATTCCTCCGTGCTAGAGGCAGATAGAGACAAGGAAACCTCTCGTGACAGAAATAGGTGCTGAAGTGGCAGATGCCAGGTCACTGTTCATATCATAAACAATTCTGACTAATGTTGTTTGCATGCCTGCTTGTTTATGCTGAAATGGGTGCGATGAACCTACACCACACAGCCAAATCCTCATTTTTTGGTCACCTCGTGATGTTGGCAGGACCTGGTGCTGCTGGAGAACCAAAGTCTGGAGATGCCAAGACATCTTAGACATCATTTTACCTCAGGAGATCTGCAGGCTTTGCAGGATCTGGGGAAGATGGGGCTGGAAAGATGATGTATTTAAACAGGGAATCAGTGGGCTGTTTAAATGTTTACTGCTGAAATTCCATGGCCAGCGAGGCCTGGTGGGGCTGCAGCTCTATAATGTGGTTAAAATACCTCAACACATCTTCCCCTCTGGGCGGGTCTGTGATGTGTCTGACATGCTCATATGGCACCAGGTCTGTTGCTGTTCAGCACAGAGCAGCTGAGGCATTAACAAGAGTTCTATAAATAAGGCCAAGAGAGATAACAATAAATGGGTTTTCCTGCTCTGTCACTAGCAGGGGTAAGTTTGCAGCCAGCCAGGTGCTGGCTGAACACACAGACCTTGGAATATTGCACTCACGAGCTGGTGTGTACAGAGGGAGCATCTGGGATCATCCTTGGAGAGGCCCTGGCCTTTCCCAGGAATTCCTCCTCCTGCGCATCACAGCAAATTCCAAGTGCAGCAGAAAGACAGAGTCATGCCTCAGGCCTGTCCAGATCCTATAGGAAACAGCCAGCGCCATGGACCACATCCATAGGTTGTCAGAGCTGGCTAAACCCTCTCGCAGTCAGAACTGCAGGCTGAATAACTGGGGCCTTGCATCAGATTTGGGAAACAAACTGTTCTGTTTCCCAGCCCATCCTCGGTGCGGGGAGCAGGGATAACACTTCAGCTGGCAGCACTGGCCATGAGGTTTAACAGAATGCAGCTCATTCTTCCATGACTCTCAGCCCTGGAGTGTTGACAGCAAGAGACTTGGAGTGGGCCAAGGAAATCGATGCTGGATGCGAGTCAGGTACAAGGCTGAATTCAGCTTGGATTCAGTGTTATTGAAATACCACAGGTGGTTTCTGTTAGGGTTTGGCCTCGTGTGGCAAGACTGAAGTCAGGTCAGCTGTTCAGTGAGATCCAGCCTGGAATTCTCATGAGCATGGGGAGCTGAGTGAGATTTCAGTCACACCTGGAGCACGAGATTGTCCCTTTCCTGTTCGGGTGTGAACTTGGGACCAGGAATCGCAGGGGCGTGAAGTGTACACAGCAATCAGAGTGGGCTTGTGTGAACACAGGTTTTAGTTTTCTTTAGCTTAGCTGGGATTTGCACCAGTGAGCTGTGACACGGGGCCGGGGTGCCTGGGAGCTGACCCTTTCCCTCGTTAATCCGTGGTTGTTTTATCAGCTTCCAGTTGGTCACAGGGGAACCTCAAGGTGTGTTTGCAGAAAAGCCGTGGGAGGGTTTGAGCCTGAGTGAGAAACCACAGCAGCTCCTCAGGCCCTAAGCTGTGTCCATGAGCGTGTTGAGGCTGAGCCACTGGGAAGGAGATGCCTTCCATCTCCAGGCTCTGGTTTATCCTGTGATTTTTTGGACCTTGCAATGCTCGTGGATGTTCTGACAGACACTGAAAAATACCCACCAGTGTAACAAGAGGGACTTTCCAAGCTGTTCAGGGATCTGGTTTGCCATGTCTTGATCAGGATTGGCTTTTACTGATATGGTTCAGTTAGGAATGCTCTGGATAGGTGCCGGAGACTGGATCAAGATGGAATTATGCCCATGGTTAGGTATGAGCAGAACACTGTCACACGCCCATACTTCCAATGTTATACCACAAAGCAAGGATGATTTCCACGCTTTCTGAGACAAGCTGCATAAAGGGAGAAAAAAAATGCCTCTCTTGGGTCAAACTCACCAGCCAGAAGCCCGGAGGAACCTGCTGGGGTGAGATACAGACCAGAAGGGACATCACCAAACACTGATGCCCTACGGCTCCAGCGTGGGTCATGTCATGCTTGTCTGTTGTGACATTTCTCCTTTTCCCCCTCTTTTATCGATATAGAAGTACAGGCAGTTCCTCTGATGTTTTTCACTTACACTTTTGAGGTGTTAAACAGACAGTAAGAGCTGGAATGGGAAGCATTTCATGCAGTCAGATGTATTAGAGTGGCACCAGTTTTCATCCCCTAGCCCAGACTCTGAGTCCTCTCTGCAATCACACAGAGACTGTAAAATACAACCAACAGAGCTCCCCTGTGAGGAGGCTGCTCGTACCTTCTGTAGCAAAATGGGTACAGAGGACTATAAATGGAGGAAATGAAACATTTCTTTGTCTCTTTGGACCCCAGAGGAATCTGTACAGGTTGCAGGGGCCAAGGGGTATCACCAACCACATCCTTGCTTTTCTAGGCTCAGTATTAGTGGGAACTGACTCCAGCCTAAGCCTCATCTCTGCTGCTATTTGCCAACTCAGTCACTGGTGATATGATCCAGGATGGTCATTAATTAGCTGGTTTACTGCCTCATTTACATTTTTACCCATGATTTACTAATTGTATTCAATTATTCTCGATTAGTCTGACAGTGAAAAAGGTGGCAGTTATTTCAGGGCTGGCTGGTTTATTAATTCCAATCCGTGAGCAGCAGAGAGGGCTGTACTTTCCTGCCGAGTTTCAGCAGTGCCACTCACAAAGGTACAGAGATTTTGAGCTATTTGACTCTATTTCTAAAAGAAGGCTTTTCTCCTTCAATGGTTTGATTTTGAATATTCAGCTTGTCCTCTTCCCCCTCCTCCCCACGCACAGAGGATTTGGAGGAGTCTGGTTTTGGGTATCCTTAGCCAGTAAAATGGTCAAATATGGCTTCCAAAATACACAAATTGCACAAGAGCCGGTTTTTACTGAAGGGCTGTTTTTTGCAGAGTCATTTTTTGCTCATAACTATGTCCTAGCAAAGCCTGAGGGACCTGTAAGAAGGATTTGTGGAGCCAGAGAGGTGGTTTTGGTTCGGCTTTTTCTTTTTTTTTTTTTTTTAATCCTTTAAAATATCCCCTCTTTTT
>VXBT01010007.1:154928-191558 GCA_013400235.1 Oriolus oriolus | reverse complement strand
AAACAAAAAAAAAAATGAATTTCTATAAAAAAAAAAAAAAAAAAAAAAAAAGAGAGAAAAGTGCAAATCCTTTTCCTCCAGCTCTGGCTTTACCCAGGTATGCAGCAATTTTGTTTTATCACCGAAGCATCCGTTGCGTTAGAAAGCCTCGTTCGCACGAGCCTGAGCCTGCGGCCGATGGATAAGGCTGCTGCAATTTCCCTCAGCCTTTCCCACTCTGGATTGTACACTCAGGGGGAAAATCCTCCCTGCCACCCCGGGCACGCCGCGCTCGGAGCCGGCTGACGTTCATTAACTCGCGCGGAGTCGCGAGCGATGTCCCAGCGCCGCGGAACAAAAGAGCCCAGTGTTGAGCCTAAATCAAGGTCCTAAATCATGGGCCGTGCTGTGACAAACTGCACGGTGTGTGCCAGTACTTTTAAAATGGGGCTTTCTTGCCAGGCTGAGAATCCATAGAGCCCGGCCAAAGAAAACAATGGGAGGGAGCCAGGGTTCTCCCAAGCCTTGGCATGAAATCCACAATAGTAGCTTTGGCTGAGCTCCACGGGCTCGAGCACATGCTCCAGAAGGTCACTTCAGAACACCATAATTGCTTGGCATTTAGTTGCAGACAAAAATAATAAATAACAACAACAACAACAACAGAAGTGCCACCAACACAGCTGAGGGGCTCTGCTGCAGCCCCAGCCTTCGGTGTCTCGCAGTGCCCCGTCCCTGGTGCTGTGAGACGGAGGGGGAAGCGTGGTCTGAACAGTTAAATAGCAGCGGGGGTGATGAGCAGCACGGCAGGTTTGGGGAGGGAGAGAGGACTTTATGTCCCAGCTTGTCCTTGCACCCCTCAGCAGTGTTTGTCACGGCCGCTCAGGGGCTGTTTACTGACCTTCGGGGTCGGAGTCGGGGGTCACCGCTGGGTTCACCTGAGGAGAGTGTTTGCTTTTCCAAATGTCCTGCTCTCTGCACCTCTCCTTACTGGCAGTCCTGCTGGGGAAGTCAGGATCGGAGCCGATCATTAGGACTGGAAAACAGCCCCGAGTCTAAAGTCTGGCTCTGAACAGCTCTGAGCTGGGCAGGGGGAGGGCAAGGCCAAGCTTATTCTGAATTTCAGGGCCTGGGTTGGGTGGTGCAAAAACCCCTCTGACACAGGATGTTTGGTCCTTGTGCTCACAATTCAAGATGTTTTCTAGTGGGACCCTACAAATCTCTTATCCCTAAAAATGATCCCTCCAGCACAAGAGAAGGAATGGGGCTGAAAATCCTCAAGCTGTCTCTGCTCTTGACATGAAATATCCAGGCCTCAGCCTTTGCTATTTACATTTTAAAAAAGAAACCACATTTGATTATTCAGCATTCTTCTTTTACATTTTTATTGCCATTTTGCAGAGCTCTGTATACCAGAGGAAACCTTTCTGCTTGACATATTTAATATTTTAGCACTTCATAGTGTCTTTAGACAAAAGCATCCAACATGCATATGTGTTTTGGCAGCTCTGCTTGTGGCCTATGTTCTGTCTCTGGCCTTGAGAAGCAAAAGAATGAAAGAGAAAAAAAAAAAACCCCACACAACTTAAACTGGGTCAGGATTGTTCCCTTCATTTTTGTTGATAGCTCCATTTGGGATTTGCATTGATAAAGGAGGGGGAAAAAAGCACATGCCCCGAGCATATGTCCTTGAAATAAAATGTCACATCTTAATTTTCTTGGGCTGGCAGTGCCTGCGTTCCACGCTCTCTGTGATGCAGAACTAATGAAGACAGAAGTGCAAGAAAACCTATAATCAATTCCAGCACGCACCAGGCACAGCACACCCAGCAGCTCACCCAGCGTCTGAAATTCAGGGTGCTGGGAGAGAAATCCAGGCCATGCAGCCATGGCAGCCCAGTATTTCTAGCTGGGGATTATTTTAGGCAGGATTCTGCATCCATGGAAAAACAAAAGCAGGCAAAAGTGCTCGCTGGCATCACTTTGTGTCAAATACTTGTCCCGGAGACCTTCGGAGCGCGGCTCAAATCCGCAAGAGCGCAGTTGTTAGGAAAGGCTGAAGGCGTGGATTGAGGGTTTTCTTCTGGGCATTCAGGATCTGTTTCCCTGTGTTTTAATCCCCTGTGTGCAACCCAGGAGCTTTGTGCACATGAACTGTGTGTTGCTGATACCATGGTGATGATTAGTAACCCCAAAAGAGATCCGTCCTTTCAGCCAGGATGCTGAGCCCGGGCTGAGGGGCTGCCCTGGCCTCCCCAGGCCAGCACTTCTGTTTCCACTTGTCTTCTTTTGGTTTAGGGAAGAAATTTCTCCTGGGAGAAGAGTTTTTGGACAGAATTTGTGCGCGCAGTGATTTGTGCACCATGAGGTCCTGGTGACTGCGGGGGGTTCCTTGGCAGTGCCTATAGCAGCAGGGGTAGAAATAATAGAAATAATCATAACCTAACCCAGCAGCTGGTGGGAGAAGCGGCAGAAATGTGGTGTGACCTTCCAGGTGTCACATAACAGCTCAGTGTCAGGGCCCTGAAAATAAAATCCCTGTGTATCCTGTCTGCCAGCCCAGTGCTCTGGGCTGCAGGGGACAGCACTGGCTGGTGACATCTCCTGATCTGGGTTGATTTACAGCCTGTGCAGAGGCAGGGAGAGAGAAATGAATAATACACACAGTCCTTTGTAACTATGGATTTTCATTTTTGCTGTGTTATTTTAAGTCCTAACCTTAAAATCCTGTTAACCTTCAACCCTGTTAAACCTAACCCTGCAAATCCTGTTATTTTCTGCCCCTCACTGTTGTAACTTTAGCAGTATCTTAGCTGCCTTGTGTTTAAGAAAGTGAATAATCATTGGGGCATTAGCCCAGGAGCTGGGAACTTTTTTAATTTCCAAGTCCCCATTGTTTTCAGAGATCCCCTGAAAGTCCCTCTGCTTCTGTGTGTTTTGGCAAAAGAGGAATCTCAACTGGCAAGTGTTAGATAAATGCACAGAAATGGGGGGGGGGTGCCCCAAATGTCTTAGCTTGTGGTTTTTATTGCCAGGATTTTTTAACCTCAGTGATTTCTAAGTGTATGACTTGTCCGTGCCAGGAATCTGGGACCTGCTCTGGGTTCCTTTGCCATCAAATGGTTCAGTCTTCACTAGGAAGTTACCTGTCCTTAATGATCCTTTTTCCTAGAAAATGGGCGGATAGAGCAACGCTGAAAGATCCAGTCTGTCCTCTAAAGACTTTAATCCTTCAGAGTAAAAGTGAAATGCTCACCTTAACTCAGCTCCTCTCACTGCAGTTTGGGATCTGCTGGTTCCCTGCTCCCTTCCTTCCTCATTCCATCCTCTAAGGGATAGACATTCCATCCTCCCACCGCCTCAGTTTCCAAGGGAGTCACTCTGGGGAATGTCACAGCACTGTGCTGTTATGATTTTGCAGGAGTGTTGAAGTCAACACCTATTTGATGTTAGTTTTGGCAGGGCCAGGGTCGGATCAATCGACACTGCCCCAAGCTGAGGAGAACTTCCACAGTCTCCATTTATTTACCTACCACTGACCCTGCAAGCAGACCCACATTTACACGGGGAAAAGCAAGGAAATGGTTAATCTGAGATGCTTGGGCAGGCATCTCCCTGCCTGTCAGCCTTACATCCCTCCCAGATGTGACACCTGATAGGGAACCAGTGGTGGGAACGGACTGGAGGATACAGAGGAGGCAGATAAGGAACAGCATGAAATTGTCTTTTGCTTCCCTGTGAGTGCAAGGGAAGAAAGCAGCAGGTGTTTTCCAGGGGCAAATGGTGTGAATTGAACACCAGAAACCCAACTCTCATCTCTCAGGATAGTCTTCCTAAGCCTCTCGTGAACCTCCCTCGGCTCTGGCCGGCAGCTCAGCCTGGTGGCTGAGCAGGTTCAGATATCTGCACATCTGTAAATAATGAACGACAGCAATCCCACGTTCTCTCTGAGAGACAAAGCAGCACATTGAGCACTGCTGGCAGGCAGCAGAGCCCAGCAGGACCGAGCTTAGGGCTGCTGATGTGAACCCTCCCCTGCGTTAAAGGGGCATCGCTGCCACGGTGGGCTTGTCTGAAACCCAGCACTTCCAGCCTTCCTGGTCCCTTTTCCTTCCACCTCTCTGTGCTGCTTACTCAGCCAAAGTAAGGGCTGACTAATACTGGAAGGATTTGCCTTCCCATTCCATCTATCCCTGTTTTGGCTTGCTCCTTTCTTTAAAAATTACACACAGCAGCTTGGATGTCCAGACCTGCAGGTGGGGAAACTGAGGCACAGGGAAGGGCCCAGAGCTGAAGGGTGGCACAGTATCAGTGCAGGAGAGAGCAGCAGAGCCAGGCAGAGAGCCAGTCTTTCCTGATCCCTCATCCCGTGCCCAAGAGTTAGAGATGGATGGCATTCCACTTCTGGCAAAATGAATGAGTTCTTGCATGGATCATCCCTGGCACGTTCCATATTCACTTCCAGCTCGTGAAGAGCCCCAGGTCACCTCCTGCAGTGGATCTCAGAGCCTGGTTTCCCTTTGGCACATCTGGATGCCCTTGCCCATCGCAGGCCCTGTTTGCATCGCACACACACACGCCAGCAGCGGGGTGGGGGAAAGGCAGTGCTGGTGCAGTGAGTTCACACCAGGAGCTGTGCCAAGGCTTAACGAGCAATCAGAAAGGTGAAGGAACGTTCTCCGAGCTTATCTGTCACTGCTGCTGCTCCCAGGGGTGTCCTTTAATCCTCTGAGTTCAGCACTGCGTTGCAGATGTTTGGCTTTTGTGCTCAGTGGAACGTGTAATTGTCCCTTCGGTGACTTGGACAATTCGGAGTGTTCAGAGATCATTTGGGGAATAGTGGGGGAAACCCAAGCACATAAGTGACTTATTTAGGCAAGGTTCACATTGATTTCACTTTCTGTTTGGTTTGCAGGACTGCTGTTAGTGCAGGCCCCTCTTCCTCCTGCACCAAACTCAGGAGGTGATCTTAGTTCTGTGTTCTTAGTTCTTAGATCTTGTCAGTGGTCTCTGTGTTACCTGGAGGAGCCTTCCTGGAGTTAGGATCCAGCTAAAATAAGCTAAGAAGTGAAAATAATTGGATTTTTTTATCTCAAGTTGGAATAAAAAAACCCCAGTTCCTCATTCAGTATTCTGGAATATGAAGTGATGTATTCAGAAGAGAGTTTGCTCGGGATTATCTAAAAGGATAAAACGAAAGAAGCGTTGTTATTAACATATATAAAGAGAAATCTATATGAATGTCACCACGTACCGTTCTTCCCCTGCCCAGTCCTGCCAGCCAGCAGCAGAGAGCAGAGCCCTCTCCCACGGGGAATGTGAGTGTGGGGTGCTAACTCTGCAGCTCTGGGGAAACCTTGGATGGCTCTGCAGGCGCTGGGGTGGCAGTGCTGTTGATGCCATGATGGTTTTTTGCTTTTCTTTTATACCCCCTTTTATACACTCTTTTATATAGCTTTATATATTCCTTGTGCCTTTAGCTTACATAGTTATAATTCTTTAAGTTCGATAACTCCCCTCAGACCCAGTATTTCGTTAAGTTTAGAGACCAAACATTCTAAAAGCCCAAAGAAACCAAGGGCCTCTCCANCATCACATCGTGGGGGGCCATTTTCTTCGGTGGGGACATCAGGGTGCATTTTGATGTGCATTTCATCACACCTAAGGATCCTTAAATAAACACCGAGGTAAAAACCCTTTTCCCTCCTAACTGTGTGCAGCTCTCTTAATTTTAAGACCAGGAAAAGGCATCAGTGTGAGCCATGGAGGCAGAGGAACGCAGGGGAGAGCCAGGCCAGCCCTGTGGGACTGGACACTTGGAAACGTTGCCCTACAGAAGGGGCAGGGCTGCAGAGGAAGACAGAGGGATGTGCTGGCTGGGAGATTTGGCCCCGGACCAGGGACATTGCTGAGGGCAGGGTGGAAGCTCCCTGCTCGAGACAAATGCAGCTGTGGTTACGGCGGTTCTTGAGGGCAGTCTTTGTTCGGGCAGTTTAAAAAGGAGCATGTAAACTTACACCTGCGAGGAGCACATGGGTGTGGGGCTGAGCCAAACCCCGCGGAGGTCGGGAGGAACCTTTCCACTGACTTCAGTGGGCTCTGAGCCCAGGTCCCCAGCGACTGGCTTGAAGTGACACACAGACTATTTCTGTCTGACAGTTTTTTCCTCTCTGCATTTTCCAAAAACACCAGCAAGAGAAGAACAAGTCAGAGCTTCGTCTGTTTTGCTAAAGCGGGACTGAGGGTTGCATTATTCACCACATCCCAGGGCTGGCTCTGGAGACTGAGGGATGCAGCGCTGCAAAATCCAGAGTTTTTTGGGTTTTTTTTTAAATGAGATAAGTAACCTGAGCCATTTGCTTTCTTGTTGTACAGACTGAACCAATGGAAAGGTTCAATGGAATGGAAAGATCTCTGGAAACATTAGCAACGTGCCGTTCACTTGCTTTGGCGCGTGCGAGATATTTTCCTTCTAAATTTGTAGAAACAACTAACAAATCCTGCAGTGATCTATGAAAAGGGACACTTGCCAGAAGGAGTCTCACACAATGCTTGGAATTACAGGGCTCACTGTGCCTTTCAGTTCTTTTTCCTTGAAGTTCCTTTTATCTAAACTTTAGCTCTTCGCCCGTTCGTGGCGCGAGCTCTCCTGCAGCCGTCAGTACCACGGATCAGTGGAGGCCTCCAACTCTATGATTAAAGCATTAAACATCAAATTCTTCTCTGCTGCCTCACTGCAGAAGTTTCAAAGGAGCTTGGCTGCTCTTTTGTGGATTGATGTGGCTCTAGGGGCTTTGACAGTTGAATAGCCGTGCTTGGGTTGGTACACAAACCTCGCTGTTCTGTAAAAGGAGTGTGTAAGAAAGCACTGACTGATGCATCTCTGGAGACCTCATGCAAGAGCTTAATTTAGTCCTCTTTTTTAATAGAAACTTGGATCTCAAGCACTACTCTTGTGTAATGACAGGCAGAAGGAAAAACTAACAGGCTGGCTCGCTTTTGAAACCCGTCAGTCGGCTTTAAAGAGGGGCTCTGCAAACAGCACCACGTATAAAAGTGAGAAGATGACCAAAGTGCTGATGAAAAACATTTTAAAGGCAGTCAGAGCGATGTGATGAGTAATTTGGGACTGGCAGCCTTTCCAAGCAACATGTGAGGCTGTGTTTTCCTGTGGGAGTGTCTTCCCCAGGGCCGAGGAGCTGAAAAACCAGGCAGAGACAGTGGCTCCCCCTGAGCCTGAGGGGTGTCTGTGGCAGCTGTGACCCTTCTCTCTCCTTCCCCTCTTTTTAAACCTGCTGCAGCTGCTGTGGATCCACCTGCAGACATGGTGTTGGGGTCCCTGTGTGTGGATCCTGGGAGCAGGGCACAGCAGTGACAACCCTCCCCCATGACGGCAGGTCCCAAACCTTTCCTGCACATCCCAATTCCAGTAGAAGTCTGGCTTTTAAAGCCTGTAGCTGCCCCTTTATAATTTTTTGCTAAATCATAGTCTCCCAGCACTCAGCTGACACTTTCACAATGCTTTGCAACTCCATCCCTAAGGATCTGTCTCTATATTTAATGTATTTTGCTGTTTGATTAAATCTCCTGCTGACAGCACGCTTGGCTAGGGACACAGCAGCTCACAAAAGAGGGTATGTGGTGGCAAAAGACGTGTGCTGTGCTCTGAAAGAGCTGTTATTGCTGCCTGCATCTGCAATCTCTGAGCTGGACCTCAGCTTGCAGCTCCACAGATTCCAAACCCGTAATTACTGGCTGCTGCCTCTGCTGTGAAGCACTTTATTAAGCCTTTAGAGTCATTAAAGATTTTCAGGAAATTTATGGGAGCTCAGGTCATGTTGCCTGTTTGTTTATATAGGCCAGGATGTGCCAAAAATGTGGCCTGTGGAGTTTTCTGTGCTCACCCACGTCTGCTCGGGGGACTGCCTGGTTTATCTTCCATTGCCCTGTCCTGTCATGGGGTGCAGCAAAGAGCAGAGAGTGATTCCAGCAATTTTAGTGGAGCTCTGGACTTGGAGCTGATTTCTTGCTGGGACCAGTGGCCCCTGGGCCAGGCAGAGTGTGGGCTGTGAGCTCAAATGAAGCTGCCACCACCACAGTGGGAGTAAGGACTGAGCTCAGAGTGAGTAAGAAACCTGGGGATCGGTCCCACGTGTTTTAAGGGACTATTGCTCCCTCCTACCTCGGATCTCAGGGAGCTGAGGAAAGTCCGGGGATCTCATCGCTGCTTGAGCCAGACACGGTGTGGCTTTATCCGAGTTTAGTATTCACCAGGATGGCTCAGAGCAGCAATTCATATTCATGACACCGAGTCCCCTAATTTAATTCATCTGCTGCTTTTTTTCCCCTCATTTTTTTAAAGGCTTTGCAAATGCTCTGTTGGGTCACAAACATGTGGCATCCAACGTGGCTTGCCCGGTTGTCACAGAGAGCTTCTGCCACGCTGAGCCAGCTCAGCAATGGAAGGCAACCTCCCAAATGTGTTGTGCAGAGTTTGGGGGTACATTTGCAGGGTCTGTGTTCTTACAGACCTCAGAGGTGACTTTTCACTGTGCTGTGAGAGAGCTGCATTTTTAAAGCTGGGCTTGCGAGTCCAAACTGGCAACATTCAGCACAAAACAGTGCCTTGCTCTGCAGAGCACCTTAGTGCAGGATTAAAAGCACTTACGATGAAGAAGGCCAGTTGTGGTTACAGTCTGACTGTGTAGCACAGCCTAAAGATAACTTTAGAGCCACCAGCTCCCCTCTGAGCCCAGCACGGGCTGTGCTGATGCCACAGCAGGGACTGGTGGCTGTCCCTGCAGGAAAGGCTGACCCCACTCTCAGGGAACAGAAAACCCAATGTTTCTGCAAACTGGCCAGACCGGGGAGTCTGCACCGACCCTCTGTGTGCCTCTGTGTGCCACTGTTTGTCTGTGGGTGCTGCCTGGGATTTACCCCTGGGATGGAGCCTGGGTTTCTCTCTGTTTTTAGCCACCCCTGGCAGTGTGGATCCCTGCTGCAGGAGCTCATAGCCTCTGTCTCTGCCATCTGGGTGCCAGTGGCTGCACTTGTGCAGCACCAGGCGGGCACAGGGTCTGCGGTCTCTCCTGGCACCCCATGGGATCTCTTCCAGATGGACAACAGAAAGGGAAATCTCTGGATTTTGGGACTGCCTCAAGGTGCTCCAGAGGCTCCGAAGGGAGAGTAAAAGATGGGCACTTGCCCAGTAACACAAGCACATTTCCCAGTGTTCTGGTGTTAATGAGAGTTATAACCAGCCATGGCCCTGAGCCTACAAAACTTTGCGCCCTCGTTCATCTTTACAGCCCAGCAGAGGTGTGATGCAGCCCGGTAACGACACCAATCATTCCCCACGGATCTCAAGGACACCAAGCCCGTGCCAGCCAGCCCGGGATTAGATGGCTCCTGACTCTCAGACCTTTAACAGGCCACTGGTTTCTCTTTCTCTCAGTGTTAATCAGCAGAGCTTTGCTGACACAATGCCTTGGCAGCGTGCCTTGGAGAGCTCCAGGCAGGGGAGGATGAGATATACCATACGCCTCCATTTCCTGATTTGCAGTATATCGAGATATAGACAGACCTTCATTTTTTGATGTGAAAGCAGAATGAAAAACTAGGTTAAATCAGTCTGGAGGGATATTAAGCCGGTTCTCAGGAAGCCTATGCAATTATTATGCCTCATCCCAGCCTTCTTGATTGGGAACATGCCTCTAAGAACACGATCAGCCCCAGGAGATCTCCCCCGTAGCCTGGGAATTCCACCCTGTCTGCTGACGAGGAGGGAGGCTGGGCCACAGAACCTCTCCATTCAGAAGGGGAAAGCTTGGCTTCCCAATTTTTTTTCCCCCCCCTTTCCCTTTTTTTTTTTTTTCCTCCTGGCAAATTATAAATGTGCACGTTGGATTCTTTTGTCAACCAAATCTAATGGGACTGGCCTGAGCTGAATGGCTGGTCTGTGTGATGCTGGGACCGGGTTTCTTTTCAGGTGCTCACTGCCTGTTTCCAGGAGATGAGGATTAGCATCTGCCTTTGGCTGGGAGCAGCTGCGGGCGCTGCGTCCCTCGGCTGGAGGGGTTTTGGGAGCTGGAATGGATCGTGTCAGACTGGCTGGGCTTTGGGTCTGAACAGGTGCCTCCTCAGCCCTGGGTTATCACACTTCTAGGGCCAGCAGTGAGGAATTTTTTTCTCTTTTAAAAGGTGGGAAAGTCATCCAAGGTTTGGTTTTCATGCAGATTCCCTTCTGTTCCCTGCAGGGAATCAGGCTCCCGGTTCAGCTGGGATGAGCTGCTTGTGGGGATGAGGAGGGGAATTAAAAAGTTAATCAAACCTCAGGCAGGAGCATAATTCTCAAGGTCAGCATGCCTGGGATTTCCTTCACTTTCTTGTGAAATCCGTGAGCTACTTGGTCCCAGGCTAGCTGGGGACCAGCTCCTGGAGCCTGTGGGTTTTTTTCCACAGCATTTAGAGAACAGGTTCCCAGATAAAGCATTTTATTGATGTGATATGCTGATAAAACTCACCCAGATCTGACATTCCCAGAGGAGAAAAAAAAACTCCAGCCACTACAGCTGAAAGAATGTGAAGCCTTCAACCTGGCCACTGCTGGAGTGGGCTGCCCTCCTGTCCCCCTGTCCCTGACACAGCCCCCAGCCCCAGAAAGACGTGTGGTACACACACACAGAGCCTGTTCTTTGGGAAATCTGCCTTTGGGAGCGCCCATCCATTACGGGTCAGTGCAGCTGTTCACGTGAAGACAGCTTTAAACTCCCCCAGAAACTGCTGGCACACATCTGTGGGTGTCTCTCCCTCCACCCTTTGCTCCATCCCTCGGGGCAGGAGGGAAGTGCTGCCACCTCCTCCACCCTTGGGGGCCACGGGGGAGAGGCTGGTGGCTCTGCACACACCCCACACCCCACACATCACACCCCACACATCCCACCCGCTGCTGTGGACACTTGGCCCTTGTGCCTCTTCCTTTGCAAACCCTCCTTGCTGACCCAGGCAGGGCTCTGCCCCTCCTGATGAAACTCGTGTGCATTTTATGAGGTTTGACTTTGAAATAGCAGCTTCTTCTGCTCTGATTTCGTCCACTTCTGCAGCAGCTATTGTAAAAGGTTTGAGGTGGAATAAAGTTTTATTTCTCACTGCAAGCTTCCAGCTCAGGGTCTGTTTCCTGTGTGTGTCGAGAGAAAAGCTCTCTGTGTTCAAGGACATGCAGACCCCTCTGTGCCACTGCCCCCTCCAGCACTGCTTGTTCACCTTCCTTTTATCCCTGCACGAAGTCACAAACCTTCCTAAGCCTGTTCTGATGGGGCCTAAATCACCAGAAGGCGCAAACATTCCAAGGGGGCACACGAGCATCTGTGTTCCCTGGGAATAACTTGTGTCCCTGTGGTCATTCCTCCACCCCATAGCTGCAGGAGGAAGGGGGAGGCCTTTTCGCTCTTCTGGCTGACGAATGTCCCCAGGAGCAGGGCACAGCAGTGACAGCCCTCCCACACGATCCAGGTTTCCCCGCACATCCCAGTTCCAGTGCGCCTCTACTGGGTGCTGAGGGGACATTGGTGCGAGAGGGTGGCAAGGGCAGGGCTCCTGCAGCCCACTGAGAGCTGTCAGCATCCCAGAGTGGGGAAAAAAAAATGGACACCAAACAGCCAGGAACTACAGTTTCAAATGTAAAGCAATCCAGTCGTTTCCAGCCAGCGGCTTTCCCCCAGCTGTTCGTTTCCAATAGAGAATTATGATCAGTAATTGATACTCTCAGATGTCCCAGTGCAATCCCCAGAGAAGAATGGCCAGGGCAATATATATATTTTTTTTCCCAACTCACTGGAAAATTGAGCCCCAGCTGGGGCTAATAAGTGGTTTCATTAAAATACTGATCTTAATCCAAAGCTGAGAATAATGTCCCCTCTGTGCTGCAGCTCTCCTCAGCTCTGACAGGGGCTCTGCTTTTCAACCAGAAAGGAAAGAGGATAAATAGCCACTTCTCACCCCAACACCATAAAAGCACCGATGCAGGATCCCAGTGAGGGCAGTTTCTTTCTGATTGCACCAGTGGAACGTGCTCTCGAGCCTTTCACGCAGCAGTGATGGAGATGGGGTGTAAGGCCAGCGATCCTCCTGGATCCATCCCGCTGCACTGCCCATGGATGGGCTCAGGCAGAAAACGGGGAGCAGGAGTGTTTGTTGGACTCCAGGCACAGCCAAAGCCATCCCCTGATCTCATCACAAGGATTTGTTTTTGTCCTCCCACTTCTTCATTTTCTTCTGGACAGCACAGATTATTGGTAATATTTACTCATCCAGAGCTTGTCAGAGAGAGGGGATTTGCAAACCACACCTGGAAGGTTGAAAGGTTTTCCCCCCACTCTCACACAGAGAAAGAGGAGTGATCTCCCATTTTTTCTAGGAATAAAATCTGCATTTCCAGTTCGTTAACAAAATGTGAACGACAAGAGACTTTTTTTCATGATTTTTTGACACTGACCCCTTTCCAAGGCTGGATATGAGTTTTGCCCTGATCAGGAGCAGGATCACAAGGCATGTCCTGCATCAAGTACAACACAGGATGCCACTCCTGTCCCTCACTTCCCTCCCCCCATTTGTCCTGCTCTCTCTCTGTTACCCCTTTCATTTAAAGGTGATCCTGCCCCTGCTCACACCTTTTCTACCTGTGCTGTTCTGCACCAGAGGACTCCGATGCTCCGGGGGAAGCCTCAGGTGTCGTGGGAAGAGAGAACCTCGATTTGCCCTGCCAGTTAGGCAGACTGGGAATCCCAGCAGGGCCTCCTGCACATGCATCAGGTTTCAAAGACGTGAAGCTGGTGGCTTTTGGGGGAAGAACTGCTGTGAGTCCCCGCTGGAGCTCCTGTGAGGAAAGCTCAGAGGTATGCCCAGATGATGTCCTGATAGCTGAGGTGCTTTGTCAGCAACAGCTGAACTGGAGGAAGTTTCCCTGCAATGAACCCTCTTCTTTTTTCACCCATTCCCTCTCGGTGTCCAGCTTTCTGCCTCCGGGCTTTCCTGTGGAAAAAAGGGAATTCCAGGTGGCAGAGTTAGAAGGGGAAGTGCCCAAAAATAGAGAATCCATCAGATACCTCTGAGAACACGTGATTAGCTGCTCTCTGAGGAGTCACACAGCTCCGGGGAAGAGTTTTTACTGCTTTAATGAATGGCTGCTCTGTGACTTATTCTCTTTGCTGCTGGATCTAGGATGTCCCCTTTGAACAGCAGCACCTTCTTGCACTCGCTGGCCAATAAAAGGGAGCAGCCAAGTTTTGAGAGTTTCACTCGCAGCAAATCCACATTATTTCTTAAGAGCTGCCCTTCACTTCACTGACACCGCTCTTAATTAGTGCTTGATACTTTTTTAAAACCCTCTTGCTTTATGAAGCTCGATTCAGTTTTAAATTGTGTACAGGTTTTGGCTGTCCTTCTGTGGATTTATTTATATGGTTTATAAATATATTTATATATTTTAGCACCGAACCTTTACAAATTCATTGAATTGTGACCTACACTGCCTATTCTCAGGTGAGGTACAAGTAATGCCTGTTTGACAGAGACAGTAGTAGAACAGTAGTTAAAACTAAAGCACGGGGGATGTTCCGTGTGGATTTAGGAAACAAAGTGTAAAATACAGAGATTTCACAGCGAATCTAAAACGCTGCACATAGTCTAAACTAAAATTTTGACATCACAGCTGGAAATTAGTTGCACTCAGAGGCAGACAGAGCACCACAGAGCCCTGGAGAGCTGCTGCTCCTGCCTCCAGGACTTGCCCATGTTCTGACCACTGCACCCAGGTCTGGCATCGTAAATGTCCTCTAGCTCACAGCAATCCAGATGTTCACCCTTAAAACCGGGGCTGCACATTTCTCTCTGCCTGCAGCACCACCTTGCGCTTAGCCTGTAGGGTCCTCAGGGCAGGAACTGCCTGGCTTGGGTTTTTTGGGGAGCACCTGACCCTTCTAAACCACCCTGCCCTTGCCTGGTGCTCTGTGGGAGGGCAGAGGATGTCTCCTGCTACCACTGCTTTAATGAATGGCTGCTCTGTGACACCTTCAAAACACCTTCAAACTGAGCTGGGCACAGACTTCTGAAGACATTTGGCCTTGTGAGACTTCACTGTGTGCCAGAGGCAAAGCAACCCCAGCAGTTCATCCAGGGGAACCTGCACAGAGTATCCCATCCCCAGCCCGGCTCTGCTGCCAGCTGCAATCTGCGCAGTTCCCCGAGCAGCCCCAGGAGCACAAGCCACTCTTTTAGGTCGCATGTAACCCTTTCTGAGCCAGGGGGCCGAGAATAGCAGGGAGAGGGGTTGGCAGCCTCCCCCGCGGGTTAAGAAGGAGCTATTTGTTCTCGTAATTACTTGTCTAGGAGAGGGGTCTGTCTGACACTGCTTTCCTGCACAGCATCACGTTTGCCCCGAAGCCAAATAAAACCTTGGTGTAAACTCCTGCCCAGAGAGAAGAAAAGGCAACTCAGAGGGAGTTTCTGTGAATAAAAAGGCTGTAACCATTTCAAAGCATCTCTTGTGCATCAAGCGAGCGTGATCCCCAATATCTCACATGCCTAAAAGGCTCTTTAACATCCTGGAATAGGCACAGATGTGGGGTGGTTTCCCTTCCCCTTCACTAAGGCTTTTCAGCTCTCTGTATTTCAGACCCTCTCCCACCTTGCTCCATTGCCCACCCCGTGGGATTCCTGATAGTTTTTCCAAGTGATTCCAGCACAGAAAACCTGCTATCCTTTCCCTGGGCAGGAGATGCCTTGGGGCAGGAGGGATCAGGCACTCCCCGCTTGGCTTTTCCCACAGATGCGGGGCTGGGATGGCTGAGAGCAGCCGGGGCGGAGTGGCTGCTGCTCGGCTGCTGATGGTGGCTTCGGGGTTTTGTGTTACCCGCTGGCTGATCCTGGGCAATCTTCTCAGGTTTCCAGGATTCAGTTCAAGCCAGGCTGTCCATACTCCCACTCCCTCCAGGATCTGGTGATGACATTTGGCTTTTCCTTTGGGAAGGGGCATTTCACCGCAGTGCTGACCTCTGCCAGACCGCCGGGCATCTGCAGAAGTGAGGGTTGGGCAAGTGCCTCTTGATTCCAGAGGTTTTTCTTTTGTTATTTCACCCACTCGAATCACTTCAGCATCATTTCCAGTAACAAATGCACCTAATTAATGGGTGGAAGGATTATTGCCCTCTGTGGTACACGGTCTGAATTGCTCAGCTGTGTCCCACAGGCTCCGCTGTGCTCGAGGTCGAGGGAAATCAGCTGTGAGGGCAGAGTGGGGCAGGTCTGTGGTTTTGGAACAGGCACGCCTGAGTTCTTGGAGAGCCACTGCTGTGAAATCCAGAGTAGCTGTGGCACCCTGATCCCAGGTAAGAGTAGAGAACCTGCTGGAAATTCGGGAAGGAAAACAGCATCCTGAGCTCCCTGAAGCCACAGTTTTGTTGGAAAATTCTTTCTCTATGACTTGAAGACACATAGGGAGCAGGTGCACTGTTTGGGCAAACAGGAGTCAGGGGCAGAAGTAAAGCCCCTGAACACTGAGAGACGACTTTTGCAGTTTTTCAACCTCTTTCTTTGTTCCCCTGACCTTTCCTGTGGAAGAAAAATTTCTCCCTTCACTGGTGCAGCTCTCTGAAGTGAGGCCAGCACAGCACATGCACGAGATGCACCTCGTGCCCAGTGTTTGGGGACCTGGAAGGGGAAGGTTCCTGGTGACCTGATAGTGGTCTCAAGTTGATATAATTTCTGCTTTCCTTGGCTTCTGTCAAATGCTTGGTGGAAAAATAACAACGGGGCCAAAACCCATTATTTTACATCAAGGTAATCAAAGCGGTCACTTCACTGGCTGCTTCAGAATGAGCTATTTCCTCTCTGAATTAGCCAGCTCAGCCTTCAGTTTCTCTCCTCTTTGAAGAGCAAGTGGGTTGGGGCCTGAATGTCCAGATAAAACACCTTCAAACTGAGCTGGGCACAGACTTCTGAAGACATTTGGCCTTGTGAGACTTCACTGTGTGCCAGAGGCAAAGCAACCCCAGCAGTTCATTCAACGAGGCGGGGGGGATGTGGGACAACAAGGCAAAAGAAAGAAAATGATGGGCCTCAAACTGATAGGCAGCAAAATTTTGAGGACCTCTGAAGAACGCTTCAAATAAACATTTAAAATTTTGGATTAACATTTTGGCCACTGACTGTCGTATAAAGCTGATAAAATTCTCTTTGTTTGTCAGTCTAACAGTTTCTAAAATCTTTTGATCAGCTTTTCAGTTTAGATTTGTGAGGTTTTGTCAATGGTAAGTTGTAAACTGTTTTTTTCTGTGTCCAAAATCCTTTAGTTCCCTTCAGAATGAGTTTCCCCCTTTTCTCCAGGAAAGGATATAATTTCTCCTGCTCATCACACGTGATTAGGTTGCCATACTGGTTTGGTTACGGGATTATGTTTTCAGACTCCTATCATAAGATTTTTGTGCCTCATTTTCCTTTTCTGTGTATTAATTCTCCCTGCTCAGCTGGACAGAGGTGGATGCTGTTGGTGGAGGTGTTCAGCTCTCATGAAGTGCTTTAGGGTTCACTGATGGATCATCCCTTCTGAGGTAGAAGCAACCCTTGGCACATCTCGTGTTTCATGGCAGGAGGATATGATTTTTCTCAGCTTAAAGGTCTCTAGAAAGGTGTCTCTCATTATAATGTCACCCATTTACACCCCCAGGCTAAGAAAAAGACTAAAGCTGTTATTCAATATTTTGTTAAAAGGTTTCCATTGCAGTCTCTGGTCTGTGAGCAAACCCTGCTTGCATGGAACGCCCATTTCTGAGTGAGGTCTGTGCTTTAAAACCCACACTTAGAGTTTCAGGAGCTGTGTCTGGAGAGCATCCCAGCCCTTCAGAGCTAAGCTGTGCTCAGGTCAGTGGTGCAGCCTCAGGTCCTTACACCACTGAAACCCTTCAAGGACACTCTTCCTCCATCCCAGGAGATGCTGTGCTGTGAATGGGATCAGCCCATTCTGATGGAATTTGGCCTTTTGTCAAGGTTAACATACTAAGGGAGGCTGGAAGATTTTGGAGGGAGATTTTCTGCCGTACTGGGCACAGATGGTGGCTGGTTCAGGATGAAGAGGAGGGCGGGTGGCTCATCAGCAAGTTGCTGCTCTTGTTCGTAGGAGAGTTAAAGAGATTCACCATCCCTTTTGGGATGAAAACACCCCAAATCCTCCTCTTTCCAGGGGACTGGTCCTTAAAAGACCCTCTCCTGCTTTTCGTGGCCGTGGTCAGATTTCCAGCTGGGTGTCTGTGTTTGCTCCATTCGTCACGTTGGGCCGGCAGTGCTGAGTGCTGCGACTGCAGAGCTGGCAGGGAAATGTCCAGACAGCCCCCGAGCAGCAGCTTAATGCCTGTGCAGGTACGGAATGTATTTATAGCTGAATGCAGCGTCTGTGTGTGCACATGTGTGCCTGGGAAAGTTTCGGAGTCGCAGGATAATGCATCTCAATTACAGCCCCGTCTGGAGCTACAGCCCCGCTCAGGAATTGAAAAGCTGCAAAGAATCCACTGAGGTTAAAAACACCATTTGGTTTCCTTCGCCAGAGGGACGCTCATCAATATCTCTCTCTGTTAACAGCAGAGGGTTAAAGCCTTGGCAGTGTTCTCAGCCTCCAGATGCAGGCAGAGCTCAGATGCAGGCAGAGGTTTTTTTGTGAAAGGCGATTTCATTGCTGCTGGGTTAAAGCTACGATTTTGCCTGACACTGCAAGTTTCTTGAAAGCAGGAAAGAAGTGCACAGACTGCTGGCTCTTGCCCTTTGTGGATGAACTGGCCTCTTGTTTTATCTGACTCAAGACAGATTTCTTTACCATTCGCTCCCCACTTGGCATCACGTGGAATCTTGGATTCCCCGAGGTGAGGGGCTGGTGCTTTGGTGTTTGTGCTGCACCTCTGGGCAGTGCCCAGCACTCCATGGTCACTGTGGTGGAGGAACTGGGAGAGAAGTTCCTGAGTGAAGCATCATCATCTCGTGTTCTGACCAACAGAGCTGATCTCAGGACGAGGGTCCTTACTCAGCCTTGAATTTTTTCCTGAGTCAGGCTTAGAAGCAGCCTTAGCACTGCTGAATCCCATTTCTTTCCCTAACGCATCTCTCATAATAAATCACATTTTCTCTCTCTGCCTGACAAAGGACGCTCCCTCCCAGAGCAGATTGCTTCAGCACAGACCCTCCGTGCTGCTCAACTCTGCCTCTTAAAAATCTAACCTACTTCCCCGAGGTTACACAGCAGCTCTTTGGCTTCACACTCAGGGACTGAAACACTCCCTGATGGAGTGGTGGTTGTATTCCCATCTCCGCGGTGAGGAATTTTCTCTGTCTGCCACCCCCAGCCCCCTCCAGCTGCCCGAGGGGCTGCACAGCACAGCTGGGGACACCTGGCCCTACAGACCCTCTGCTCCTCAGGGGCTCTGCAGCCCAAGCAGGGACATCTGCTCCGAGCTGAGAGCTGGCACCAGGAGGGGTTTGGCCTTGGAAGGGAGATATTTACTTTGTACAGCTTCTCTGTAAACCAGCACTGGCTGGAGAAGGGCAGCAATCTGTTTAGTCTAGGAACAGCAGAGCATGCCAGTGCCTCTGGAAGAGCCCCCCCTCAGTCCAGCTGGTTACTGGGACAATACTTTCCTACAGGAGGGAAAAAAGATGCTTTATTCCTCCCTCTTGGGCATCCTCGCTCCACAGCACTGTACATTTGTCTGTCTTGCAGGTCAGGGTGAGGAGGGAGAACAAAACCTTTAAGTTCTGTGGAAATGAAGGAATTTTCATACGGAGAAAGTTCTCCTCGGGATAATTTCTGTTCTTCTCAGCAGGACCTGCAGCAGAAATCTCTCAAAGCTGCTGCTTTGTGCCAGCCATGGCTCAACTGGAGTGCACACTGCTGCAGGCTCTGCTTTCCCAGAGTGGGGTTCAGCCAGCTGGTCCTGATGGCAGAGCAAGTGTTGGGATCAAGTGTGAGCATGGAAAGTTAACACCAGACCTTTAATAAGGAAAACCACAGCTCTGTGTGTGTGTGAGTGGCCTTGGTGACAGGACTGTGCCCGTGCCAGGGTGCTGGAGCCAAGGCAGGGATCCCTCATCAGGCTAGGAAGGACCAGACCAGGTGCTCCACGGAGCTGGAGCCTCCATCCTCTGCCACGGGCCCAGAGCAAATCTCCCAGGATTTATGAAGTCCCAGTCCCACGTTTTGTGCCCTGTCTCAGGGAGACCACTGATCACAGAGGGAGCTGCTGGCCTGTGCTGTGGCAGAGCAAAGGGGGTGCCAAGGGCAGTGCCAGGGCTGGGAGAGAGACTGGAGAACAGAAGATCCCTGAGTGGGGGGACACAGAGCCAGAGGGGTGCCCTGGGCAGGGACCCTCAGGAGCAGGAGCTGGAAGCCCTGAATGGTGCCAAGTTTCACTTATCCTGTGTCTCCAGGAAGAATCTTGGGGATTTCCCGAGGCTGGACACAGGCACAAGAGCAGGGTGTGGGTGTCCTGCCAGGATGACCGCGTGCCCTGAGGACACGGCGCTGGCCAGACCCCACAGGGCACTTGGGGGCTGTGTTTGGGCTTTCTCAGTTCAGAGCGTGCGTGCCTGGCTTGGAAACCTGACTCTGCAGGCTGGGGAGTACCCAGGAGAGGCTGTGACCCACTGCAGGCTCTGACACCCCATTCAAACCCCCTGGATGCAGCATGAGGGGTTTATCCTGGGCAGACTGGGAGGGCAGGAGCAGCTTTGCACCGGGCAGGGCTGTGCTGCCTCCGGAGGGTGACCTGGGGCACAGGGACGTGGCTGCTGCTCCTGGGATGGGGCCAGGATGAGCAGCTCAGGGTTTGGCTGCCCCGTGGGGCCCGTGCAGTGCCTGCCTGTGCTCAGCTTGGCTCTGCACGGAGCTGACGTCTCCTCGTCTGTGTCACATTATGCATTATGTGATAATTATAAAAACGTGAAAATAGAACTCGCCGTACCGAGCAGGCAGCACGCAGCTCCGAGTGGTGCCATGTGTGCTTCCCTGCTTCCCCTCCGAGGATAAATGGCCCTTCAGAAAAGGGCCTCGTGTTTGGTTTGAGTTTCTCATTACTTTGTAGGGGTTCTTCCTTGTGGGGCTCTCGGAGCAGGATTAGCTGGCAATGGGTGGCACGGTTCCCTTGGTACACAGTGATCCAGCTCTGCTTCCAGAAGGGCTCGGGGCTGCTGCAGTTGCCTCTCATTTCCTGCCAAGTGCCCGAGGGGGGTTGATGTGAGCCAGTGTAGATGCTGGGTCCATCCTGGGATGGATGTGATGGGATGAACTGTGGTTTGCCATTTGTTCCTCCCAATTGTCCACACAAAGCCGGGTCCCCTCGGAGCCACCTCCTTGGGGAAATTGTTCATTTTCTCTTCCTGGGTGGCACTGGTTTGTTTTTCAGCACGGGTTTCCTGTTTCACTGGCAACTCCCAGGGCCAGCACGGAGCAGGAGAAGCGGCTTGGGATGTGCTGTGTGGGGGGATGAATCTTCCTGTGGTCCCAGCAGACCGTGGGATGTGCTGGTCTGTGTCACCATGGCAGGGAGGGAGCAGCAGGTGCTGGGGGCTCCTCTCCTGCCGCTGAGAAATCACAGAATGCTTTGGGTTGAAAGGGACCTTAAAGCTCATCTCATTCCAACTCTTCTTTTATTTTCCCATCCCTTTCTGTAGTGGCCTCTCAGCCCCTGTGTCGAAATCACCACTCCTAACCCATCTCTTTAAATCTGCAATCACAGCCAGAGGCTATTTCCAAGATAAGAAAAGGGGGCTGGAGCATCCTTCAGCCAGCACCAAGCTAACAGAATATATGGGTGTTCATGCTGTGAGTTGTTTAATGAGGAACCTGGCCTGATTATTTGCTTTCTGGAGGAGTATCGACCTGTACAACAGCTGGGAGAGTTTTCATTTAGTACCTGCTCTTCTGTGTAAAAAAATACAGATTTTGCCTGTGAGCTGTCATTCAAACTCATGAGGTGTTTTTTTCTGGATAAAACCAGGAGAGCCCTTAGGGAGCTGAAAGTGAGCTATGGAGCAGGAAGAAGAGAAGGGGCTGATGTTTCTAGATCTTGATCTCTAGATCTTGTTTCTGGATGCTGAAAGCTGTGGGAATGGCTGGTACTGAGAGTAGGACTGCACTGCTGGGCTCCTTTAGGGTGAGAAGGGCTCCCTTGTATTGGAAAGGGAGAACGGGAAGCTGGAGGCAGGCAAGTCTGGTTCCCAACAGAGCCCCTTTTGCTCCAGTCAGAGGGTCTGGTTACAGAGAAAACGTCCCTGGCTGCGCTGGGCTTGTGTTACAGACAAGGGGGACCCCTCCTTTCCGAGCTGGGGTCAGTTTCTGCTGGCACAAATTCCCGGTTGTCCTGGATAAACCCTCATCAGGAGCTGCCCTGGGAATGAGCAGAGCCTCAGGGGGCAAAACTGGGAGCTGAAAGGGCTCCCGAGCCTGTTCAGGAGGGAGCTTTGCCTCCCTGCTGGATGTGGTGTTGTACCGGAGCAGGGAAGGGCTTGGCTTTCCCTGGATTTGGGTGGGATGGACACCGGGGCTGCTGGAAACCTCAGAAAGGGAGAACCTTGGGGCAGCATGCAGCTGCTGGGTTGCTCCAGGCACTTCAGGGCAGGGGGATGGCCTGGGGAGCAGAGCTGTCCTGGAGGGCAGGAGGAAGCCGGGCCGCCTGTGCTCCATCCTCGTGCGCATCCCATCGCTCCCGTCCCCCTCCCCTCATTCTGGACAGAAACCTGGCGGCTCAGGGATTACATCTCAAGTGTTAAGAGTGAAAAAGGCACAACTGGTGGTGGCTGAATTGCCAGGCTGTGATACAGCCCACCAAGGACAGGGACTGGGCAGTGCTGAGCCGCCGAGGGGAGGAGGAGCAGGAGACCCGCAGGGATCTCAAGCCTTTGCATGGGATCGTGGCCATTCTCTGCCTCCTGAAATCCAAGGGCTGACCTGTTTCTCTCTAAGACTGACCAAAAAAACCCCCACTGTCATGTTTCTATTCAAGAACAGCAGAGATGAGGAGAGGAGAAGGGCAGATATTCCCAGGTGATGCTGTTCAGCCTCTTGCGCCTTTGGGATCTCTCTGCTTTTTGCTTCCCTCTGTGGACTCCTCCTTTCACCCAGAGCATGCCGCACCCACCCTAGCCCTAAACCTCATCCCAAAGGGAAACAGCTTCTCCAAAGGCACAGCTACACGGAGAAGCTTTGGGTGTGACACTTTGAGCGTCACAATTCAGTTTCTTCTAAAAACTGGGAAAAAAAAAATTGCCCTTTATTCAGAATCTCACTCTGTGCTGTGAGGTTTCTGTTCCTCACAGGCCCCGTGCGCCTTTGCAGCATCGAGAGGAGGATTCCAGGTACAGATCAGTTCAGTAAATATACTCCCTGATTTTTTTTTTTAGATTTCCTAAAATACAGGCAATATGTCATTGTCAGGAGACAGCGATTCTCTTCAGATCTGTGGGCTGATTGATTACCTGAGAGGGTTTTTTTAAAATAAAAAAAAATTATTTGAGGGAAGGAGAAGCAGCATTATAAAGGATTTTAAGGCAGGTACTATCTTCCTACCCACTGATGTAGGAAGCTGATATGTCATATGTGTGAAAACAAATGAGAACTTAACAAGGGGAGGGGATAATGACTCAAGAGAAGTTTTTGCTTGTTACGCAACCAGAAATCCCAAGACCTCAAAAACATTTGAAAGTATCACATTTTTCCCTATTCTTTCAAAAAAATAAGCAATCCCTCCTTTTTAACATCCAGTCCAGAGGTACTCCAGCGCTACCTTGCAATTTGAAACTGCAGCTTGTGTGTTATCTGGGCTGAAATACTTGTGTGTTGCACAATTTTCAAGCAAGTTGAGGGGAGGGAAATAAAATGCTGAGATTGGTTTTTTTTTTTAAAAAAAAAAGAGAAATATTATTCCCTGGTAGCGTTCACAGCCTCTGCACTTTCTGATTTGTTGCCACCCTCGAGACGTGTGAGGTCCAAGAGGTAAGGCACACATGGGGCTTTGTGATGGCTGAAAGGTGGCATTATCTCCTCCTAATGGAGCAGGCAGCGCTGAGATGAGTGAAGGGATGAAAAATGTTCTTGATAAACTGTTATTGATAACGCTGATACAGTGTTATTGATAAACTGTAATTGATAACGCTGATAAAGTGTTATTGATGAACTGCACTTGCACACCATCCTTTTGAGGGGCCACTCCGCTGTGACAGCACGCAGAGAAGGGATGTGACTCTGTTTTTTCAGGATGATAACTTTGGTCTGAAAGAATCCAACGCCGTGAGGAGGGCAGGGGGTGGCTCCGAGATAAGGCCCCGTGGGCAGCGGAGCTGCTGAAGGTGATGCTTCAGGGGGGTGCCAGACCTGACAGTGAGCAGGGTCTGAGGCTCATCTCCACCTGCTTCTGAGCTAAACCCTTCAGCCCAAGTGCCAAAGTGAGGTCTCACTTCCAGGGACAGCTGCGTGTGGTCACTAAAGCTGTCATCAGCTGTGGGCCTGTGGGCAGCGGGGCACGAGAAGGTTTTCAAGGCAGCGCTGGAGGTGCTGACTCTAAGCACAGGGTAGCACAAGATACTTGCTCTGTGCTGCTGCTGCAAGTTATGTTTAGCCTCTTGGAAATATTCCCAGCCCACCAGGAGTCATTTCTGACTAACAGGCACCCCTTAATCTGTCTTAATCCCCCCTATAATTTTACACCTATTTAGCCTCATCCAAATAAAAACCCTCAGTTGCTTAAGTAACGATTGACGAGGCTTTGCATCTCTGCTGGGAAATAAATATTATAATCTCCTTTTCTAAACAAGCAAACTGGCCCTTGATGAGGCAAATAACTTCTCAAGTGAGAGAGGAGCAGGTCTGACAACAGATGCTCTGCCAGTGCCCCAAACCAACCATAAAACCCCCAGCGAGGACAGACACCAGCCCTTCCCCTGAGAGCTCATCCCCATGGGCTGCTTGCAGTGCTGGGAGCACTTCTGGGCCAACTGTGGAAGGGGACAAACACCCCCTGATCCCTGCTGGTGTGAATGTGAGCATTGCTTGTGCATTCCTGGCGCTGTGTTGGGAAACGCTTGTAAAAACAGAACCCCCCACGGCTGCCCCTGAGTGCTGGCCCTGATGTCTGAAGAATGTGGCACTGTCAGCAAGCTGTAAAACACCCCTGCTCGTTTGCAATGTGATTTAAAGATCCCCAAATGTACAGAAACCTCGGGGCTGGTGGCACAGCACCTTTTGTGTGCTGGGAGCCAGGGCAGGATGGCACCGCTGGGCCACTCGGCTCTGCCCAGCAGCTTTGCCAAGGGTCTCTTATCCATCACCAGATCGTCACAACGTGACCCCTCTCCCTCGGCACGGGGGAAGAGCAGCTCATATCCTTCATGTGATGCTCTGCAGTGCTCCTGGGATGAGGGACGAGCCGTGTTGTTGTGGGACTGCATTACCCAGAGCTCGCGTGGAAGCTGGGCCCGGTTTTCACCCACTGTGAAAAACACCAGGGAAAGTAGCCAGAGAAATCCCTCAGGTTGTGTTTCCTGAACACCAGAGAGCTGCAGGCTGGGAAGGAGAGGAGTGAATCCAGCTGTGCCCATGGGCACTCACTGGGAATAGCTGAGCAGGGATGGGAGCAGCAGGAGCTGTTGAACACTGAGGATTTGCCATTCCCAAACCCGGTGACGTTCGGGATAACTGAGGAGGCCTCACTGCTGCACATTTCCCTTTTGTTTGCCCTGAGTACCCAGCAGAACAAATAGCACTGGGTGGGAAAGGGAAAGGTTTGGAGGCTGTCAAACCAAATCCTCCTTCCTGGTGTTATCACCTGGATCCTTAGGTCAAAAAGCTGCTCGTGCGCAGCTCAGGGAAGAATTCAGCCTCCTTGTACGAAAGTTTTCTGCCGTGGTGGCTTCCTCTGTGCAGCACTGAAGGGCTGGCAGAAAAATCAGGTGTTAAATTGATGGCTGTGGCCGACAAACCTCTCTCCAGTGCAGAACCTGCTCCAGCAGTCAGGATCTGGGGATCAGCTGCTCGGCCTTGCTGTGGGGTGCTCAACTCCCAGAAAACACAGCCAGGACGATGCAGCACCCCAAAAAGGGCCACGCTTCCAGGACTTCTCCCCTTCTTTGGCAGTTCTCTGAGCGTGGAGGTTCTGAGCTAAAGCAGGGGCAGACGTGCCCCCGAGCACGTAGGGCTGCAGGGGACAGAGCGAGGAGATTTCAGGGGCGTTCTGCGAGTCCTGACTCCGTTCAGAAGGGCTGCTCAATGCCTGTTCAATCGGTGACTCCCCGTGATTTATGGAGGGCCGCCAAAGTGCCCGTTGAGGTCAACGGGAGCCTTTTGATGTCGGGAGACTTCATCTGCAGCCACAGCCTGCCCATTCTTGCGGCATCTGGGCGCGCGGCGGGCGAAAAGCGGCGATGATAAAGCGGGCGCAGAAAGTGAGGCAGGGCTGAAAGGGAAAAGCCTTCCCTGGGACAAAAGCCTGGCTCGGAGGTGCAGTGTTTCTCAGAGCCGGGAAATGCACAAACTGTTGGTTTCTCTGGGGGGATTTTGAGGGCTGTGTTTTGTTTCCTAACGGCCGGGCTGCGCTCGGGGCTGTCATTGCTTCCATGTGCTGCAGCCCCCGCTGGTCGGGGGTGTCGCAGCAGTGACTCCATTAGCATTGTTTTATTTAGATGCCTGCCTTGGAATCAGCTCTGATTGACGAGCTCATTGTCTGGACTTTCCATGTGACCCCGTGGCTCTGCTTATCTCCACCGTGCCATTCAGCTTTAAGCAAGCGTGGTGGGTTTGGGCTGAGTGTTGGGGCTGGATTTAACCTTCAGAGCATTCTTCGAACCTTGATTCTCGCAAAGTCAGTTTGGAGAGGTGGCGGTGGGGAGGTTATTGCTGCTTTTCCTAAACTGGGGTGATGACGATGCCTAAAAGGCCAACCTGGAAACAGAGACCGGACAGGAGTAAGGGAATAAAGGTGGATATTTATTGGAAAGGCCTTCAGAGGCACACCCTGGGCAGGCCAAAGGCTGCACTCGAGATGGACCCCGAGTCACGAGTTCTTCACACTGTTACAGGTCTGGTCCATTTGCAGATCAGCATAAATTGGCCAATTAAACTTTAGCTGATGATGGAACTGCCCCTCAGCTCGCCCCCCCTTCTCAAGGGGCTGGGTTACACATTTTGGGCCTGGGATGGGCTGGGTGTCCTTGCAGAGCAGGCCTGGAGAGGCTTTGTTATGTCTGTGTGAGCATGAGAGAGCAGCAGCTGCCAGGCTGCGAGGCAGCTCAGAGTCACACACTGGGAATGCAGGATTCTGAAAAATGTAAAAGCTGAAACCTAAGGCATCAGTGATGCAGGAGGTTTACAAGTGTTACCCCAAGTGAAGCATGGAATCCCAGCTGGAGCTGGGACAGGAACAGAGGAGACCCTGAGTCCATCCCCAGTGTTGAGTCTGTCCTTTCCTTTTGTGCTTTCCCTTTCACTTCTGGCCTGATGAAGCAGTTTCTGGATGCCATGTGGAGAAACGATGAGCCAGGTGAAACAACTGCTGGCTGACACTCATACCCACACTGTTAGAAGGCAAAAAAAATCACTTTTCCGTCAGCAACACATGAATATTTGGAATATCTGCATCCACAACCCAGTAACAGCTACTTGGAGATGTGTCCCTACACAGTGGAGACAGACCAGGCAGCTGTGAAATCTGTGTCATTTAGGGGCAAAAGCCCATTCAGGGGTGACATTTTGCACAAGCCAGGCCTATTTCAGCATCTGCAAAAACTCTGAGAGGGTTTTTTCCACCTCTGAGTTGTTAAAGCCTGAAAAAAACGGAGTCTTTTTATTATGCTGCTCTTTAAATAATAGCAGCAATACTTCTATACCCAGATACTTAATTTTCAAGGCCCTTTGGTCTTTAAAAATCACCCCTTGCTTGAAAATGGCTGATGGCAAGAAAATAAATTTGCAAAGCATTTTCCTGTGTCTCCTGGTGCTGGTGGAGCTCTGGACTTCACCTTTTGTAGCCAGTTAAAATCACAAGGATAACAGATAGGGGAGGAGGGATCAACTCCCAGCTCCTGCGAGTTCTGGGATCAGGAATTATCTCCCTGTTCCACGAGCAGTTCTTTGTAGGATGGATGCTGAGGTGGCTCTCTCTGCTCCCAGAGGTGTCAGGATTTCCACAAAGGATGAAGCAAACCCCACAAAGGCAGCGAAATTCTGCAGAATGCTGCCTGCCTTTGGCCAGCCTGGATTTCTGTGGGTAACAGAGCTGTTCAGCACCTTGAAAGTCTGGAACCCATGTGGAGTGTTGGCTAAAAAGCTGGAAAAGGGAAAATATATGTTCCTTATGTGGTTATTTGTAGAATTTAGTGCGGGATTAGTACCTAGAGAGGCACAGAGGAGAAAGGGAGTGGGTGAGAAACACCTTACATCAGACTCATGCAGCACAGACTGTCTCACAGGGCCTGGGACAGCTGAAAATTCCTACTCTTTCCTGTAGCTGGATCGGATTCCCTCGGTGGAAAGAGGGCAGGGTGCCCTGGGGAAATATCTGCATAGCCCCAGGCCCCCTCTGACATCAGGTCAGACATTCCGGGTCACATAACTGGAGGCTGCAGCATGAAATTTAATATTTCAATGGATCAAGTGGTCCTGGCACATGGAGCTCCTGCCTGGATGGACTCGGTGAGCTCAGTACGGGGAGAGCAGAGGGTTCAGCCACGGCCTGGAGTGGGAATGGTGGGGCTGAGGGATGGATAAACCTGAGCTGCACTTCAGTGGTCACCCACTGCCAGCGGCGGTGGGAGATGGAACTTGGCTGGGGTGGAATTGGGACAGGGAAATTATGTTTGTGGTTTTCTCTGCTCTATACGGAGCAAGAGAAAAAAAACTTAGAAAATAAAAAAAAAAAAAGGAAAAAAAAAAGTGAGCCTTGATATGCCCAAAAGGGGGAAGTGCCACTTTCATCTCGTCCACTGGCAAAATCTAAAATTAAAGCCTATTTAATGTCTAGGCCCAGAGAGGAAAAGTTAAACATTGCACATATTTAACTATGACTGACAGGCTTTACAGTGGAGAGACTGATCCTGCACCGACAATCTCGGGTGGTCTGTCCCCTCTTCCAGCAAAGCAAAGCCCAATGAGTCACCTCCAAACCCCATTTTCAAAGCTCAAATCACTTTAAATCAATTTCTGCTGCAGGTGTCCAAATAAGCTCCCATTTCTACCGTCTCTTTTCGGTAAAAATAGCTTATCCTCTGACATCTGCAAGAGGTGAAGGTGTTACCAAGCACTGAGCTGTCACAATCCCTGTCATCGTTTTATTTCTGGTTGTTTAAAGTCCCATTAGTTCGATTTTTGTTCTTCTTTTGTGCTTATTACCACCTTGTGCTGGGAACGGGAGCGCGTGGCTGATGGGGAGGACAACCATCTTCTGCAGAAGTGGCAGGGAACGTTCCACAAATGCATCCCCTGCCTGCAGTGCAGGCTGCACTCTTTAACATCCTCAGAGCTCAAAGCAATGTGCAAAAGTAAGATTGAGTAGAAAATCCCAAAGCAATTTTTCCTGCAGGTTTGCTGGTTCACCTAATAAAAGGCTCAGAATTCCTAGAACTTCTAAGACTTTCTGGGATTTTGTTGCCACTTAGGCTTGCCCCCTGATTTTTTGTGTGAACAAAATCCAGATCTTCAGGATGAAGATGGTGTGAGCAGTGTTAATGGGTGTCATTTTGCAGAGTGGGAAGTGCTGGATGTGAGCAGAGGGAATCTTAGAATCACAGAATCATGGAATATCCTGAGCTGGAAGGGACCCACAAGGACAGGACAACCCAAGAACCCACCCTGTGCCTCTTGCGGCTCAGCAAGGTGCTGCTGCTGCTGCACGTGCAGTTTAAATCTCATTTTCTGTCTCTTCCTCCTCATACTCATCAAACCTTTTCCTGAAGAACCTTGTTTAGGGGTATCTGTGCCCATTCAGACTCTGTGCCCTCTGATGAAACACTCTAAAGGCTCTCAATTTTTTAAAATTTCTGGTTAAAGCCTTAAAGATTTTGCCCAATTCTTTGCTGTGCATCAGCTGCTTTTCAGTGAGGGCAATTCAATTCCTATTATGAGCCAGTATCTCATAAACTCGTTTCTTTTGGAGCCCTTTTCCAGTCCCCAAGAACACTATTTCCATGCCTTTATTTCTCTTGGATGGGCTCTCACATTGCAACTGCCCTCGGTTGATGCCTGCAGAATTCTGAACTGCTGGTTTGGCTGGGATCATTCTCCATGGATCACCTCCCAGTAACTCCCAGTGCCTCGGTGTCCTGTGGTGTCTGAGCTCTGCCTTCAGCTCAGTTTCTTCAGTTTCCCTTTGATTTCACTCTTTGCAGTCAAGTCTCAAGCTCTGTCAGAGGTAAGGGATGTCATACATATTACATCTACCAAAATTACAAATTATTCATCACAGCTCGATTCAAAGGCAGCTCTGTCATCTCTCCTACTGCTTCTCAGAGATCCTGAAGCCTCCAGAGTAAAACTCTTCTGCTGGGAGAGGTTTTTCTTTTAGGCAAGAACAGAAGGAGCTGAGCCTTGAGAAGGACAGCCTGGAATCTCTTGATCTGATCTGGTAGGACCAGGGGTCAGGACAGCAAATCATCTCACAAATGCTGCTAATGGTGAGATGACTGAAAATGAAAGCACAGACCAGATTTGTCCTTAGACCTGGGATAATCCTGGTCAGGAAATCCCCCAGGACTTCATTTCTCTGTGATGAGCTTGGAGGATTTCCCTGACTTTGGAGTATCAAGCACTTCTCTCAAGTGTCACTTCAGCGGGGATGGACAAAGCGCAAAGGAACCTAATATTTAATTGAAATGTTTAATTGAAAACATACCCAAAAGGCTGCGTGCCTGAATTTCTCGTGCCTGCAGCACTGGCCAAAAAATCGATTTCCTCTTTATACTTTTCCATACAGGCTTCAGGGGCTCCCTGTGGTGGTGCAGCCTTGCCAGCCCCTGCCCCTGAGGGTACCCTGCCATCAAGATGGTTCTTCCACGCGTGGCAGAACTTCCTTCACGTGCTTCCTTGGTTTTCATGCCCAAATTCCCACTGTAACCCCCTTCAGGCAGCTCTGCAGGGCAGGGAGGCTTTGGGGGGGGATGTGTGACCCACTCTGGGGTCTGCACACCCACGAAACCCTGAGAGCAAACCCTGCCTTGATACAAAAACTATAAAAAATGGCTTAATTGACAGGGCCTGGGGTGAAGTTTACCCACCAGACTTCACCTTTTTCTTTTGTTTTGTGCGGAGGACACTGCTCTCCCAAAGCACGGAAAACTTCATTTGAGATCCAGCCAGTCTCCTAACCAGATAAACGCTTTACATCCCACCCAGAAAGCACTGCAGCCTGTGGGAGAGCTGCGTTTTTGGGGTGACAAACCCCATTTCAACCCCTCCTTTTCCCCAGCGGCCCCACCGCGAGAGCGATGCCAAACAGCAAAATCGCGGCAACTCGGGGACGGAATTTGGGTTTGGTCCGAAAACCGTGATGTTCCGCCTCAAACCGCCCCCCCCCCCAAAACCCAGAAGTCTCGTATCTCAAATCCTGCCTGGGGTTGTCTTTTTGACACAACTCCTTCCCTCCTGTTCCCCTGCCCCTCGCTGAGCCCGGCGCTGCCGCAGCCGCTCCTGCGGCCCCGCACGTCGGCAGTGGCGGCCGGGGCTGGGGGGCCAAGGGGGGCTCGCTATGGGCTGACCGGGGCGTGCTGTTGCCACAGCAACCCCCTCCCCTGCCCTCCGGACCCCTGGGGCTCCCCAGCAGCCACGGGGGCTGGGAAGGCTCGTGGCAATCCGCTGGAGATGGAGCCGCATCCCGGTACCCGGCGCGGTGCCCTCCCGGTACCCGCGGAACCGGGCTGAGTGCTGGTTAAAAGGGGAGAGGAATCTGTTCCCAAATAAACTCCTGAGGGTGGCTGCTGGACACCCCCCGCCCCTTGCGTCTCCGTGACATCCCTGGAGGAAGCGGGTGGGATTTTGGGAGCAGTGTCAGCCTCGGGGAGCTGTCAGGTATCACCTGCGGGGCCGGCAGCTGCCAAATCCCACTTTTCCAAGCCATTTTGGGAAAGATGGGCTTTGCACGAGTTTGTGGCTACGTCCAGGCTGCCCTGTAGGAAGCAGAGATTCGGGGCAGGGTCGGAGGTAGTCAGTGATCCCTTTTTGCAGGTGAAGCAGCTCAGCTTTTTCCCTGGGAGGGGATTGGGGTGGGGAGGGAAGGCAATGGCTCAGGTGGTCCTTGGGTGAGGTGAGATGAGATCAACTGCTCCCCTGAGCCCCTGCAGCTGGGGCTGAGGCTCAGGGAGAGCACAGAGAGTGCCAGAGCCTGGGGGGAGAGGAGCACAGAGCTCTCCAGAGCAAGGTAAGGCTGAACTGGATTTTATTTGGGGTTTCTTGAAAGCATTTGTATTATTGGGGTACTTTTTGCAAGGTCTTGTGTGTGTAGTGTGGCTGGAGAAGCCAGGGAGTGAAGGTGTGGAGCTCAGGCTGGTGTTGCAGAGCAGCTCAGGAGCTGGTGTTGGTGATATCCAAGGCTCTTTTTCTTGGTCAGAGCAGTTCTGGTTTTACTGGGATGGCAGAAGTTGGGCAGAACTACCTGGAGGAAGGACTGAATGTTGGCAGGAGGAGCTGGTGGAGGTGAATGCTGGTAGAGAGGGGCGTGTTTAATGTCCTGGTGTCTCCCAAGGAGGGCTGTGGCGGAAGAGTTCCCACTGAGTTTTCTTTTTTTGCTGCGGTTGTGCTGCCCCCTTGGTAGAAAACGTGAAATTTTCAGAGTGTTCTTGGAATTGTGATTGTTTTATCTCCCTTTTGCAGAGTTGCAGTGAAATATGAAACTCATGGCAAAGGTTTTCTATTTCTGGTAGAAATGCCTTCCAAAATGGCTATATTGAATGTATAAAGTTGCTTGGAATTCCCAAAGGCCCCAATTCAGCAAATCTGTTCTCATGTGAATTCTTTGTAGGGCCAACACCTGAAGTGCTTTGGAGACTTTTTTTTTTTTCTCTTTTCCTGAGTGAGCAGGGATCTGTCATAGAGACACCAGTGCAAAAGGCACTGAATTCTGTGAGTCAGGGCGATGGAAGCGGTGAAACGTGAGGTCCTTCACCCTGTTCAGGTGGGCTGGACTTGTTGCTTTTTGCTTTTGCGTGGTTTGTCCCGGCGCTGCAGGGGAGTGTTGGGGCCAGCTCCCCGTCTGGTGGCTGAGGTAGCACATTTCTCTGTGCACGGCTCGGATGGTGTCTAGACTGGGCTGGTCAGTGCCCAGTCATGTTCCTGGGGCTGAGCCCACAGCTCTGCTCTGTTGTGGGCTCAGCACCTGAATCACAAAAATGCAACAACTGCGGCGATGGCTCTGATACAATCTCATGGCACAACCAGCTGGGGCCACAGGCGCTACTGCTTTAGCCTCAACCTTGTTCAGCCCAGACCAGTGAATTACAGATTGAGGATTTACAGCTTCGCATCCTAAAGCTGTGATTTTTGTCCCTGATCGCTGGGGCTGTTCACTTCCCTCCCCTAATCCCGGTGTTTGTTTCCTATTGCCAAACCTCTCGAGAAATGTCGGTGCCTGCTGCGTGATTTGGACAGGTACGGTCAGAGCTCAGGGAAACACTCGGGGAAAGCTGTCTCCACACCTTGCTGAGCTGATTCACTCAGGAGGCAGCGAAAGAATCCTGGATCTGCTCGGGATTTGCAGGGGAGGAATTGAGAAATGAAGCAAGAGTTTATCTCCCTCTTACGGCCGAATTCCGAACAGCCGCGCTTGGGAAGGGAGGGAAGGAGCAGAATCCCGGCACTGGGGGGCTGTGGGGAGACCCCGGCTGCTCCCACTTAAACTGAGCTCTCTGTAGGGAAACTGGTAAAACGCGTTTTTCACTGCAGTATAAACCACAAAATATCTGTGCAAGAGTTAAACCGCTCCAGTCCTCTGTGAGTTTGAACCCAGAACTGGCCAAATCTTTAATTGTGGAACCTTAGGATGGCTTGGGCTGGAAGGGACCTTAAAGATCACATAGATCATGGCAGTTTGGTTCTGCTCCTTCTGGTGAAGCCTGCTTGAGTCTGTGACCCGCTCGAAAAACTTCCTTGGAAGTTGCAAAGGGGTTGAGGAATCCAAAATCCACTCAGGTGAAACTGTGACCTTGATGAGATGATCGGCAGCTGTGGTTTCTGCCTGGCTCTGTTGGTAACCTGCTCCAGGTTCCACTGCAAAGCATCTCTGGAGCTGTTATCACAGAACAGTTACAGAGCAAGCGCCTCAGGAGTCATCCCTTTATTTTATGTAAGATTTGCATAAGAAGTTGAAAAAAAACCTCAGAAAATGCCTATTAATTTATGGCACGAATCAGTTTTACTTCAAGAATGTGTTATAAACACATTCATCATCATTTAACTCCGGTACTTGTAATTAAGTTTATCCTGGGCTGAAATATGTAAGTTTGTAAAAATGGATTACTTTGTGTGTTTGATATGCATTACATGTACATTTTCCAGGGATAATGGGGGAAAGGCAATGGAATTCTGCACTCAGTTTTCTAACATGACAGCATTTGGGACACTGTCCGAGGAACAGAAGTCAGAACTGTTGTAAGGCTGCAGGCCAGGGTTTGATGGAAGACGGGAAAAGAGAGAGTGGGAAAATAAGGGAAGTTCTGCAGTGCTGCAAGTGATGCTTGTGCAAACAGCTCAGTTTACTGTCAGCTTCTTGGTTCCTTGAGTGTCTCAGACCTCTCTGCCTCCCCAAACTCTTCAGGCTGTGTTTAACACACCCAGCACAGCAAAACCTGACTCATTCCTGAACTTCAGTCCAACATCCTGCTGCAGGAACAATTCCACTTCTACAGTGGGTACAGCTTTGTTCTTTTGTTCTGGTGTGAAGATTTCTATTTCATCACTGAGGTTTCAAGGCTGGAATCCTGATTCTGGCTGTGACACTGACAGAATTTAATCAAAGGGCACTGCACAAGTCCTTCATCACAAGGACTTGGTGGCTTTTGTCACTGTCCCATTATGCCAGGGGTGCTTCCAAGGCTCTGATCCAAAGCGAGGACTTCAGAGCCCAAACATTAAAGCCTGTGATCCCAAACTGGCTGCCCCAACTCTTCAGGTGCTTCAGTTGTGGTCTGAGGGTTCCCACAGCCACAGGAGCCGTGCACTGTGCACAGGCTGGGCCCCACCAAAGGCACAGCAGTGTCAGAGCTCAGTTAACACAGAGAGAACAATGCAAAAGCCTTTTAAAAACTACCCTGGCTGAGTCTATTCTCCTTCACTCATCTTTTTACAGCAGCTGTCAGGTAGGAAATGCAGGTTCAGGTTCCCTCCTCACTGCAGTAAATCCAGCTCAACTTCCTACAAAAAACCCTGAGCTGGTGTTTCTGCTCCCTGACTACTCCTATTGTAATCCAGAATTTGCCTAAGCACAGTCAGAATCCTTTTCATTTGCTCTTTCTACACTCTTGAACCCTTTTTCCCCCCCTGAATAAACATTTCAGTTCCAAAGAAGTGGTTGAGAACCCTACCAGGAGGTAAAAGGTTCCTTTCTGTCAAGAGCTGCCCTTAAGGCCCTAAGGGAAAACATTTATTACACATTTGGAGCAGTCTTTAACCCCAAAACCAAACACGCAAGAGAGAGCTCTTTACTCACACAATCCTCACAGTATTTTACATTTTTTGAGACATCTTCTCTGGAAAGGATACTAAAACGATCTTATTTCATGATAAAAAACAACCCTCTGTTGTTGAACCTGGATTAACCCATAAAATGTGTAAGGTCACGCTTTCCTTAGGGTTCCATCACAGATTTCTTCAAGTAGTTTCCCCTTAAGAAAAAGAAATCTGAAGAAGCCAGGCCTCAGAGATGCTTTTTGAGGTGTTTTATTGCAAAAAGGTGTGGACATTTGCTGGCAGAATAGGTGATCGCATTCTCCACTTGGCCGCCATCCAGAGGACACTGCATGCATTCAAGCTGAAAGCATAGGACAGTTTCCACCAGGCACCTGAGAAAGAAAAGTCTTCCAAGCTGAAAAAGACAAAGTTTCCACCTGATCCCCTACTCTGGTGTGCCCTTTGCTCCCCAGAGTTCCCTGGGAAATAGGAGTGACATCAGCTATAGGCATAGCCGACTGTAAACATGTTCCTGGGTTCAACAGAATTCATCTGGATGACTGATCCTGAAGCTGCATCTCCAGTTTTGAACAGGAAATGCCCTTCCCACAGCAGGCAGTGCAGTTACACCTGACTTGGCAGCTGCTGCCCACTGTTACCCAGCAGAGGTGCACGAGGCTTCCTCTCTGGCTTCTATCAAAGGAAATCTGACAGCTCTACTTGGTCTCCAAAAAACACCCCACCCCCAAACCCTCTTGCCTTTCTTTGTGCTCCTTGTAGCATCTCAAACCACTTCCCTACTCCCTCCAGACAGCAGACAACTCCCTTTTTTCCTTCCCACCCCCTTGCCCGAAGCCATGACTAATGAATACACGCTGCTCCCTGCAGCTCACAGCAAAAACCTCTCCACACTTGGGCTGTCCCTCCATGGGCACCTGAATTTCACCATTTCAGTGCCCATTTCCCACAGGCCTAATAAAGGTTAATCATCTTTGGCAGACAGCAGTCCTGCACCAAAGGGAACAAGGAATCCACGGCCAGCCTGACAGGGCATGTTGCAACTGCAGCTGCTCAGTAGCAGGATCTCCCTGCAAGGAAAAAAAAAGAGAGTTTAGAGGATGTAAAGGTACCTTCCCAAGTCAGTGCATTAGGATAGATTAGGATACATTAACAACTGCACTTTGCTGTGGGTTATAATGGACTTTTAAACTACTCGAACCAGAGAAATGCAAAAAATTCAAGGCATTAAAGCTGCAAGGCACAAGTAAATAACTCAGGACGATACTACAGCCACTTAAACTTCTACTATTAAGCTAAACCCCCATGCTGGTTGCTCTGATAACTCCAAGCATTAGAACAGCTACTGTAGGTTCTTATTCCTTCTAAATAAATCAGCTGTAGATTATATGGAATATTTTTCCTTTCAGAAAGCCCTGGCAGATGGAACAACTGACAATTAAGTTCCTTTGACACTGCACGGTTTTAAGTCCCCCAGATTGAAATTTCCCATCGTGGCAGTGGTTCCTCAGTATCCAAACAACCTTTAGAGGCAGGGCCTTAGCAAAGATGGGCACATCTTGTGCTAAGACAGAGGAGCAGTTATGGCCCCCTGAGGCCCCTGGAGTTATTTTAATCACAAAAGCCAGAATGAACTTGTTTGCCACAAAGGCACCCTCAGTCCCTGCAGCTGGAAGATCCAGGTTGCCCTGTTTAAACCAGTTTTTTGAGTGAACAGTTTTTCACTCCCACAGATGTTGCCCTTGCTCCAGCAGGACTATTTTGGTCAGTGACAATTCAACACTCCAGTGTTTGTTCTAAAGGAGAGATACCTAAAACTTTCAATGCTAAACCACAATAACTTGTCAGCACTCTGTTCTGGTCTGTGTTTCAGTAAATGATGTACATTTTTAATCTATTTGATACAGTTCTGAAGGTAATCCAGCCACTTCCATGTCCATGCTGCTGGATATGCTTTTTCT
>VXBT01010007.1:134674-154913 GCA_013400235.1 Oriolus oriolus | reverse complement strand
TTTTGTTTTGTTTGGATGTGCTTTACTGGAATAAAAGGCTTTTTGGCCTGATCCAAACCCAGCTCTGGCAGAGTGCACAGTGTTCCTTGACAGCTGATTTACATCACCCCTATGTCTTAGTCCCAGTTATTTTTAGCAGCCACTGGAGTGGCAGCAGCTCAGAGGGCTGTGTGACAATGACAACAGGCCGCTGATCAAAGTGTCCCCCCTGCCAAGCCAGGCAGGCTCAGCCCCCTCTATCTTGCACTGCCCAAATACAGAGGTGAGGCACAAGGAATGTCAGCAGAGAGTACAGAGATAGCAGACCTTTAGGAGGCATCCTGAGATGGAGCAGGAGGATCCTTATTCTCAGGCTCTGGAGGAGGAGCTGGCACATTTTCCTCTTTCTTTTGTGCAGCCAAAAATTCATGAATCGCCCTCTCTATCTGAGGCCTGAAGATGTGGTTTAGTTTTGGATCCACCACCTGAGAAATAATTCTGTCCACTCCAGCTTCCAGCATTCCTGACCTTGAGCAAAGACAAAGAAGTCATTCAGCTCCTCCGAAAAACTTCTCCCCAATCTCCTCCAGCAACTCTCCAGAGCCCTCCTGTCAACTGCAATTAGCATTAACATGGTGAGAACTGCAGCCTACTCAGGAGATCCTTAACAGGGACTCGTTTCACTCACCTATTTCTCTCCCTGCTCCCTGCAGAATTAACAACTCACATCTGCTCTCCCAGGTACTTAAATGACACCTTGGCCAAGAGCCACTTTTAACAGGGCTCCTGTGGAAACCAGGTCAACATGAAAGCAAACAAACACATTTTGGCACAAATACACTTTGGCACAAAAAGAGAAATAAGCTATTCTGAGGAGGAGGGCAGGTGAGAACACAGGATTTTTTTTTGGCTGAGTGAAGGGAGAAGAGCCCTGCCCCTCTAAGACCAGGACTGTCACTTGCTCCTTGCAGCAGTCTAGACAGAGGGGTAGGAATTATAAAAACAAGACACTGAGCACACAGCAGAGGTTCTGGACTGAGCACCAGGAACTGAAGTCACTGATGACCTCAGGGGCTGCGTCAGGCTCCTGGACTGTGGGGCACAGGCTGTCTGGGAGGCTTAAGTCATGTCTGCAAGGGAGCAGGGACAGGAAGCGGAGACGTTCACGGCACTGGGAGAAGGAGCCCCAGGGTAATGAGGCCGTGAAGGATGCAGGGACAGGGCACCTCGTGTCACCCCCAGGTAACAGCAGCCTGGGTGGGCAGGACACACACCTGGACACCCCCAGGGCTCAGCCCTGCCTCTCCAGGAGCAACAGACACTCTTCAAACTGGGGCAGTTCTTTACACTACAACATTTTGTGTGCAATGCCTCATCCTCCTCTCCCTGGTTAAAACTCAGCAGCTCTGGGAAGCGGATAAGCTGTCAGTCACAGAAGGGACTTTAAAACTCATCCAGTTCTACCCCTGCCACGGGCAGGGACACCTTCCACTGTCCCAGGGTGCTCCAAGCCCCGTCCAGCCTGGCCTTGGGCACTGCCAGGGATCCAGGGGCAGCCACAGCTGCTCTGGGCACCCTGTGCCAGGGCCTCCCCACCCTCACAAGGAAGGATTTATTCCCAATATTCCATCTAACCCTGCCCTCTGGCACTGTGAAGCCATTCCCCCTTGTCCTGTCCCTCCAGGCTCTTATAAAAAGGTCTCTCCATCTTGTTGGCTCCTTCAGGCCCTGCAAGGCCACACTGAGGTCATCCCAAAGCTTCTCCTCTCCAAGTTGAACAATCCCAACTCTCCCAGCCTTTCATCCCAGCAGAGCTGCCCCATCCCTCTGATCATCCTGGTGGTCCCCAGTGCTGTCTCTGAAACAGCTGGACAAGAACTGTCCTGTGCTGCAGGAGCTCAGGCTGCTGCAGTGGTTGCTGCTGACAGGGAGTGGAGACTACACACACAGCTTTGGGCATCCTCGGGATTCTTTTGTTAAAGAATCTCTAAAGACTCTTCTCTTTCCTGAAAGTTAAAGTCAAGGTCATGCAGCTCAGTACATCAGGCACAGCGTTTTTGCAGCAAAAATTTGGACAGCAAATGTCAATATTTCACCACTCAAAAATACCCATTTCAGGCAGAGCAATAATGTGCATTTTGGGGAGAGTTGAGGCTGCACCCGCTCTTCCAACGAAAGTCAGGGAGCACGACAGAAAGTGGTGTGAAAAACTTAATTCTGCCAATTCTCCCTTGCTTTAGGTGACAGATGGCTCATCAAACATCATTTACTGGCAGGCTGCTGCTCACTTACTGAATCACACTCTGCCTCAGCCCGTTCCGTAGCTGGTTCTTGTTCATGGCTGGGTTCCATTCCTGCTTGTCCAGGTGGGTCGAGACAAAGTTGTCGACTTTCTGCCTCAGGTTCTGATAGGCTGGCTAAAAAAAAATAAAAATAAATCCAGTTCAACAGCTCAAATACCTCCAAACAACCCCCTGCCAGAGCCCTTCACAGTGCATCTATTGTCGCACACAGACTGCTCTGCTGCCTGTGCTTCCCTCCTTTCACTGTCCAAACAAAGATAATCCTGTTTTCCCTGAGAACACAACTGGAAGTCACACAGAACGCTCAGTGTGTTGTTATAATGATTTAAATAGCTGGCTAGGTCAGGGTTGAAATTGTAGTGAAATGCAAGCTGTGCAGACAAGAGGTTGTTTAAGCAGAGTTCTTGTTGTCTGGAAATCCTCCACCCCAGAATTCCTAGGAAACTGGCTGAGCAACATTGTCACTAACCAAGAACTTGAATTTATTTCCTTCTGTGGCACTAGCAGAGAAGATAAGGATAAAAATATGTATTTATAATTTTAAGAATAATTATGAATAGCTGAGTTTTATCAGAGGAAACGTAATTCCACGGCACAGGAATCTAACTAACAAATCCACAGAAATACTCAGGACCGTCCACATCCTGGGTGCAAGGGAAGGACAGGAGGGTACCAGGGATATATTTCAGAGTTTGAGGTGCTGTGGTGTCTGTCCCGGGCAGCACTGACAGAGCTGCTCCCCGCAGGTGACACACCAGCGCTGGGAATGGCTTTGTGCCAGGTGCTGGCCCTGGATGAGGGCGGCAGATCCCAGGACAGGGCTCTTGCTGGAAGTTTAAAAATAAAAATTCAGCAAGTGCTGAATTTTGACAGAGTCACTGCGAACAATCCAAGCTGTCACTGACGGCCCAACTTCAACACTGACAACAAGCGGTGAGGAGTTTGTTGTGGCTGAGAAAAAATTAATGTTAAACAACAGTCTGAGGACATCTACGCAAGAAACAAAGGCTAAATATTTGGTTTGAGAATACAGCAATGTTTGAGAAAATGGGGATTTTTAAAATATAGGCTTAAGAGCAGTACTGTTCTTATGGGAAACTGTCTTCCCAGCAAAGCCCGGGCTGGGAAATGAAAGGCTGAGCCCGTTCTCTGCCCGTTCCTGCCCGGGGTGTGCCCATGGCTCCAAGGATCTCCCGGGAGCAGCCCCACAGCTGCGGAACACGGCGGGGAGCGGGGAGGGCCTGGGCTCGGTGCCCGGCCCCGGTACCTTGGTGTCCACGTCGGCCAGGCAGTCGCGGCGGAAGCCGTCGAAGAGGCCGCGGCTCTTGAGCTGCTCCACGATGATGGCGATGAGCTGCGGGTCCCCGGGCGGNCTGGTTGCGTCACCGCGGCGCGGTGCATCACGGGGAGGCGAGTTCTCACCGGGAGACGCGCTATAGGCTGAGTGCTGCAGAGAACTGCAAATCCCAGCGTGCACCGCGGCGCGGCCCCGCAGGGCAGCGGAAAGGCGGGCACGTTGTTGTTGCGATGCATCTTGGGAGTCGTAGTTCGCGGGACGGTGAGCCCACGCCCCCCGCCCCCACGGGGGCTGTGCGGGGATGGCGGTGCCGGGATCGCCCGGCCGGAGCGCTCACAGGGCGGGCAGCACGCAGGGCTCTGCTCCCCGTGTCCTCCCGGAGCGGGGTCAGCAGGGCAGAATGGCCCGGGTGTTCCTCAGCATGGCACGGATCCTCCAGATGTGCGGCTGGATGCTCAGGGATCCCCCTCCCACGGTAACACCCGGGATATCAGCGAGGCTGTGACTTCCGTGTGTTCTTCTGTGCCGTAGTGAGCGCAGAGATAATGTAAATTGCGAAAAAATGCCAGTTTCTGTGAGATCGTCCTTTATTTCCATCGGGATCCTGAGACGGGACTGCCCCGAGCGAGGGCTGTGTGTGCTGAGACCATCGCTGGCACCGATTGCACCCGGGAGCTGCAGGGCACAGATCCTGCGCGCTGGGTTTGTTTCCTTCCTAGTGATGGTGTACGCCGTCATCAGCTCATTAGGATATTCCCATCCTAATTCAGGAGGACAAGCAGTGCAGGAGTGTCATCCCAGAATAGTTGAGGGACCTCTGGAGATCATCCAGTGCCACTCCCTGCCATGGGCAGGGACACCTTCCACTATCCCAGGTCACTCCCAACCCCGTCCAACCTCACCTTGGACACTTCCAGGGATGCCACAGCTCTGGGCACCCTGTGCCAGGGCCTGCCACCCTCGCAGGGAAGCTCTGAGGAGAGAAGAGGGACAAATGGCAGCAGCGTGTGCAGGCCCCGACCCCTCCTGTGCCAGTCGTGGTTTGGGGGCACACGCGAGCTCCTGCTGCAGCAGAACGCGTCCCTCCGCCTGGTCACTGTCACTGCTCAGCGCTGGCTCTCTCAGGGCCGCCTGTGAAACCCCCACCACTCAGAAGTATTCCTGGAATCGCCTTCCTGGCGGACAGCCGCCCTTTGTCCCCACCCCTTGCGACACTCACCCGGCAGCGCTGCCCTTGCACGGGGCGATAACCCCGGGCAGGAAGGCATTCGGGGAATTGTGGAAGTGCCGGGCCCCGCGGGGATGCGCGTGTTACTCGATGGGTGTTTGAGCCTTGTGCCGGTGCCACACGTGTGGCAGCACACTGCAGAGACCGGTTAGAGCCAGCACGGGAACACGTTTTATAAAACAGATCTGTCAGGACCCTGCACCTCCTCTCTGGGCGGTTTTTAGGGCACATGGCCCCGGTTTCTCCCGTGGGCAGGAGAATCACAGAATATCCCGAGCTGGAAGGGACCCACAGGATGATCCAGCCCAGCTCCTGGCCCTGCACAGACCCCCCAACAACCCCACCCTGGGCATCCCTGGCAGCGCTGCCCAAACGCTCCTGGAGCTCTGGCAGCCTCGGGGCCGTGCCCATTCCCTGGGGAGCCTGGGCAGTGCCCAGCACCCTCTGGGGGAAGAACCTTTCCTGATTTCCAACCTAAACCCCCCTAGCGCAGCTCCAGCCCTTCCCTGGCCCCTGTCCCCGGTCCCCGCGGGCTGCAGGGCAGGGGCAGGAGCAGGGTCCGGCAGCCGTGGCCGCGTTGCCCGTTCGGGAGCGGGGGAAGCAGCGCGGCCATCCCGGCAGGTGGCACCCGGCGGCCGCGGTCCCCATCCCGATCCCCATCCCGATCCCCATCCCGGTCCCCGTCCCGATCCCGGCGCCTCCCGATCGCTCCTCCGCTGTCACCCCCGGCAGGGACACAATTAATGGCTTTTAGCCTCATTATGGAACCAGCAGCGGAAGGCAGAGGGGTGATCCCTCTCTTGGGACCCTCGCAGCAGCAAAGGAGAAGGTGGATTTGTTTCTTTTTTTTCGGGATTTTCCTGCTGTCCCGGGATGGCTCCTTCCCGCGGAAGGGCTGAGAGGCAGCGACCTCAAAGACAAAACCATCCCTTCAGCAGCACAGAATCCAGCCCAGGCTTTACTGGGGACTGCCCCGAGTGAAAATCCCTCCCAATTAACAAATTACTGGAAGAGCTGTGAGCATCCATGGCGCAGGAGAGGAAAAGCCTCAGTGCATCCTCTTGCGCCCGGGATGCTCCCAGCCAGTCCGGAACTGCCTGGTGCTGATCCTGCTGCAGGAGCAGAGCCCTGCCCAAGCCCCTGTGTGAGGTCTCTGCCTTTTCCTGGGGGTGGATGCAGTGACCTGTTTGTCACGGTGGCACAACTGATGTTTCAAGGCAGAACGGAGGGGGCAAACCAGGTAGTTACGAGATAATGAGGGTTCACGGGCTCCCTTACAAGCTGCGGGGTCGAGGTCAAGCGGTGTTTAATAGTTTTGAGATCTGTAGCAGGGGGGAAAGAGAAAAACAAAGCATTTAATCTGTTTTATCTGCGTGTTTTTGCCCGACATCACAGCACACAGCGAGAGCATTAAACTGTGGTGTCTCAGATAAAGCAGCCTGGCCCCCAGGGAGGAGAACTGTGAACCTCTCCTTGAATCACATCTCGAGTACAAAATTTATGGAATCTGTGAACTCTCCCTATATCCATGGCCTCAAGGAAAGCTCCAGGCAGTTTGCACAGTTCAGGTCAGTAGGAGGCTCTGGAAGGGAGAATTTTTACCTGTTTGCTGCTGCTGCTTTGGAGATGCAGTTCTCATGGTAGGATAAACACTTGGGCTGAGGGGAAGCACACTTGTAAAGCTTAGGGAGAAAGATTATTTCCGGTGAAATAAATGTTAAAAAAAAAGGTGTAGAAAGTTACCTGGATCGAAATAGCAATCAATGATTTTTAATCTTATTTTCCTGTGTTACAGTCCCCCTGAACCCCATTCCTTTGGCTGACCAGGGAGATGTGGGTATTTAATTGTAATTTCAATTTGTGAAGAACCTGAATTCCAGTCACACTTTGTCACAGATGATCAGAGCCAGAGGTCAGTCCTTTTTTTGGTCAGTGTTTGTCACCACTGCCTTGCACATTTCCTCCTTTCTCAGCCCCCTTTCCTCACCCCGCTCCTGTCACCACAATCACAAGGGCTGTAAACCAGCACCTCTTTCCATGGAAATTCTGATATCATAGGGAAAAAGCCTCTGCTACAGCTGCCTGCAAAGGGTTCATGATTGTTGCAATTGCCTGACAAAACCAAATTGTTCCCAAAAAATCGTGTGAAGGAAATCTGGTTTTGAGCGTGCTCATTTCTGCTCCTTAAAGCTCTCACTGAAAACTCACATTGTTATCCTGCAGGAGCCAGAAGGTCCTGGAAGGGGTGTGGAGCAGGCAGGCTGAGTATTCCCATGTGGAATACACAGCAGTGGAGTCCTGCCTGTGCTCCCCTCAGTGCTCACACTCATTTCAGTCCTTGTCCCCTCAGCTTCTGATTTTCATTGAGTTTGGATAAATCAGTTCCTGCTGCAGGGTGTGTTCTGTGTGAATCCTGTGTGGAGATGGAGTCTGTTCCCTCCTCAGCAGTGGGGACCCCATTTCCCCCTCTGTGTTTGGCTTGGCACCAGGCCTGGCACTGTCCTGCCCATCTCCAGGTGCTCAGGAGCAGCTCAGCTGCTGGAAAGGCAGGAAAAGCCAACATTCCAGAGTATCCCATGAGCCCTGTGCTGTTGCTCGTTGAGATCTGATGCCCCTGATCATGAGGGTTTCTTCCTGGAAAGGGTGCTCAGGCCTTGGCAGGGGCTTCCCAGGGAGGTTTGGAGTGCCCATCCCTGGAGGTGTCCAAGGAAGGGCTGGAGGTGGCACTCAGTGCTCTGGGCTGGGGGTGGGCATCGGGCACAGCTGGGACTCGATGGCCTTGCAGGGCTTTTCCAGCCCTCAGTGATGCTGGGATTCTGTGCTTTGCAGTGGGGGAGATCACTGTGGCTGGGAAGAGGAGAAAGTTTGTTCCCTCTCTCGAGGTTTTCCACATCCCTCTTGAAAGACAAACTGTTCAGAGGAGACATAGTTGGCAGTTTGCTCTTCCTTGCCCTGGCAACCTCTGCCACAAAATGAGAAGCTGTTTCTGAGTCCAATTTCTCCAGCTTTGGCCTTGCCAATGATTAAGATGGAGAAACCTGGGGTAGGTGGCTGCAGCCAGGCACTGCCTGTGCCGGAATGCAGATGGAATTACCATGGGCACCCTTGCAGAGGCAAAACCCAGCCGCTCCTGGGCAGGAGCTGAGGAAGCTGCTTCCCTTCCTCCCTGTGCTGGGACCTCCAGCAGCACAGACCCCGATCTGCTCTGCTGTCCTTGGCAGGGGAGCTTTTTCCCGGGTGTGTTTGCAACCCAGATCCTGCCCTGCTACCTCTGTGCATGGGAACTGTGCAAACGTGAGGTTTGGAACGAGCTGATCCAAACCAAGGTGAATCCAGCAGGGTGGCAGTGCAGCTCAGTTTGCTCTTGTCCTTTAGGAGTGTTCCAGCTGTGCCTGCTGGCTTTGGGCCACCTTTGCCTGCTTTTTTTGTAGGGTTGTATTGTTTTGCAGAAGCTCAGGTGGAATATTCACGTACAATATTCCGACTTGGAAGGGACACGTAGGGATCAGCCAGCGAAACTCCTGGCCTGCACAGGCACCCCAACAATCCCAAAATGTGCCTGGGAGCATTGTCCAAACTCTCCTGGAGCTCTGGCAGCCTCGGGGCCGTGCCCATTCCCTGGGGAGCCTGCTTGGAGCTGAGCTCAGGAATACAGCCCTGGTCCTGTGCACCGAGCTGGTAAGGAGAGAGCAGGAGCTGCTGGAGCAGAGGGAATGTGTGCTTGGGTTTGGTCCTTTTGGTGTCAGCAGCTCCAAAGTCACGTTTAATCTTTGCCCCAGCCTCTAGAGGAGTCAAAGCCGTGTTCCCTGGGGGTGTGCGTGGATCGGGGTCAGCGCTGCCGGGAGCTTTCTTTGGCAGCCACAGGAAGCGCCGGGGCTTTGAGATCCTGGAGATTCACAGAACGAACAGCTTGGCTACGCAGGTGGCAAATTACTGAGAGAGTTGGGAAGCTGCAGGAATGTTCCCCAGCCCGTAATTCTCTCCCAAAGAACGTGCACCGTGCACCCAGCCTGCCAACCTTTCGGAGGCTCCAGAGCCCTGGAAGAAAATGTCTGTTCCCTGCATGTTTGCCATTCGTGCTGGGCAACATATTATCCACGGAGCATATGCTGTATGCACCACACGCTTTCTGAATCACTCTGTTTCTGAAACACTGCCTTGAAATTTATACATTGGTTTATTTTATATGTAAATATATATATGTGTGTGTGTGTGTGTGCATGCATATGCATTATAGAGAAGTGGCTGGTGTTATAACAGAGATGTAAGTAAACAGAATTTGTGTTCAGCATGCCTATCTCCACAGGATGGTGGTTTATTCTGTATTTTTTTGGTGGGTTCTGTCTTGTAACTGCAACAATTTGGAGCTCTAAGTATCTTCAAGTACCAAAAGAAAATATATTTGTAAAGCTGCTGCAGAGCCTTTCAGAGGTGATGCATGCTGTGTCCTCAAACAGAAATGTCAGTTGTTCATTCTTATATCATTGTTTCCATTATTATGAAAGGCTGAAAGCATGTGGGAAAAATAATATAAACATTACTGCCATATATGCAGAAGGGGTAATTTTCCATGCTAGATCATCAAACGAAGCCTTGGAGTAGTGTATCTGCGTAATATAATCCCTTGGAATAGTCGCCTTGCATTTGAAGTTTTCACATGTTTTAGAAATATTTATGAAAAATGCCAGCTGAGCTGATGAAGTCAATAACTGCCCCTCTGGGCAGGGAAATACAGGCTTTTTGCTGGGCAAAATGAATAGCTTGTGATTGCCCTGGAATGCAGTGTCAGAGATGGGAGTAAACCCAAAAACCTGGGCTATCTGTGCAAACTGCTGGGTGAAATCCCGTTTCTCCATGCCCACTATTTACTTTTCTTGCCTGAGCCTGAGAAACCTTCCATAGCACAGACTTCACAACTGAGGGCAGTACTGCTGTAAGAACCACCGCGAGGAGCGGCGTGTGCGGGACCAAGTGCTGCTTATTCCTGATCTTTCCACCTGAATATCCTTGTCAGGATGACACACGGCGGGTCCTCAGCGGTCCTTTGCTTGTTTCTGCTGCTCGTCTTTCCAGCATTTCTTCCCTGGAATCTGACGTAGTTCTGAATCTGTGCAGATTTGATCTTTTCTGCCTCAAACCTGGGGGAGTGCAGCTCCACGCTGGGAGTTTCTGAGCGTGGGGAAAGGGAGACGCGCCGGAGGCATTCGGGGATCTAATTCTGCCTGACAGCTGATTGGAAATCCACCGGTGTCACGAAGGAAAGCAGCTGTTCCCTCACCTTCTGGAGAGAGGCAGGGACTGCACTGTCACATCCAGGAGTAGAGGAGCAATTACTCTGGCATCAGAGGATGAAAAGATGAAAACAAGGAGGCTGGAAATTAATTTCTTTCGCCCTTCTGTTCCACGCATCCATCAGCAGCGCATCTGGGCGTCGTGCAGCTAATTTAAAAGTGTAATTTCTATCCCAAAAGATCGCATTCAGTGTGCTTCCTGCTCTCGAGTCAAGTTCAAGGGGATGCAGCGTGGGGTAGAGGTTATTTCTGCCTCTGTGAGGTGGTTGTGGAGCTGTGATTTCCCTGGTTGTGTATCTGTGTGTTGCCTGTAACATGTTTTATGCTCCACATAAGTTACTCGTCCCTTATTTACAGCTTGCACTTTTCTCCCCTTCTCTGAGGACCTGCAGCTCTTGACCTTTTAGCCTGGTAAATTATTTACACGTGAAACAGTGAATCAAAATGATGGCTCTCAGGAAGATGCTGCTTATTCTCAGGGAGGGAAAAAAAAAAAAAAAAAAAGCACATTTCTTCATGAAAACTCCTTGCTGAGGCTTGTTTGTCCTGCCCTCCCCATCCCTTCCCATCTCGAGGAGACACCCTCTTTTTGCACACAGCTGCTCTGTTTGCACGAGGAAATGTTTCTCTGCCTCTGATTTAAAATATCCCCTTGATATTTTGGGGATGGGGTGAGAGGACGTTAGTTTGGTGTCCTTCTGGAAGTGGAAAACCATGAAAGAATGCGAAGCAAAGGCGTGTGTAACAGCCCAGGCTGCTGCAGAAATCCCCAACTGGGGGAGATGCCGGCAGAGCTGGAAATGTTTAAGGCTCTAAAGGCAAAAAAATTATTTCATGTGGAATGGTTTGGGTTGGAAGGGACCCTAAAGCTCTTCCAGTCCCACCCCATGCCATGGGCAGGGACACCTCCCACTAGCCCAGGGTGCTCAGAGCTCCATCCCACCATGCTTCGAACATCAAGGACTTCTCAAAAAGGTTATTTTTAACACGCTGTAAAGTGTATTTTTAACAGATTGTAAATCATCACACTTCTCCTCGGCAAAGCTCGTGCAGATCCTTTGCTGAGAGGTGCTATTGTAAGTGAGACAATTGTGCACATGGAGGAATTTTTATTTTTTTTTTTTTCCTGGAGCTGTATTAAAATCAAATGGAGAAAATTGGTGTTATAGTTCCTGGAGCAAATACCTTGTTCCTACTCACACGGTTTTATCTGCAGGACAGAGGAAAAAACATCCACAGAGAAATGGGAAACTAAGAAACAAAGTGGATTGAAAACAAAGTTATTTAAAATACTGTGATTTCTTACCAGGGAACTTTGCCCATTAAAGGATAGTGGGAAAATAAACAAGAAGACAACGTTTGAAAAGCAAAGATTTGTTTTGAAATTATCTATATCAGCTCTTGTTTTGGTTTTTTTTAAATTTATTTTTATTTTTTAACAGTTTTTCCCTTCACATGAAAAGGCTGGCACATGCCAAGCACCACCTTTTCTGAAACCACCCTGGTTCTGAGTCAAAAAAAGGAAAAGAAAGCTTTCTGACACTATAAAATGGAGTATCTCCTCAGATTAAAGTGGTTTATTTTCTCAGGAGCATAAGGAATTCTATAATTCATGCATATTTCATGAGAAAAGTGGCCAGTTTGTGGATATTTCATGAGAAATGAAATTTCTACATCATTAAATGGCCAGAGAATAAAGTGAAAAGGAATATGTGCAATTCTTATGAGAGCTTTTCGATCAGTTTGTTGTAGTTTTAGAAAGTATAGCGTGATTTGATAATCCTGCTGTTGCTGCCACTCATGGAAAGGTGAGTGACACCTGCCTGTAGTGACATCCAGGCTCCCAAAATTTGGATCGTGGAAAAGACCTTATGCAAAAGGTTTTTTTTGCCAGTGTGGCTCTGGAAGGAATTTAAGGCTGGTAATCACCTCCTGTAAAGCTCATGTTTGAGGGGAAAAAAAACCCCCAAACCAGCCCAAAAACTGGGCTTGATCATGAAATCTTTGGAGGGAAAAATGTCTTATTTCTTCTTCCCTGTTTGTGGGTGCATACAACTGCCTCTGCCCCAGCTTTGTGCTGCGCTCAGTGCTCATCATTTGCCTAATGCAAAGTAGCCAAACAGTGCAGCTGGTATTTGAGATCCTTTTATCCATCTTTCCTCGCACACACACACACATCCACACGCCCAGACAAAAGTTGGTTTCCTTTAGGCAATCGGGAGCCCTGGGAGAGTGGCAATTTCTTTGATTGCTTATTGTAGCTGGAGCACTGGAGATAAAAGTTTAATGCATTCTTATTGTCTGGGTGCTTTTAAGTATTCAGCTGCACTGAGCGACGCAGCCTCATCCCCGTACCCAGCTGAACGTGGGGGTTTGGGAGGAGCAGATTCGGTGTCGGTGCTGCTGCCTGGGGTTTGCTGGTGCCCGTGGAATAGTTTGCATTAGAGGGCAGCAGGGCTGTGCCAGCCTCTGGCAGGTGGGGACCGGCCAGCCTGGCCACAGGACAGTGCCCAGGGCCAGGTAACGCAGCAGGGCACGGACGGGATGCTGCTGTGACAGCTGGCTCGGAAGAATAAACAGATCCGAAATTTCCCTATGGAAACGTGCGGTGCTGAGCTGCTGGGATGGACGTGTGTGATGTGGGGGAGTGCTGGGCCACGAGCTGCTGAGAGCAGGGGCACAGCCCGGGCAGATCCCCTGTCCTCACCGCTTTCCTGCAGGGCAGAGGTGGAATCGTTCTAACCAAGCCACAAACTGCAAAGCCGCTCCCATTCGAGAGAAACAAAAGAAGACCGAGGCCAACTTTTAGGCTGTCCTAATTTTAGACCAACCCCTTCGATATTTCTCCGGCCTTTTGTCGCAGCCCTGGTTTCCCCCTTGCAGCTCCTTGGGAGATGCTCATTGTGCTGCTTTGCTGGCATTCCCTCTGCCCTCTCCCGGCCACCATTCAGCTCCTGTTGCAAAAGGGAGGTCAGGAGAACAATGCCCTTTTGCTCACACACGGGTAACCCAATCCTCCGCCCTGTTGGTCTGCTGCGCTGAATTCCAACTCATCTCATTGCACTGAGGGCTATTGTAGCGTCCTTGCCATCAGAGCTGGGTAATTGATATGCTTGAAGGGACTTTAATGAGGAAGAAAGCTAATTAGTTAATGTAAGGAGTGAAAAATAAGTCCGGCAACCTTGTAGTCCATTTTGTTCCATTGCAGCTTCCCACAGTGCTTAGCACAGAGCCCAGTTTCCAGCTGGGCACGGCTGAGTGGAAAGCTTGGCAGATCCTGGGAAGCAGAACTGGGGTTAAGTGCAGGGTTTGGGTCTGGATGGGGTGTGGTGGGACACAAACTATGGGTGTCTGTGAAAGGGGGAGCCTCAAACCCTGAAATTAGGAATGAACTCTGAATTAGGAGTCAGCGCTGTGAGGAGCAGCTGGAGGGGCTCGGCCTGGAGAAAAGGAGGCTCAGGCGGGATCTTCTCGCTCTCTGCAACTCCCTGATTCCGTCCTGGAATAACACAATCCTCACTTTTTTTAGCCCTGGGATAAAAATGTCTGAAGTGGATCAGGGAGGTGGGCCTAGAATCCCTCAGGCCTTCATTTTGTTCTCTGGTTTAATCATCTCCCCGTGCCTGGACACTCACTGAGGTGATTTTGCTCCCCAGGGAGGAGAGGGCAGAAGGTTTGAAAGGTTCCAAAAGCCTGAAGGCTGTGGAAATTTCCTCCCTGATTTCAATGGATGCTGACCCCCTCCTTGAGAGGGGAAAAGACAATGAGGAAGGACAGAAAGAAAGGGAAAGCGGAAGGAAAAAGAAATGGGATAGGGAATACAGCAAGGGATCTAGAATGAGCTTTGGCTGTGTTTGTCGTGGATGAGTTTTGTTTCCCAGTGTGGCCTCCAGGTTTGTGTTCTTTGTGCAGAAATCCAAGTCCTGTAAACACCACCTGCTCCTGGTGCTTGAGATAATGGGATGGGCTGGAACTCGACCAGACCTTGGGCACAATTGGGGTTGAGGCTGATCAAAGTGGGGCGGCAGGAGGAGCTTATCAATTATTTGAGAGAAAAGAGTCAATAAAAAGCCTTTTTCAGTATAAACAGAATCTTGCTGTGTGTGGTGGGACTCTGGGGAGTGAGCTGTTCACACGAGATGAAACTCTTCTCCTTGCTGATGAGTAGTAATGTTTGAAAACCTCTTTGAGATACTGATCTAGGAGCTGTTGCTTTGTCCTTGCTTGCCTCAGTCCTGCCTGGAGGGCCTGGGAATGGTGCACAGTCCTTGTCACCAAATTCCTCCTCCCCTGAGGCTGTTTGTCCCAGAGTCACATCAGAGCAGGAAGGCAAGGAGAAGGGAGTCCCCAGGTTTAGGAGAAATGTGTTCACAAACCCCAATTCCTGTCACTCTGCTGCTGGTGCTGTCCCCCTTGGCAGTTCTTAGGAACTCTGGACTGTGCTCCTAAGCATGTCTGGAGTATTGTGTTCAGTCCTGGGCTCCCCAGCACCAGGGAGATGTGGAGCTTCTGGAGGGAGTGCAGTGAAGGGCCACAAAAATGATTAAGGGACTGGAGCATCTCTCCTGTGAGGAGAAGCTGAGAGCTGGGACTGTTCTGTGTGGAAAAAGGAGGCTCAGAGGGGATTTCATCATTGAGGGAGCTGGGAAAGGGGCTCAGCCTGGAGAAAAGGAGGCTCAGGGGGGACCCTGTGGCTCTGCACAACTCCCTGACAGGAGGGGGCAGCCGGGTGGGCGTCCGGGACAAGAGAAAATGGACTCAAACTATGCCAGGGGAGGCTCAGGTTGGACATCAGCAGGAATTTCCCCATGGAAAGGGTGCTCAGGCCTTGGCAGGGGCTGCCCAGGGAGGTTTGGAGTGCCCATCCCTGGAGGTGTCCAGGGAAGGGCTGGAGGTGGCACTCAGTGCTCTGGGCTGGGGACAGGGTGGGGATGGGGCACAGGTTGGATTTGATGGTCTGGGAGGGCTTTTCCAGCCCGAATGATTCCATTCTATTCTGTACCAGTGACTGAAGGGAGGGTGTAAAGAAGACAGAGCCAGGCTCTGTGCCGTGGTGCCCAGGGGCAGGAGAAGATGGAACGGACTCACAATAAAACACAACAGGGTCTGTCTGAACATTGGAGAGCACTGGAACGAGTTCCCCAAGGAGTTTGAGGATCCTCCACCCCGGGAGATACTGAACAGCTGTCTGGACATGGTCATGTCATGGCCTTGCCTGAACAAACGATGTCCAGAGGTCCCTGCCCACCCCCAGCAGGGTGTGAGAGGTGACGTGTGTTTACACAGCCCTGCTCCCTCCTGGGAGCGCTGCCTTCCCCATTTACTCACACGTTGTGCTGCAAAGGTGACCAGAGGAGCAGGCCCTGTGCCTCTGGCTCTGTGCAGCCCCAAGCAGCATCCCTGAGCAGAAATCCTTGTCGGGACACACAAACACGACACACACACAGGTGCCTCACACCTACGCTCTCCCTGTGTTGCTAAGGCTGGTGCAGCTCAATGTTTGTTAGCAACCATGAGATATTTTGCCCCCAAAAAAGGTCTTTTAATAGGAAAACTCGAGAAAGTGAAGGCTGCTGATCTCTGCTGTCTGGTAGAAAAGGTGCAAAGCTGCCATTAGCAAGTGGGCAGCTTCAAGGTTTGGGTTTCTCGGGCCTTTTCCATTTGCTTTTGCACTCTGGACCCTGGTATTTTAATGGTATCTATGTCATTAAAATTGCAACATCCTGATGTGTGAATATTCATCACATCAGTGTTCTGGCAGTCACACTTGCCAGATCCAAGGTGTGTTCAGTAAATAGTCTCTGTCAGAAGAATCGTTATCAGAGGCAGCTACAAATATGATACTGAGTACCTGCGACTTAATGAGGTGTTTTGATTTTTTCCCTGCGTATTTGGTTGCAAAATTGAGGTAGTTCCTTACTGTCTGTGCTTCCAGCCTGATTTCCACACTCTGCAGCTTGACTTCCTGCCCATCCACTGCTCCCTTTTCCTCCCAGAAAAAGCTTTTGGCCAATTTTCAGCTAAATTCATCAAATCGCAGAGAGAACGAGTTCTCACAAATTTTGTGCAGACTGATGACTGGGTAGCAGAGAAAGTCCAACATTAATCCCCCAGCAAGAGCAAAATAGGCCAAATTTAGCAATCAGCCACTGTTTGTAGCTCCTGGCCAGCCAATAAACAAGTTTGGAGCGGTGACCCAACTCTTGCTTCTGCTCCCTCTTGCTCTGCCAAGCACCAGAGAGATGTGGGAGGGAGATCCTGGCTTTTGGGAGAGGGAGGGGCCGTTGCACTGGGAATTAAAGTTCAGGGATGGAGGGCACAGAGCTGCAGGGAACCAGGCTTCGTTCCTTGTGGTGTGTGTGGAATAACTTGTTTTGATAAGTGGTTCAGAGGCCTTACAAAAATCAATAATAGTAACAGTGCTCCCTAGCAACCCTGCAAAAACAAAGCAGTGTGTGCAGCCTGTTTTCGTGAGCAACAGGATCTGCTTCAGTACAGCTATAGGTTTCAGTCTGAGCCTTTCCAGGGGTCCCCAGCAAGCAGAGAGCAGGGGGAGGACACTGGCCCTGTGTGGTGGTGCCCAATCCTGCATTCCTTGCAGTGAGAAGTTCATGGAAGAATTGGGTGTGCAGGGAGGTCTGACTTCAGGTGTGTGTTGCACTAGTTAAGAGCTGAGCAGCAATAGCAGTCATGTGTGTGAACATGAGACAGTTCCAAAGCTCCTCTGTTTCCTTTCCTGCCTTGTCCTTTGTGGAGTTCAAAGGATGCAGGAACTTAATCTGACGTTAAACTATTTCTTATATAATAATTACCGTGAGGGTGCCCAGGAGATGTTCTGGTCAGGATCCAGCACAGGTTGCTTATCTGAGCACGGTGCTCTCAAAATCCTTCTCCCTCAGCCTGAAACCTTCTCAGTGGCCTTTTCTCAGAGGCAGATTTATCATTTTAGGCAAGTTTAGTGAGGCTGAGGAGCAGGGTTTGCTGATGGGCCACGTGTGGTGCAGGGGGAAAAGCAGCAGAACCCCTTCTGCAGGGCTGAGCTTGTGCTGGGGTGAGAGCTGCAGCCCTTTGTGTACCCAGCAGGGCCGAGATACTCTGACATTTCCACTGTAAACAGCCCTCGCCTTTCTGCGTCCTGGCATTTGTGTCTGTCCCACGTAGGGGTGAGGTTAATGCCAGCTTGTTTCTAGTCAGGTGACGAGCAGCACAGAAGTGTCATTGTCCCCTTTTCCATCCTCCTGAGCTCAGGTCACTGCTGGCTGACTGCAGAGGCACCCCCTGCCCTTTTCCAAGGAACAGGCTGATTGCTTTTAGCTCCTTTCTGGAAAATGAACACACCAAAAAAAAACCCCTCCTGCATGGAGGGCAGGCCCCAGCACACAGAAAAGAGCTGCAGGAAGTGCTGAGCCTGGATCCTTCCCTCACAGGTTCACATGGCACTGGGGAGCACGAGGAGAAAGGCAGAGCTTGTGGAGGGGAGCATTGAAGTTGTAAAACAGGACCTTTCCCTGTGCTGCCGTGGCAAACACGGGTGGGTGCTGACTCCCCTGCCAGAGGCTTGGTGCTAGGGACTCTCAGGGTTAAAACGCTGTGAATCTGATTAATTGGGTTTGATGGCAGGCAAACCATTTGTATTTCTATTACTCACCTGTGGCTGGACCTTTTGAACCCTCAGTGCACATTTTTACACCTGTCCCAGGCTGCAGCCCCGGTTCAGTGCTTGGGGAGGTCTGCAGGACCTCAGGGTAACCCAAACTTCTGCTTCCACCTCTCTGCTCCAGCCTATCTGCACCTCCTTGAATGCTGGAGAAGGGGAAGCTTCCCAGCTCTGACACACTGGCTGTACACACTGCCTTGAAAGGCCCACTTTTGTAATGACCTCTGGGATCCCTGAACAGATTTGGGCGAAGCATTTGAGGCTTCGTTTTTGGCTGAGGTTTAACCGGATCCAGATTCCAGAGCGAGGGAGTTTGCAGAGAGCGGGGCAGAACCGAGCAACGCACGGAACAGGCCTGGAAACACATCTCAGATGTGCTGGGTGGCCACTCCTGGGGGCCACCGAGGGTCCCTGGAGCTGCACACCCCGCAAACCCCAGTGCCGGCAGTGCCATATAAAGCTGCAGTGTCACAGCGTGCCTATGTGCCGCTGTCACCCTGCAGCGAGAGCACGGCCCGGGCAGCTCCGTGACCTCCTCCCGGCAGGCGAATTCCCAAGGGGAGCATCCCCAGGACGCTCTCCAAAAACAGGCAGCCGGGAACAGAAAGTTCAGCGCCAGCCCCGAGCGCCTGCGAGCTCTGCAGTGTCCTTGAGTGCCCTCCCTCTGCCCCAGCCTTAGCTCCGGCAGCTTAATCCATTCCACCGCACATTCCCTTCTTTCTCTCCACCTTGTCAGGCTCTCCAGCTCCGCTCCAGCCCCGTTTCCTTTCTGCCTTTTGAGATGCCTCCTTCCTGAGAGGGTTTTGGAGCCGAAGCACGGATTTCCCCCTCGCGTTGCGGCTCCGCGTCACGGTTCCCTCTCATTTCGCTCCCCCGGTTGCTTTGTCATGCGAAGCATTTTGGGACAGTGTGGTTGGAAGATGTGATTAAAAATAGTGTTTGAACTCTCTTGGCGCACAGGACTATTAATCCCCGCTGAAGCTCGGGGAGGAGGAGGGGTGGATTTGAAGGTGAGGATCCTCCAGTTCAAAAGTACACAAAGCCAATTTGCATTTGAAAGTGTATTTGCCTTTCTGAAGTAACGAGGCGCCGTTTTTTTCCAGTACTTCCTGCAGTATTTATATTTTCCATTGTTAAAATGCAGAGAACTCAGCGTGGCTCTCGGGGTGAAGATTTCTAGGTCTGTCTCCGTAGCCATCACTGCATCAGGGCATCGCAGACTGAGACAGAAACTTGGAGCCTGAGAGCTGATTTTATCAATAATTGCTGCACAAAGGGCAGTCGCAGATACAGGGGAACACTGCCTAATGCAGAGTTTAAAATGAGCAAACAGGAACCTCTGTGTTCCTTCAGGAGCTCCACGTGTTCTGCTTGGGAATGCTGAGTGTGCATAAAAGTGCAGTGCAAATGGAAAGCTGTCCCTGGAAGCAATATCCCTCCAAAATGCCCCCAAACCTAGAAACGGGCAACCTCACAGAGCTCTTCCATGAAGGCAGAGACGTGCCAAGCTTTTTTTGGTCCTCCTCTGCTCTCTGCATTTAAATTAAGCCGGGTTCTGATTTCACTTGCGCCGCTGGAAATCACAAGAGCTGCTAATTCTGGATACTTAGAAAGTTCTCAAATAGTGAGCTGACAGTCCTAGAGATTAATATGATTAACTTCAGCCCAGTTACTCTACACTGACACAGAGACAAGTGACAAAGGTTTGGCCCTTACCAAGGAAAGATTTTCTGGCTTTGTAGCACACATGGGGAGGAGAATACCTCAGAGATTCTTTTCCCAGGCTTTGCTCAGTGGGCTTCAGTGCACCCACCCCAGTCTAGTTGCACCTGAAGTGGGATCAGTGGAGATAAACGGTGTTGTGACAAGAAGATGAGCGAGAAAGTGAGAAGATGACATTTTCTCTTTTATTGCACCTAAAGCATCTGATCCACAGCTGCCATCTGGGCACGTGAGCTCTGAGCAGCTCCAGTGTCACTGCCTTGGGCTGTGCAGAGCCTGGGCATTGCAGACTTGGAGGATTCCCCTCCTTTCCCACCTCCCTCCTTCCCCACCAGTGCTGCAACCAAGAAAGCTGCTTGGGAGAGGTGCCAGAGGAACCCTACAGTGTGCGGAGAGCTGACCTTGGGCTGCTTGGCTGAGTGCCACAGGCCAAGACACCATCATCCTGCAAAATAAACACCTCCTCGTCCTCAGCACAGCAACATCTGCGGAGGACAAAGGCCAGCCCGAGTGCTGATGCTGCCAAACTGTCACCCCACTGCAGCGCTGGGGGATCTCAGCCACTCACCCAGCCCTGACTGATGTGTCTAAGCCGGGATAATGAGATGCAAACACTTGGATTTGTCCCCTCCTGAGCAGGCAGGGCTGTCCCAGAGGAGCAGCCCATATGTGCAGACTTCAGGTGTCCTCACCGGGGCTGCAGATGCTAGAATGTGATTTTTGTACATTCCCCCCCCCCCCCCCCCCCCGCCCCGCACCGGT
>VXBT01010007.1:119306-134639 GCA_013400235.1 Oriolus oriolus | reverse complement strand
GTATTTTCAGCTTGTCCCCTGGCATCCTAGATCCCATTTTACTGGAGTTCACTGCGTTGCCCTCTAAAATGGGATGTCAGTGGGTGGCTCCTCACTTGTGTGAATGGCGCAGGTGATGGCCTCCCTGAGCAGCCTACAAAGCAGCCTGGCACTGCTGGCTGAGGGCTCCTGGGGCTGATGGCACTCAGCCTCTGGGATCGGGCCCTGTTGGTTCGGATTGAGGAAACCCCTGTGAGAGAACCCCAGGACGGGCCAGGTTGGAAGGGACCCCAGTGTGTCACTGGTGCCAGCCCAGAGCACGGGGCACGGTTATGGAATCAGTGCGGGGGCTTGTGTGTGGTGAGGGGCTCAGAGAATTTGTACCTGGGTGTGGGTGCACCCCATTTATGCCCACATGAATCTCCAGCTGTTGTGTTTGAGTGCCTCAGGGTACAAATGCTGCTGGCCAGACACAGCTCTGGGCTTTTTCTGCTGTTTTGGGGCTCTTGGCTTTGTTCTCCTTGGCTGAAACTGCCCTCCTGGCCAGGTAATTGAGCTCCACTGGCCCCAGCCTGGGCTGTGACTGCTGCCTGGGGAGCTCTTTGCACAGAGCTGGGCTCTGTTATTCCCAGGGATAAATTAATCATGGAATCATGGAATGGTTTGGGTTGGAAGGAACCTTAAAGCCCATCCAGTGCCACCCCTGCCATGGGCAGGGACACCTCCCACTGTCCCAGGCTGCTCCAAGCCCCGTCCAACCTAGCCTGGGACACTTCCAGGGATGCAGGAGCAGACACAGCTTCTCTGGGCACCCTGTGCCAGGGCCTGCCCACCCTCCCAGGGAAGGATTTCTCCCTAAATGTCAGTGGTGAATGTTTTGGGCCATCACAGGAACTACTGAGAGGCCGTGGGTGGTCCAGATTGATGCGAGTCATCGCTTAAACACAGAGCGAGCAAAAGCATCAACAACATTTGATTTGCCCAAACCGAGGGAGCATCACCTTTGAGAGAGACCATTTTATGGGATGTCTGAACACTGAAAACTTCCCATCCTGGCTGGTTTGGTTCGGTGGGATCCAACCAGAGAGCGGAACCTGGCTGCACATTCCGACAGCCCCTGGCACATCCCGCTGCCGCCCAAAAGTGCGGGCGCTAATCTTGCTGGGATTGGCCTGGTTGCCTACACTCTGCTGCTGCTGCTGTTGACAGCAATAATGTATGAAGCAGAGAGCAGCCTACAGTTGGATTTCTTAGTTTTTTTTCCCAGGGAATTGGGTTCTTAGGGCTGGCAAGCTGCACACACAGACCTTCAGATGTGCCAGCACGTGACGGGCCGGTCACGCAGGCAGAGCTGCTTGCTGCCATGCTCCCAAGCTTCCAAGGGACAAAGGATCAGCTTTGGGGGGGATTTTTTTTTAAAAGGGGCTTACCCCAGGGATGAATTTGGCCCAGGGAGGAGCCTATAAAGCGACAAGAAACAACACAGAGGGGGGAAATGAGAGCAATTAAAAAAATGAACCCGCTTGACCCTGATTTTGCAAATCTCTAGCTGTCAAAGGACGTACCTCGACTAATTATGTTTGGATGTGAAATTATAGAATCATTATAGCTGTGATTACACAGGTCCCCCAGCTCTTGCCTGCCATGGTGCCTGGGTGTGTGTGCTTTCCAGTGCGATCTTTCATTTCAGATTTGCTTTCTTGTTTTAGCTGTCCAGTTTTCCAGAAATAGGCCTCCAAAAAGAAAGAGCTGTTTCCCACATCTGAAATGTGCAATTCTCAGCTGTCCTCCCACCTCCCTCCTTTTTCCCTCTCTCCTTTTGGCCTTTGGAGACCGGAGTCACTGCTGTAGTTGGGCAATTATGCTTCAAAGCTGAGAACTGCACTGAACTTTGCCAAAAACTGCTGAAGCAAGCGCAGCACTTTGGCTTTGAACCTGTGGTGGGGAAGTGCAGTCACTTCCCGGTCAGATGCTCTCAGGGTAAGAGCAGGGCAGCTGAATTGCAAATATTAATCTAATGTGAATGTTGGGTGGCTGAGAAACTGAGTTGAGGTAGCAAATTGAGTGTAGTCCCTCTGGTGCGAAATGAAACTTCAGTTCCAGGATAAGGTCTGAGGTATTTTTCGGGATTTTTGGTTGTTTCTGAAAAAAAGCGTTTTCCAGTTTGCTCAGCTCAAAATGTTATTGTGTTATTTTTGTTCTGTGACCCGGCTGCTGGCGATGCCCACCCTCCTTTTCACCAGGCTGCCGGGATGCTCCGCGCAGCATCAGAACAGTTCAGGAATCCAAACCTTTATCAGGGACCCTGCTCTGAGAAATCAATATGAGCTGCCATCCTCACACAACTCTGCAAAGAGCCCTTGCCTGCAGCTCTGATCACCAGGAGCAGCTCTGCAGGAGCAAATTAATGGGCACAGCCTTGCTCTTGTCATTCTGGGCCTCCACGTCCCCATCCCAGAGAGGACGGCGGAGCAAGGCGAGGCCTCAGGACACAGGATCTGCAAGCCCTGTCCTTGTCAGCAACTTCCCAATAACGAACCAACTTTCTGCATCTGCAACAGAGCAGTTGGGAAAAAGCAAACAAAACAACCCTCTGCTGCAAAATGCCACTCCCAAAATAGATTTCGGAGAGATTATTACATGAAGCAGCAAAGGGAGGGAAGGATGATTCAGAAAATAGCTTGAAACCGTCTTTTAAGCAGCTCGGGATTGTGTGGTAAATAATGCAGGAAGGAAGGGAAACTGCAGACTCTAAATGGATGTGCTGGAAGGTCTCATCAGCACCTGAAATGTCTTTGGAAACCTTCCAGCAGCAAGGAAACACATCACAGGCATAACCAGTTATTCTAACAGCCCCCTTGGCCTCCCTGGATCCTTGGAGAAGTGGGAATTTCTGAGAATTTAAGGGGAGTGGGGCTGAGTCCGGGCTTGAGGGACACCCTGAGCTTCAGCCCCGTGAGCCCAGCAGCCCTCAGCAAGTGCCAAGGTTCGGGTGTCTGCGTGCACCTCCTGCTGCAGGGAGCAGAGAGGGACAGGGCAGGCTCTGGTCATTCAGGGCTCTCAGGTGAGGAGAAGTTCAATCCCATCCCAGACCAGGATCCTCCACAGCTTCCCTGCACTCCTGGCCTCCATGGCATTCCCAGGAATTCCTTTTGTGTGTCTGACCCTACTCTGTGACAGGAACTGGTGCCGAAAATTTCTCCTCTGGCACCAGAGATTGCCAGGAGCTTTCCAGAATTTTGCCTTCCCGGCCTCCCTAGCTCATATCCGTGTCCCAAAGTGATGAGATCTGGCAGCACTAATTGAGTTATGTGAGCTGATGGAGAGCAGGTATCCTGTACTGTAACCCCCTCCTCGACACTGCTGTTCCTGGCTCCTTTGTTGGATGTTTTAGACTGTTTCTCTCTCTTTTAGAAAAGAAAAAAAATATGGTGGTGAATTAAAAAAAAACCCAAAACCTTAAGCTTTAATCAGGAAGGAGATGAGGACCTGGAGGGTGTTATGTGATAAGGACACAGCAGAGTGAGGAACGGGGCCGTGTGCCCCTGACCCCTTATCACCCAGTACAGACGCTGTAACACGAAATCCGCCCTTCCCTCGCATGACAGAACCACTGAAACCCCGTCCAAACTCCTCTCCCAAGGCCGCTTTGTCCTTGGTTTGCCCCTTTCTAGAAGGTGCCTTTCAAGCAGCGCCCGCCTGGGCCTGGGGACCTGCTGTGCTGCTTCCCAGAAGGAATTCGTGCTCGTTACCGAAAATGGGCAGCAGATTATTTCATGGACGTATATCCTGCATCCTGACAAGTGTTTATGGAAGCAGGCTGCGTGCTCCATCATCGTGCCAAGCAGACACTTGCAAATGTATCCTCGCTGAGACATTAATGTGTGTCAATGTGTGCGTAGCAGCAGCAGCGTTTGCATGCTTAATCGGGCACGTGGCCTTTGTTAATTAGACAGTCAGTTAATGCTTTATGTCTGTGGGTCTGCATGGGCAATCATTTGCCCAGAACCTCATTAATTTTACTGGCTGCCCCTCCTGTTGGAGTTCACAAATCAAGCTGAGCATGCACACAAATCCCTTTGAGTGGGTTTCTCTAATAAAGCAAATCAGAGGGAACTCTCAAAGAATACTGAAAACAGCAAAGCTGCAAGGGCCGGCCTGGTGATTTTGCAAGCGGCTTTGTGCTCGCAAACGGGAGCTGCAGAGATCGGCTGAGAATTCCCCTTTGCAGCCCGGGGCAAGCAGGACTCTCCTGACTTTTAGTTATTTGCTGTGTGTGTGCCTACACCTATCCACAAATGTGTGGTCACTGTCCCTGTGAATTGTTGGATGTGCTTGGTGTGGATGTCTCCTCTGAGGCCTCTGCCAGTTGTCACAACTAAAGGAATGGCCCAAGCTCACAGACTGACCCTTGTAAATGTGGGTTCTGTGTGTACAAGGGCAGATTGCTTCCACAGGCTCCTTCCCAGCCCAGGAGAAAGGAAAGCACTCAAGGGACTTTGTTGAGAGTGAAATTAGAGGAATGACATTATCACTCACTGTTCTAGACTGAGGTCAAGGGCAGCAATGAGGCCCCTGGGACTGGTGATGTTTGCAAGGGTCTGTTTTCCTTCTTAGTGACCAAGAGATCTGTGCAGCAGAGGGGTGGGAGATCCCTGTGTTCTCCCGACTCCAAGGCGATGAGCATCACTGAAACACAACCCAGCAAGGGTGGAACCCTCAATCCCCCAGCCTGCAGTGCAGAGGATTTCACTCGGGATCTTCTGGACGTCATTCCGTGTTATTGCTACGCCAAATAGCCTCGTGTATGGACAGAAAGGTGAAAACGCCCCAGGAGGAGCAGCCTCTCTCCCCCTCCTGGCTCCTCCGAGCTGCTCTGCTGCATCACCCAGGGCTCTTGGCGGAGGCACAGCAGAGTTGTGACTGTGCTTTTGCCATCTGCACTGCAGTGCCCATTACGGATGCAGTGCTGAGCAGCTCATTTCACAACTGACTGGAGACGAGGGCAGACGCCCGTGTGGGAGGCGGAGGTTGTTCCTCCCAGCACCCAGAGCTGGGTTCGGGGGGCTGGCAAGGTGCAGCCTACCCTAGGGGAAAAGCTGCTCACTTCAAAAGGGGAATGTGCTCTGCAAAAATGAGAGGAGGGGTTGTTGCTTTGTAAAGGGCTGACCTACAGCACAGATAGGAATAATTAAAAATGGGTGAGAGCTGCAGCATGTCAAAGCCTGGGTGCATGTTTCAGCCACATTCCTAAATTGAACTGGTTTTCTGGACTAGCCCTGTGCTAGAGGAGTGGTTTTTTTCAGTGCTGCAAATACTCAAGAATATGTGTGGAAATGTGGTAATTACATGGCTCTCTTCCACCTGTATCCCCAAGCTGGACCATGCTATTACTGTGCCAAGGGATAACTGATGGAGCAAGGGAGAAGTGACAGTGAAACTGAGGTCTTAAAATAGAGAGAGGCTATTTCGCTCTTTTTTTTTATTTTCCCAGCTCTGCTTGCATAAATCTAGACTTAGTTCAGATGTCACAGGAGTTCCAATTGCTTTGGAAAAAAAAAAAAATCAGTTGTAGTTGTGAAATAAATGTCTCTGTGCCCTGGCTGGGTGGCTGGGAGGGCTGGGGTGAGACAGACAGGCTGATGTGTCTTTAGCTGCCCTGAAACAGCTCCACAAGTAATGTTTAATCAAAGCAAGCTGACATTTGTCTATTGAATTGTTATCAGAATTGCTTAGTCATTCATGTGCCATTGTGTTTCAGAATGGAGAGCAGGGGATTTATTCAGCTTGACATGAGCTGCTCCCAGCCATTAGCATTTCCCCCAACACCCAGCCCAGACCTTCCTTTCACGCTGCTCACCTTGAGGCCAGGGCACTGGTGACCCCCTCTGCATGTGGCTCCCGATTCGAGCCTTCTTGGGAGAGATTTTCTTCTTTATTCCCCCTCAGCAGGCCAGTTCTCCTGATTTTTGGGAGCAGCTTAGGGGTCTGCCCACTCTTGGTTCCGTGCCACCACGAGGACCCTGAGAGATCTCCAGTAAACACGGCCAGGACCAGCTTTGCTGTGAATAAGGTTGGAGGTTCAGGAGATTGCTGTGGGATTTGCTGGCATTTTGGGCCAGTTTGGATCAGAATCTTTGCCCCCTCTTCTGCTGGCTCCCAAGAAACAGCCACGCTGAATTTTTAGCTGCGTGTGGGAGGAAGAGCAGAGGTGTTATTTGGAGTGGAGAGGGGGGGCTGAGTGGGGAGAGAAGAGATGTTTGGTCTCTGTGTGTGCAAGGGAGAGACAGACAGACAGACAGACAGACAGACAGGGTGAGTGCTGCTGAAAGCACCAGTGAAATCCAGGGAAGGTGTAGCCATAGAAACACCCTGTGCTCGGTAGTAATGGCTCACAGCAGCACAGCCCATTCCTGCAGCCTGTGGGAACCGGAATATTTTGGGGATATTTTCGGTCTGTGCTCGCGTGCATCTGCCCAGGGCGTGCACATGCACATCTCACACGTGTCTGGGGGAAACACACGAGTGTCTGTGAGCACAGAAATCCCTGGGGAGTGGCGTGGTGCTGCTTAAAGAAAGACACACTGGAAGGCTGGCGTGGAGCCCTGGGCTGTTCCTAAGGGGCAGCAGAGCAGTGGCAAGGGACATGCAAGCAGAGCAGGTAGAGAAGGGAGGTCACGTCTCACCACTACCCAAAAATGCCTGTTCCCCTCTGGAAGCAGAACAGCAGCGTGGAAAAAGCTTCCTGTGCAGGCAGAGGATCTTTGCCTGGGTGGGCACAGGGTGGGCCATGGGTGTTCTCTGTGGGCGTGGGTTTAGGCTTGGTTTCAGCTGATCCAAGTCCCTGCTGTTGGGTCATGTGTTCTCTCCGGTGCCAAAATCAGCTCTCGAGCGATCTGCCAGATTAGGAATCTGATCCTTCTGAAAACTAACCCAGCAGAAAGGGAAAAGACAAGCAGACAGTTTCCAGCTGGATCAGTTCCCTGGCTTGCCTGATGCTCATGCCAACAGAGGGACAAAAGGTAGGGACAGGAGCAGGGAGAAAGTGAAAATACCCATTTCCTTGGCAGCTTGAGCTAAAATCAGCTTAGTTACAAAACCACTGCTCCCTGAATCTCTCCTGTCTGCACCAAAAAAGCCAGGAGCTGGGATGAGGAGCACAGAGAGCTGGTGAAGTGCTGCTGTGTTTGCTGGGAGCTCAGGGAATATTGGAAGGGAATGCCGGGCAGTAACACTGCAATGCCTTACCTCTGCTTTTAGGCACAGATTGCATGAAGGTTATTAGTTAAGAGGTCAGTGTGCATGAACCCTCACAGCCCTGCATTCCCAGCGGGTCTGGAAAGGAGTCAGGGTAGTGGGGAATGTCTGTAAATTGGGCTGAAACAATGTTTAGCTGAATCTGGACAGGAGGGAAAGAGCAATCACAGCACCTCCCACCCAGCGCGCCACAAGCTTCAGGTTGCACCTTTTGTATGAAAATAGAAAGCTGAAAATCTGGGGTCTTCCTGGGCGTGCGTTTGTGGGGGAAAGAATTCCCCTGGAGTGTGATCTTTGTAGTACAGCTCCTGTTCAGACACTGCCACGTCTGCTCTGCTGCACAGTGAACGTGCCGAGCTGATGGGTGTCAGTGCAAATCCAACTGATGTCACACGTACACGGGTGTCACACGGGCAGGGGTGTCACATGGGCATGGGTGTCACACAGACACAGGTGTGGGTGTCACACAGACGGGTGTCACACAGACAGGGGTGTCACACAGATGGGTGTCACACAGACAGGGGTGTCACACAGACAGGGGTGTCACACAGATGGGTGTCACACAGGAGTGTCACACAGATGGGTGTCACACAGACAGGAGTGTCACACAGATGGGTGTCACACAGACACGAGTGTCACACAGACGGGTGTCACAGATGGGTGTCACACAGACACGAGTGTCACACAGATGGGTGTCACACAGACGGGTGTCACACAGACATGGGTGTCACACAGATGGGTGTCACACAGATGGGTGTCACACAGACACGAGTGTCACACAGACGGGTGTCACACAGACAGCAGTGTCACACAGACACAGGTGGGTCACGAGCTGCTGTGCAGGTGCAGCTGAGCTGAGGGGCAGCAGGAGCAGCGGGGGCTGAGGGAATCTCTGCAGAGAGCGTCACAGTCTCGTGCCTTGCACCCCGAAACCAGGGCTTGAGGGCCGGCCGAGGCTCTCGTGGCTCTGCTGGGTTTCGGCTTCTTTCCTGCACCCTCTGTGTTTTTTGTTCCTCCCCTCCCTGCCCACTGCAGCCCAAACCCAAAACAATAACGAGAGGAAACCTCTGGCTGCATAGTTCTCATTCCTGAGCCGAGTTGCATATGGCTTTGCTTTGGGTGGAGACGAGCTTGTGCTCAAACTTGGTTTTACTCCTATTGTTTCCAACCTGAGCGAAGCACGACTGTCCCACCCCCGACCTCGCTGCACCCACCCTGCCACAGCAGCAGTGGAGGTGAAACCCTCCCAGCCCTGAAATTTGGGAGGCTGTGAGATGGGAGTGTGGGCTGCATTCAGCCTCAGAGGTGTCAAGCCCAGGCAGGGGTGGACAGCAAACACCGAGATCTCTGTGCCTCTGCTCTGAGACGCTTTTCCAGCCCAGAGCAATACCTGGGACTTATCCCAGTTGTGAGAAGATATTGCTGAGTGTGAGCATTAGAACCATGCCGTGTCAAAGCCTTTTGCATCTGTGCTCAGGGTGCCCCATGGGTGATCCTGCTTGGGTTAATGGTTCGTGTGAGAAAATAATGGACGTGACCCGGCAGCTCCAACGTGGGCAAAGCTTCTGCTGGGGAGCGGGGATAATCAGAGATGGGATCTCCTGATTCCAGCCTCCTGGATTTAATGGTAGGTTTTATTTTGCACAGCCTTGCTTTGGAGTAATTTGTGTCTTTGTGCTGCTGTGAAATCAGATTTTCTTTTTTGTGGCGCCGCAAGCTCGGGAGGCGTTTTCTGAGGGAAAGTGCAGAGACAGGACCTCAATTTTTCCTGAGTGAGCATACAGCAAATGTGCTGCTTTGAAATGTCACTGGTTCCCCAACCAGGAAAAAATGAAACAAAACCAGAGTGGATGAAGAAAACAAAAACCAACAAAAAAACCCCAACACACGGAACTTCAGACTCTGGTATTCTCTTAGGGAAAAAGGACAGTGCCCCCAGAAGTTGATGTAAGGGATAATAAAGCTGTGCTTGAAACAGTCAGGCAAGAAGCTCTGATTTAGGGGGTGACAGGAAATCCTTTTCCCTGCTGCTGGGAAAAAATATGGAGTGTGAAGCAGATGACTTTGCTGCGTGCACCTCTCTCGAATTGGGATGTTGCAGGCACACCTCTTTCTGCCAGTGGGATTTATTCAGGGTTAATCCCCCTCATTGTGTTCTCCCTGGTCACAGCAATGGGCAGAGAGCAGAGGAGGCCATCCTGCTCCACCAGCTGGGCCCTCACAGGAGGTTTTGTGTGGAAAATGGGGGATTCTGACCCACCAAGCCCTCCCCTTGGTCCCAGTGTGACCCAGCTCCAGCCTTCAGCCCCTCGTGGAGATGAAGGAGGAGATCTGTGCAGCCTCCTCCTAAACTGTGAGGGTTTATGGCATTTTGAGGTAAACTGTCACCTAATTTAGGTTTGTCTCTTGGTGCTGGTTGTAAACTGCTTGTCAGACACAGCTCCAGGGGTAGGGTAGATGGAGGCAGCTTTACTCTGCTCGTTCCCCAGCTGCCTGCACGGGCCTGGCTGTGATTCTGGCTGTACAGAGTGTGGCAAATATCGTAACTGCAGCTATCCTAGAGCTGGAGCTATAGCTGAGATTCCCTCTATATTTTTCAGTGCTTTCACACCACAGTGGGAACTGCAGTAGATTTTTTCTTGCTTTGTTTGTCGTATCTATTTCAGCTCTAAGCTAAGACCACAAATTACTGTTTTATGCACCGTGTCTCTGCAGCAGTGTGCCAATATCCAGACCCCGTGCAGCCTGGGACTTCTGGAATCCCAGGAAAAACTCTCCCTGCACACTTCAGCTGGACACCAGACTTGGGGCAGGGGAGGGCTTGAAGGGGACGGATTTGGGCGAGCGATGTCTGGCTGGAGAGGAGCCCAAGCTCGGTGCAGCTCGAGGATGCTCGGCTTTCCAAATCCAAGGAAAGGGGGATGTATCACGTGGCCTCGTGGCTGGGCTGCTCCTCACAGACCTGCTGCTTGTTGTGGGTGGGCTTGCTCCAAGTCATGGCCTGCCTGAAGGCACAGGCAGCCACAGAGAGGGTTTGTTATCTCCTGAACCCGATGGCTGCAGTCTGGGCAGGATCCTGTCACGTGGGGCCTGTGGCAGCTCTTGGGCTGGGAGATGCTCTGGCTGCTCTTTTGCACTGAAATAAGCAACAATCCCGTTTGTCCCCCCTCAGAACAAGCCCATTAACTGATTAAAATCAGCGTGAGCATTCTCAAAACTGGTGAACGTATCCTTCATGTTTATGGCTCTCAGGGAAAAATGTGTCTGGGAACTGCAGCTCTTTTTCACTCTCCCCGAAAGGCCCTGAACTGAGCTGCTTGTGTGCACAAAGGAGAGAGACTTTCTGCATTCACAGCAAAGAGCAGCAAACGCTGCCAAAAATTCTGCACTGACGGATTGAGACGTTCCCTCGCTTTTCCACTGCATTACCCAGAGCTCGCGGGTCTGGGAGGCTTGGGCTGGATGCTTGATGGGAACAGATGTTCTTCCAAAATTTCCAGTGTGTTTTGTTTTGGATCAAACCAGGAGTAGCACAAGAGCAATCTTTTGTAGTAGCTGGCACCTCCTGGCCCTGGCCCCAGCCACAGCGCAGGCGAGAGGCTGATGCTGCACTGAAACACAGGGAAGAGCGAGCTGGAATTTTCTGGACTCTGAAAAAAAGGCTTTAAACCACGTTCCAGAGTTTGTACTGGTTCTGACAGTAATTCTCCACCCTGGCTTTGGTGGCTGAGGTATGTTTTTTTAAGGAGAAACTGGTTACTCACGGTGGATCTGGCTCACAGTGGCTGTGCTGCCTTGGGCTGTGACCTTGGTGTATATTTTGGGGTTGAGCTCAACGTGGTGAGCGCGTCCCTTTGTTCCAAATTATCTCCGTGCTCTGGAGAAACATCACTGCTGGTTTTGCCGCTTGGGCCCAGTTCTGACTGCCCACAGTCCTTTTCTGCACCCAGAGACGCAGCTCTTCTCCCTCCATCTCATTCCCATCCGGTGCCAGGAGCACGAAGCTGTGGAGGTGTTGATGCTGGTGGGTAACCACCAGCTTTGGTGGAGAGACACGGCTGGAAAACTCCCCTTGAGGAGGACAGAGGTTGTGGGAAATGCTGCACAAGTGGAAAAACAAATGCAAACCACAGACCTTCTCTGGGGAAAGCTGCTTGGGGACACAGCTCAGAGCTGGTACAGGAGGGAGCTCGATCCCCTGCGCTTGTTTCTGGTCTTTTCCTATTCTTATTATGTTTCCACATGTTTACTGGGACTCTCCCTGTGCACGGTGCCAGTGCTTGCACGAGCTTCCCTGGCATCAACTGAGGCTGCCATGAGCAGAGGAACCAGCACCTGGCACCACCCCTGCCTTTGATGTGCTCCATCAGCATGTCAAGGTGCTCTGTCACTTGCCTTTTTGCTTCTTGGCCAGGGAAGACCTTTTTTTTCCCCTTTTTTCCCCCTTTTTCCCCCTTTCCCCCCCCTTTTTTCCCCCTTTTTTTCCTTTCAGCTCCATTTTCTAAGCACAGTGAATCCATCACATTCATTCGTGTTGGTCCACCACATCTGCCGGTTACTCAGGGAATTCTGTATCTTCAAATCTCCTGATTTGTGAGCTCAGGAAGGCTGCCCCTATGCTGGGCACAGCGTAGTCTTTTGGAAATGCTTGAAAGCAAAATATAATAATAACAATAACAATAATAATCACCATAACCAAGGAAATACAGCAAACCATGGTTTGGGTGTAAGTCAGCTTTAAAGCAGCAGCCTGTGGGGTATCTCCACATTTTAATCTCCAAGTAACATTCCTGGTTACAGCAAGATGAAACCCAGGCTGGGCTGCCAGCTCCTTGGAAACTTGGAAATGCTCTCATTCCTTGTTCACTTTGGTTTCTACACCAGTGCAGATCGGCTTTAGAGCTCAGCTAGAAGTTGCTTTATCGGTGTGAGCTGTAATGCCTGTTGTGTAAACATCCCCACGCTCGGGCCTTTTCTCCACGAGATTTTGATGATTCCAGCAAACTTCACCTTTAGGCAGTGCAATATTTCTCCTGCCCTCTGGATTTTACCTCAGAGTAGGTGGGATATCCTCATCAGGCCAGGATATGGTCCGTAACAGCCAAGTATTTTTACCAGCCTACCAAAAGGACATCGCTGCTGGTCTTTTTTTTCCCCTGATTTTTTNTTTCTCCCTATTTTTTTTTTTTTTTTTTTTTTTTTTTTTTTTTTTTTTAGCAAATATATCTATGTGGCTGAGCCAGATTCCTGCTGGCAGGTGCAGGGAGGTCCATTCAATTCTCTGAGCCCCAAAAGCCTCTTCCCTGTGCTGGGGGCTGAGCTGGCTGTGCCTGCAGCCGCCTGCTCCCGGGGGCCCTGGGCACAGGGACATGGGACGGTCCTTCCGCTGTGGCCGTGCCCATTCCAGCCTGTTCCATCTGCTCTGGGACCACGAGCTGCTGGTCCTCACCAGAGGGGAGGTGGAGGCTGCTCATCCCGGCAGCTTTTCCCCCTCCCCTTTGTTCGTGCCGGGAGCTCCGCATAGCCCGGCTCCCATTAGCGGGAGCCGGCACAAATTAAAAACAAATTTAGCCCCGGTGTCTGTGTTCGCAGCGAATTTCACCTCGGCTGATTATTTTTATGGCTTGTTGACAAAACGGGAACGTGCGTGCGGGGAGCCTCTCGCAGGTCCCTGGAAAATGCCAAATGAGTCACTTTGGGAGCGCTAAAACACATCCCTCCACATGGAGCACGCACATGTGCCTGCGTTCGGGGCGAGAACGGGGCACCCACCACGCTCGTTTGTCTCTCTAAATGATTTTTTTTTCCCCCCTCCTTTCCCTTTCTCTGGTGTGTGTGTGTGTGCTCTCGCTGCTTTGTCGTGATAACTGCATCTGCTGTTCCAGGCTCATCAGCATCGCCCCCCTCGCCCCCTCCCCGAGTTGCCAGGCAGCGGCTGATGGCTCCGACGCCCATTGGGAGCCCATTACTCAACGCCTCGTGTGCTCGGGATTATTCGCGTTCTGCTGATGATATTTACGGCCGCAGCTGCTAAAACGGTGTTTGCAAATTTATGCTGATTTGATTAGCTAGTTTAGTCATCATCGCTTCTAAGAGCAGGATCTGGCCATAAAATTGCTTTCTGCTCCGTGTGACTCGCTAATGGGGTGTCACATGAGAGCACGAGCCCGGGCGCCGAGCGAGGGCTGCAGGAGACCATATGGTGCCTCAGAGTCTCCTCCGCCACCTCCAGAAAATGTTTTGCCCTCTGCAACAGCACCGTGGGCACGGGATTATCGGCTCTGCTGAGCCGTGTTCATCCACCTTGATGATGTACCAGTGAGTGAGCAGGGCTGGGATCAAACCAGCCCTCAGCCAGCCGCTGAGCGCGCGTCTTCTCACCCCGCGTCATCTTTTGTCCCCTGGGCTGCTCAGAGGCTTCTCTGCTGCTCACAGAGGTGCTTGGAGCACGTGGATTTTTGTATCCTGGCTGCCCCTTGGTTGAGAAATGCCGTCCTCAGTCCTGCTTTGAACCTCCACTTGAGGCCTGTGCCTGATGGGTTTGGGCACGGCTCACCATCTGCCATTATCTGTGGGTGATGGAGCTTTCTCTGCGTCAGCCACGACAGAAATAAACTCACTCCACCTTAAAATTCAGCTCGCTGCCATTTAAAAGAAAGAAAAAAAAAGGCTAAAACCTTGTTTTCCTCCAGAGAGATTTCTAAATTACCACCACTACTATAGATATGTTTTAACCATCTGTGTAATTCTGAAGTCTCTCTGGATGAAGAGGAAGCATTCCTTTCATTTAAGTGCTACCTAAGGTGTGCTCTTAATATTTTTAGGGTTATTTTTGCATCGGTAACGTTCATTCCACCTCTCCTGAAAGTGGTTTGTGACTTGGGAGGCAAGGCTGTGGTGGATCTGGAGGCACATCCTGCAGCTGAACTCCCTCCCTTTCCCAGTGCCTCCCATTTACTGCTTCCCAGCCACTGCTACCATTTCAAAGGATCCTTTCAGAGGCAGTTTCCTCACTTTCTTCAACATGACTCTTTTAGGGCTTTTCAGACAAGTGCACTCACACGCTGCCGTGCCTCGGGTTTTTTCCTTGGTTTCTTTGAGCTGGTCTTCTTCTTTCTCCGATCCCCCAGGCCTTTCAATTACTTTTTAATGTTCTTCTGGCCTTCTTCCTGAAAAGTTCTGTGAGCATTACCTTGCCTGTGGCCCTACCCAGACAGGCTTTGAGCAGGTTCTAAAGCAGTTGCTCATCTGGGGTGTTGAAATCGGAGTCTGACTGTCAAACATCCAGACCACTGGACCTTCTGCTCCTCCCAGGTGCACTGTGAATGGAAGGGGGACTAAGTTCAGCATCAGGTTATGTGGATCTTGGCTTCCCTGCCATCATTCCAAAGGGGAAAATCGGCCCTGTGTGATGGGTGAAGAGGTGAGGTGGTGGCTGGGAGGAGCTGGTCCCAGGTCTCCCATTAGTGGGGAATGGCAGAGTTTGGGGGAGAACAAGTTAAATTTCAGGCAGATGAAAGCAGAGCCAGCATTTGCGGAGGACACAAGTTCCTTAGCAGTTAATATTTGTGTTTAGGACCGTTCTGAAGAGAATCAAGTTGTCCAAACCACTTACTCCAAGCTGCAAAATTCCCCTCCTGGGACCTGTGCAGCAGTGCCTGTATCATTTCTAGAAAAGCCCCATTGGATCCTTTAACTTTGTTCCATCTCAGCAAAACATTTTGTTGTTTTTGTGCCACGAGGATTTAACACCTCCGTCAGGGCTTTGCGTTTCCTGTCTTGAACCTCAAGCTGGGGGTAGAGGGCAGATTTTGGAGAAGCGTGCCCAGATTTGTACCAGGTTTTGATGGCGCTTATCCCTCCTGCACAGATTGTTTGCCCATATGAAGCAATTCCCCACCTTGCCCACATTAACATTTCCTGATGAGCCAGTGTGTTAATTTTGTGCTCCATGGCTCTCTGCTCACGGGCTTCTGCTGGCAGAGCGGCTGCCTCCCCTTCTGTTAAACCACCCCTGCTACCCTGCCCTCAGCTCTCATCAGGCTCTGCTGGCTTTGGGAATCCATCCCCCCTTCCCCTCTGAGGCAGCAGCACATT
>VXBT01010007.1:60802-110287 GCA_013400235.1 Oriolus oriolus | reverse complement strand
ACAAGAGGAACAGGCAGGAACTGATGCCCAGGAAGTTCCACCTGAACACAGGGAAGGACTTCTGCCCTGGGCAGTGCCCGAGCCATGAGCAGAGCCCAGAGAGGCTGTGGGGTCTCCTCCCAGGGATATTCCAGAGCTGTGTGCACACACTGCTGTGCCCTGCGCTCTGGGATGGCCCTGCTGGAGCAGGGAATGGCACCAGGGACCCGCTGAGGTCCCTTCCAGCCTGACCAGTCCAGGGATTCCATGGGATATGGAGAAGCTGATGCTGCCCTTTAAGGGAGTTCAGCCCTCAAAGCCACTTCGGGGCTGCTTCCTCAGAGGCAGGGTTTGAGGGGAACAGGGGGCTTTGCAGGATTTTCCTGAGAGCAGAGACACCTGCTCCGGGACTGCAGGGAGGGCACACTGGGAAGGGCGTGGAAGGAGAAGGAAACAGCAGCAGTGACTGCCAGCACATGGAATCGCTGCTCAGCTGCAGACTAAACAGCATCCAGGGACTGCCAGAGAGAAAGGAGGCTTGTCAACAGCTCTGCCACCGGATCCCCAGCCTCAGCTAGAGGAAACTGAAGCCCTATTTCCACTGGGCTCGGACTGATGACTGGAAAAATGTTTCTCTGTTTACAGGAATCTGAAACCTTGTAATTCTCCTCTGCTCTCTCTCCCCCTGGTCCTCTCTCTCCCCAGCAGCCAGTCGCCAGTGGGCACACTGGGAAAGGAGGGTTCATTCCGCCTGGAAACCTCTGTAATTTAATAAGAAAAAACAGCTTCGGAACAATAGGAACCACAGCAGCAAGATAAACAAAATATTTTCAAAGTCCAGGGGTAGAAAAGTTTGGACAAAGTGCCCTGAAATCAGAGATGCTGGGGTGCCCTGGGACCAACAACAAGAGGACAACCACGAGGACAAGCACCTGACCCCAGCAGGGGCTGGGGAGGGAAGCAGCACCCGGAGAGCAGAGCGGAGCTGGGAGAGCTCTGGCAGGAGCTGGATGCTCTCCTGCAGCTCTCTTAGATTCCAGCACCAGGATCTCCTGATCCTGAAATTCTGTTGATTTAAAAGCTGGGACATGAGCACCATGTGGCTGCTTCTCAAATGTAGGGTCCTGCTGGTACAAGGCAGTGAAAAGTTCAGGTATTTTTAGAAGAAAGTCCACCTGAAATACAGTCTGTGTTCAAGAAAAATCCTGATACTGCATTAAAAAATAGGCCTCTCCTTGCCTTTACTAATTCATTTCCCAGGTCACTGTTGATTTTCTCGGGCTGGGCTCTTGCCTCCTTTCTCAATTCTTTGGTTTTATTTCCATGGAGGTTGTTTTATCTCCACTCTGACTAGAGGAAAATTCCTAAAATTGCCATATCAATCAGAGGAACAGCTTGTCCTTCTGTTTCAGTGTTCATGGGGTAGAATAGAAATTATCAGGAAAACAGGCGGAGGATGTTTGGAGAGGCTTTCTCCAAGTCCCCCTCGGAATTGCTGTGCATTAATTCACTTAGCTTTGAGTTCAGGTAAAGCAGGAGCTGGATTCCAAATTTGGATCCAGGACTTTTCTCTAAACCAGCAAAATCCTGGTGACCCCCACCCAAAGCTCCTGGGCTGTTCTTGGCACTCGTGGCAGCACCAGCAGACAACCCCCAGTGCAGGAACAAAGCTCAGAAAGCTGCACGTAGATGCACCTGTTTTTTTCCTTATGTTTTCCCCCTTTTTGGAATCCTTCTGTGAATTATTTTGTAGGTTAATGCTGAAAGATTCAGCAGCATTAACTCCTTGTTACCTGTGTGAACGTGGCAACTGCGAGAGGCACCAGCAGTTTTAGCAGCCGAAGGTCAAGGTGGAAATGGGAAAGCCTGAAGGCTCAGGCAGCTCAGTAGGAATTTACCTGCCTCAGACTTCCTCCTGTTTCAAAACCAGCAGTGTTAAATCTGTAGTATTAATTGGAGACTGTGAGTGTTTGAACACTGGAGATGCATTATTTACCAGCAGAAAATTCTGGCAGGTCTGAAAATTCCCTGAGATCCTAAGTGAAGCAGGAACCTTTTGAATTATTCAGAACCTGGATAGACAGCAATCATTGCTGCTGTTGTAAAGAGTTTATTATTTTAAATTATTATTTTCTGCTACTCTCTTGTGCACACTCATGCCTTTTTAATGCCTTCTTTCTTTCCCCTCCCTTACATTCAGCAAAGACTTATAAACTTCCACAGGTGTGAATTCTGCCAGATTTGCCCCCCTCCCTCATTCTGACACTTTGCTCCTGGGGGGTAATTGGTTTTCATGGAATGTTTTATTGCCACCTGACTTAAGCAATTCCTGATGGTTGGCATGGGCAAAGTACCAAGAAAAGCCAAGCCCCTGCCCTTCCAGAGGGGCAGAGCTTCTCCCACAGGAAGGAGCTGCCCCTTTCCAGCTCCGTTTTGTATTCTGGGGCCCAAGTTTTCTTCTGAGAGATTTTTCTTTCTTCTTCCCCTTTAAATCTTGTAAATAGGCTCCTCTGCTTCTTGGGTAATTACAGTTATTTTTGGAGCAGCGAATTCTCGTTAAGGCAGAAAGTATTTACAGCAGAAGGCAGCAAGTGCAGGTGGAGGATCCCTGCGCGAGGGGGGCCGTGGTGTGGGGCGGTTCTGCTGCACCCCCTGGCACGTGTGGAGCCACCTGAGCTGTCCCCTGCCAGGTGGGACATGTGCCAGAGAGCCACACTCCTGCCTCCTGTGACCTCTGCCTCAAGGAAAGGCAGTGAAGGAGGGCAGGGAGTGGCCAGGGGGACCTTGGGCGATGTGTGACCTGCATCAGCTTATCTGGTGTTCTCCTGGTGCCAGGGGAGCAGAGCTCCCGAGGAACTGAGAGCCAGCCTGTCCCAGAGTGGGTGAAAAGGACAAACAGTCCTTTCAGGTAACCCACGGCTCTCTCTAAAGAATTGGGATCTCTTTATCTCCCCTGAAAGCCTGAGCTCCCCTCCCAGCCCCGCTATAGAAACAGCTTTGCTCTGGTCCCGCTTTTGTGCAGAGATATCCCTCCATAATCTCTCCCCTCCGTTTTTCCTGGCTTTTAAAAAGTGAATTTGACAGCGGGAAGCTGTTGTGATAGCCTGTAGACTGGACTCCTGAAAGAAGAAAAAAAAAACCCATTGTCATTAGAGAAGAGCTGAGGGAGCACTGTTTGGATTGGGTTGGATCAGTGTGGGTGATAGGATTCAGCATTCAGGGCCGAGCTGGGGCTCAGCCTCTTGCTTTGCAGCCATCCAGTCCCACGAGCTGTTCCCCTGAGAATCCAGCTGGGGATACCAGACACCTTATCAGGATTGCCACAGCCCCCCGGGAGCTGCTGCATTTTTAGCTGAATCTCTCAGAGAAGTGCTTTTAAGATCAATTCTGAACTTTTTCCAGAAAACCACGGAATAATTTAGGTTGGAAGGGACCTCTGGAGGTCACCTCGTCCAACCTCCTGTTCAAAGCAAGGTCGACTTCAAAGTTAGATCAGGTTGCTCAGGGCCTTGCCCAGTGGAGTTTTGAATATCCCAAAGACAGAGATTGAACAGAGTCTGTGAGCAGTGCAAACATCCTCATGAATTTTTTCCCCTATATCCCATCTGAATTGTTACTGAAACTCATGGCCATTGCCCCTCCTCTCTTTTCTGTGCATCTCTGAGAGGAGACAGCTCTGGTTTTTTATTCAGGTTGTGGAAGATTGAATTAAACACCTCCAGAGTTTCTCATGAGTGCTAAAACCCCTCAGACCTCTCCCCATGTTTGAGTGCCCCCTCTCCCTGATGCCTCAGTGCCCCTCTGCTCCGCTCTCTCCTGCTTGCCAAGCTCTCCCCTCTCCTGAGGAGCCCCAAAATGCACCAAGCACCTCAGGTGCAGCCTCCCAGCTGCAAGGAGAGGAGGATAATCCCATCTTTTGTCTGGCTGTGCTCTTGGTAATAAAACCCAAAAGGTTGCTCTTCGCTGCTGTGAGGGCACACGGCAAATTTTTATCTCAGTATCCATCAGGATGCCAGGTCCTCTTGTCTGTTCCACAATCAGACCCCAACCTGCTGAAATTATCCTTTACCAGTGTCAAAGTTAGATGGGATTCTGGATTCAGCTCTGCACGGCCAATATACCTTGGAAATTCACATTTGAGAGTTCAGCTCCAAGGCTTCACGTGACAGTCACATCCTCTGCTCAGGCCGGGAGATTTTTCTCCAGTGCCTGTAAAGATTGTGGAGATACTGCTGTCACTGGAGAAGAAATGGGAATAAAAACTCAAAACTGGAGTCAGGCACGCTGTGCTGCTGTGTCAGGCAGAGGTTGCCATCCCCTCAGACGTGCCAGCAAAACTGAAAGTGTAATTGCTGCCTATCTCAGTGCTGTCAAAATATTTGTGGTTAGTTCGGATGCAGGGGAAGGAGATGATGCTGCTGGTGGAGGAGAGATAGCGAGGAGACAAAGGGACTGCAGCTGGCTCGGGGATAGGAACCTGCAGGCAAGAAGAACTCCAAGCTTTGCCTCTGAAGTACGGAAAAGCCAGCACAGGAGGCATCAGCAATGCCGAGAGAAGTCTCCTGTGCATCCCAGGTATTTGCAGGTCCTGCTTTTTCCCACGTGGGAGTTTTGAAGAGGCTTTTCAAAATCACAGAAGGGGGTGAAGCCCAGTCCCACTGATTTTTTTCTTTTTGAAGGGCGCAGAATCCCCTTGAGCATTTTTGGAAAACAGAGTTAATTAAATTAGACTTGCTTGAGAACTGAGGGGAATGAAAGACTGCTGTGGGTAGAGGGATGTGCTGTTCAACTGCACCAAAACCGGTCATTTTGCTGACGTTTCTCAGGTAGACTTGCAGTGGAAGGGGCCCATTTGTGTGTCTGGAGCAGCAGCTTCGCTTCCCTTTGCTGGGCTGTGGCTGGCCCTGGGATCACAGCACGTTTGGGATGCTGGGAATCGAAGGCGGCTCAGGGCAGTGTTTTATGTAAGGTAGCACTCTGCACGATTTTTAATTTTTCATGGTATGTTCTAGTATTTTAATAAAACGAGACACGCTCTTCCTTTTTTTACAGAGGCAGCAAAATCTGGTCTGGGGCTGCCCTGCTCGACAGCTTGTGGCAGGATTATAAAAAAGAGTTTATTCTGGGGCTATATATAAATGTTACACGTGGGTGGAGGCTGGACAGAGTTGTCTCATGGGTCACATCCAGGGTGCAGAGCACCCTTTGCTCAACTTTCTTCTCCTGGCAATAGCGTGGAGCTTGTTTTGTCTTCTTTTTTTTTAAATTAAACATCACAAAAATGGGGTCTGTAGCTGTATCAGCCTCTTGGTAGAAGGTTTACCTGGATCAGACTTTCCAAACACGAGGAATGTTTGATCTCAGGGATGAAAGTGTGCCTCACATATGGGCATTGGCATTGCCTTCTCACTACCTCTGTCCTCCAAACAAACCCCACTTCTATGTTTGTGACGTTTTTGCCCCAATTCTTCCTTCATTTTGTCTCCATACAGTAACTCTGGATATGTTTACAGACCCGATTCTCCAGGGGTTCTGAGTCCAAAGCGATTTTGCGAGATTTAAACCAAACACGCGCCCCCTTTAATCATGTGAGCTCAAACAATCGTGTGTCAACTTCACAAAAGTGAACTAGAACTCGCTCAGGTTTGAGAGTTTTAACTGTGGTTAAGTGGGTTTTATCAGATTTTCCTGAATGATTCACCTCCAGGCTAAAAATAAAACCGGAGTCACTTTGGGTAATTTACAAAGGAATGGAAGCAGGGTTTGGAGTCAAAGCATCTCCTCTTGCACAGCCAGAGCCTCGCACGACAGCCCTGGTAATTCTGTGCGAGCAGAATCTGCAGAAAAACAACGAGGAGCAAAATTTGGCAGATTCACGGGTGTTACTCTGTATTTTTACTGTAGGAGCTGATGATAAGAACTTACCCAGCAGGCTTTTAAAAATTCAATAATGATTTAAAAAGAAAAAACCAAACCAACCCTCATCTGTGCAGGGAAGGACAGAGGGGGAAAAAAGACCTCAAGACAAGATAAGTCATTAGAGATGCAAGGAAACGCTGCTGTTGTCTCCAGGCGGAATCTATGGGAACAGAGAGCCATAAATCCAGGATTCATTGCTCCCTCTGCTCATTAGCTGTGTGAAACTGTGACTAAGCTTGAAGGTTAGTTGGTGTAGCTCAGGATTATTGTCCTTATTGCTCTGAATCAGGCTGCCATGATTCACACACACTGCCTGCCCTGCCAGGGGCCAGATTTCCATGATTTTTTTTTCCATGAGGGGGAAGATTCTGCAGCCTTGTGTGGCTTCTGCAGCCTTGTGTGTTCTTCTGGCTTCATTAATTTCTGCCTGGACAAAGGGAAAATTATTTGAGTGGATCTCTTGCTTATGAAAGAAATTGGATTTGTTCTCTAGACTCGACTGGGAGTGTAACAGGCAGAGATGGGAAGCGTGAAGGATATGAGCCCAGTGGACATTTTTATTCTAACAATGAAAATATGCAATCTGTCTCAGCAAAATACAGCTGCTGAGCAAATTAACTTGTGTTGAATGCTTATTGGGGGCCCACAGCTCATTCTTTTGTTCTTCCTGTTCAGCAAATGTGTTTTTCTGACTGAGAAATAATAGACTGGGGCTCCATAGAGCCTTTCATCAGATGATCTCCAAGCACTTGGCAAACATCAGTGGTTTGCTGGGGAGAGACCAGGCCTTGCAGCCTACCCAGTACCTGGAGAGCAGGGTGAAAAATCCACTGCAACTGCTCCAGAGGGCTGCAAAATGTTCAGCTGATGTGGCCAACAAAGACCAGGGGATGTCCTCTGAAGGGATGGCTGCTGTTAAAGTCCAGATATTTCTATTATCATCTATGGCAACATTAAGAGAATGTAACAGTGAGGTTCTAATGATTTATTTTTTCCAAGCTGAGGTGCCTGTGCCCACCCAAAGAGCCGGAGAACTTCAGTGCGGTGTCTGCGAGCCCTGGCTCCCATCCAGGGCTTTGTTCCCCTTTCCCTATGGAAAGCAGCCCATCCCACCAACCAGCTGGGAATTTCCCTGACACATGGGCATTCTCAGGGTAACCTGAGACTGGCAAATGGTGCTGTGCTGCAAACCCCCCTCATCTGGGAGGTGAAGTGTGCTGGGAGAGTGCCTGGATGTTCAGTGTCGAAAGGCTTTGAGCTGCAGCCTCTCCATGCTCCCACTTGTCACTCCACAGGCACCACTGGAAGTTAACCAGGAAAGCCCTGGAGTTCTGGAGACTGGAGGTAGGGACTGGAGCAGTGTCTGATCGAGTCCAGAATCAAAGCAGAGCCAATTTTCTCATGTCTTCCACGCTGCTCCTACTCGAGTTCCTCCTGTCCGGAGCCAAAGCCTGCAGAAGGCAGAGCTGACATCGCCCCTGTGTGCAGTTTCCAGGCTCCTGTGGCAGCTGTGCTGTTCTTCTCATGCCCCACTCAAGCCCAGGTTTGCAGAATTTCAGCATCACGTACCTGCTCTGATGTTGGGTATTTCACAAGCTTGGACAGAGCCGTGGCTTTGGAGTGAGACTGGAGCTAAAGCTGCAAACCTGAGCTGCCTTTTCCAGCTGTCTGAAACCCACAGAGGGGAAAGGCAAACTTCTGAGTGAAGAAATCACCCCCACGGTTCCCAACTGGTAAGAGGACTCTCCTGGTGCAGTCCAAGGCAGCAGAATCTTTAAACAGTGAAAACATCACTGGATAATCCCTTTGGAAGCACAGCCTTAGGAGAACAGCTCTGACTTGTGGTAACATCGGACCGAAGCACGTGTTGCCTTTTAGACCCAAATTCATTTGTAATGGGATTTTGTCATGGAAACCTCAGAAATCTGCAAACCATCTTCGACCCAGCTCCAGACAGAACCTGTGGGAGCTGGGGTTTCGTGTGGTGCTGTTGCAACCCAGCGGAGCAGAGGGAGGAGAACGGGGTAGGACTGAGCAAACCACTGAGTGCAGCCCCGGGGAGAGAGAAAAAGAAAACTTCAGCTCTGCTGAGGGATTTACATAATGTCAGGAAAAGCGATTTAAATGCAAATGGCCTGGTAAGATTGTTAGAAATTTTGCAGTGGCTCTGGCAGCCAGGTGTAGCATAATGAGAATAAGAGCTAAACAAATATTTCCTTCCTCTGCGAGTTCATTTATTCACAGCCCAGGTTCATTTCTTTGGCAGGTGCATTTTCCCCTTCATCTTGAAGAAAACAAACCAAACACAAACTTCGAAAAAGGCTGGCTACCCCCTCTGTCCTAAACACACAGAGCACAACTCACACCCACCTGCAGACACAGAACAACCTCCCCAGGTACAATATAAAACATGGATTTATTGAATTTGCCGCCAAGTTCTATGAGGTGAGGCAGACATCAGTGCTTTGAAACAAATTCCCTTCTCCCTCTGGAGAATCACAGATCAGGGAATCACAGAATGGGTTGGGTTGGGAGGGACCTTAAAGATCATCCAGTTCCAACTCATTACCATGGGCAGGGACACCTTCCACCATCCCAGGGAGCTCCAAGCCCCATCCAGCCTGGCCTTGGGCACTGCCAGGGATCCAGGGGCAGCCACAGCTTCTCTGGGCACCCTGTGCCAGGGCCTGCCCACCCTCACAGGGAACAATTCCTTCCATAGGTCAAAAATTTCTTCAGGAGGATCTGAGGTGACGCTGCTGATGCTGTAGCTGCAGCTTTCTATTGGTCACAGGTTCCCTCTGTTAAGACTTTGGGAAGATCTTTTAAAACTCCTAAGGGTAAACCTTGGCAGTAGTGACATCCAAAGATCTTTCTGCCGCTGCTTAGAGCCAGCTAAAATCTTGTTGCCTCAGTTTCCCCCGCTGTACAGCGAAGGTACAAACACTCCCTGGAACTCTGGGAGGGTCTCTTTGTTTGCTGCTGGTACAAGGGTCACCCGAGGATCTGTTCTTAAAACAACAGGAAAGAAATAATTGCACAATTTGTATTAATTAGTTACCATTCAGAGTCAAAAACGTGCTCAGTGTTGTAGCCTTCCTGCTGCAGTTACTGTAGAGGACACTTGCACTGGAATTGCACTGGAATTGCACTGGAATTGCGCTGGAATTGTGCTGGGATTGCTGGTGTCAGTCCCTCCACAGCAGATGTTTCACCTGCAGGCCTGCTCTCTTCATGGCATATTTGTTCTTTTACAGATGCTGCATTCACAAACTTGCTGGGCCTCCTCTACATCCAACAGCTTGTCCTCCAGAGTTAAATCACGAACAATTTCTAAGAGAAAAGAATGAGCTGGAGAAAGGATCCATTTCACTCTGCTTATCTGCCAGTACCTGGGCACATTTAAAGTACTGCATCCATCAGGCAGAGAGGAAATAACAACATCCTCAGAGCTAAAACCACGGAGCATCTGCTCCAACTTCTGTCAGCAGAAACGCGCCGTGCTTCCCAGAAAGGCTAGCTGCTTCTCCAGAATAGCCTCCACCAAGATCATAAGCAGCCTAAATTGGTAGCATGGAATATTTTGGGATTTAGGAAGGACTCCCAGTCGGCGTGTCTGTCTCGTGTCACCAGTGCAAGGGCTGGTGGGGAGGGAGTGGGAGTGAGGATACTTGGAACACCTCCCTGTGCCCAGAAGGATTCACACTGAGGGGTGGCAGACATCGTGCAGTTTCAGAAGAAACATTTGCTTGAGCAGGGACTTGCATCCCGACTTTCTGGATAGGCTGAATTTAGATTTGGAGGGAGGCTTGGGCTCGTGCTGCCAGCACTTGTTCCCCTCACAGACCTGCCCAGGGGACCTGACTGCTGTGGCAGTAGCCAGAAGTGGCCAAAAGTCTCTAAAGAAGTCAAGTTTGGCTTTTAAGAAGTCTCTAGGCTAGGAATTTTTTCCAAAAAAGCTGACTGAGAAGCCAGTTGGTGCCCTGGCTGTGCTCCCTGTGCCCAGGGTCCGTGCACAGGCAGCTTTCCCAAGGCTGCTTTGGTGCTTTCTGCTCCTGCCTGGCTCTGAAAGAGCTCCAGTCACTGCCCTGTTTCCATGTCACCGGCCTGTTCTGGCCCAGGGAGATTTCTTGGGGGGTTGTTTTTACACCTTTCACAGAATTGTTTCCCCCTTGTGAACTTTTTCTTTCTCCAGACTCTGCATTTTGCTTGTTGACCTTTCAGTCAACTGGCTCCACTTGGAGTCCTTGGCTCAGCCAAGCCTGTGAAGGTGTTTTGAGATAAGGAGGTGAATCCGCAGCTCACTGGTGACTGTGTTTACCCTTTAACAGCCTTTGGAGCCACCCATCCCTTTCCTCTCCCTCCTCAGCTTTTCCCAGTCCGTCCTCCCGCAGCCACAGGACTGGAAAAAAACCTCTCCCTGAGAACTGCAATCTAATATGGGAGCATTAATCTAATCTAGCAATTATCTTCCCTGGTGAGGGCGGATGGGATCGCTCGCCACGGGAAAGGTCATCGTGGCAGAGCTCAGGCACCACGCGCTGTTTGCACACCCTGACTGTTGGTTTATTGCAGATATTGGGGCTCAGGAGGAACAGTTATCCCAAGGCTGATGTGATCACTGGGATCTGCCCATGGTAATTGGATTTCTCCTGGTCACACAGGAATGTTTGCCAAGGAATCCACGCTTGGTGCTGCACTTTTTCGTGCTCCACGTAGTTGTGAATTTGCTTTGATCTCCAATGGAACTGTGATATTAAGAAGTGTGGTTTGCCCTTTGTTGGCTCTCTCAGTTTTAAAAAAAGGTTAATTAATGATCTAATATAAAATCTTGCAGAAAGAAGATCTTATTTTTCCTATTTTTAAGTAGTTTTTCTCCCTGAGTGCTCAGTAGGATTTTGCAGGATTTTTTTTTGTTTGTTTTATTTTTGTTGGAGTTTTTTTGTGTGTGACTGGATCTGTTCCCTCAGTGAGAGAGAAGAGGGGGGAGGGATCCTTCCGCTTCTTGGTAATCTTTATCATTTTCATATGCTTAAATCTACACAAACAGCCAGGAGTCTCCAGACCACAGACTGGAGAATCATCCTGTGTTTAAGAAAATAAAAAGGACACAAATAAAACCTTAGTCAGGAGCAAATCATTGAAGAGATAAATTACCCTCTTAGAAGAAAAGTCTTCCTACCAGGTTGAGTGGATTTCTATGGGTACAGTGTTGCTGGCTGAGAATAATTAAAAATATCTTTACAAAGGAACAGCCACTCCCTGGTAATAAAGTACATTCTGCTGCTCCTAACCCAGATTTTGCTGTCAAATACACTCTGAGGCTTTTCTTGGTTTCATTTTTCTTCTCTAATTCGTTGTTGCTTCCTTCAGACAGGTTAATCAATACTCTGAAGGCTATTTTTAGATTCAATGACAGGCTGGCTACATCCTCAAGGCGGAAGGAAAAGTTTCCAGGTCCCTCTCAGCCCTTGGTGGGTTTTCAGAATATCTTTGTAGCAGAGGGAAAATGAGACTTTCCAACAGCACGATATTTTTAACCATAGTTCGCTCCTAACAGGCCCAGGTTTTCAGATGTCTCACTAATGCTGGATAAACATGATTGAAGCTGCCATTAAACTGCAGGGAACGGTTTTAAACCTTGTTCTGCTGATTTTCAGCAGCCCCTGGGCTGTAGGTGCTGTTCTCCTGCTGCAGCTCTCTCCGGGCTGAGCATCTCAGAGAGCCCCTGACCCCGAGCACATCCCTGCCCTGCACCCCATCCCAGGCTCCAGCGCCTGCGGGGGGGCTGCATCCAGCTGAGCCTCGGGGTCCCTGCGCTGAGCAGCCCTTGGCTCCCCACCCATCCTGCTGTCCTGCAGCCCCAGTTGGCCCCTGGCTGCTCATCCTGGCCCCTGTGGGCTCTCCATGAATCCAGCTCTGCCCTGTGGCTCTCCAAACCCACCCTTATCTCTGTTTTTCCCCCGTGGTATCAGATCACAGGACGCGGGTCCAAAGTGTCGTGTCCTAAAGGCACTGCCTGCGTTCTGCCTCCTCAGCCTCTGCTGTTCCTTTTGTCTTTAACCTCTACCTGTTTGCTTAGCTGGGTTTTCAACAGATCGCTGCATCCTTGTGCTAATTACAGTTTAATAATTAGTGCCTATCAAAACACTGCCTTTCAACTGCCATTCATTTCGCTCTTTGCTTGCCAAGTAACCTCACCTTCCCCTCGCTGCAGACGCTGTGTTCAAGGGTGACAGCATTTCTTAATTTCACATCCAGTTCCTTCTCTACCCTGTACTTTACCCCCTCAGTGTTCTCAGTTTTACTTCCCAGCCTAGAAGAGATAAATCCCTCTCAACACACAGAAAACGCGCTGTGAATAAACCGAGCCCACAGATTTCCTGCACGGCTCCAGAGCTGATCCTCCAGCAGAACAAAAGCGAAAGGGGTGGCAGCCGGGCTCGTCAGTGCCATTTGAGGATGGGGAGACTCATTCAGGTTTAAAGTGTTTTTGTAGGAATAATGCAGAGCCAAACACACAAGAGGCTAAAGGGAGCCGGTTCTCCATTCCCAGGATTTTAGATGCACTGAGATGGAAGAAAGTGGCTGAGGAATTCTAAAGTCAGAGGAAAAATGACTTCCTGACCTTTTAGCCCGGTGATCAAACTGGCTGGCAAACCCAAGGAGTGTTTGGAAGCTGTGCTGGTGCCCTGGTGACTTTGAAGCCTGGCTGTCTGTCCGTTCCCATCTCTTTGGCTGTCAGTACCCAGGACTGGACGTCGCTGCCTCTGCAGCAGAATGCAGTCGCTGCTGAACGCCTGTGAGCGTGTTGTGGAGTGACTGACTGTGCACCACCAGCAGCTGGAGAGAAAATGGATTTTGCTTGCAGTGGAAATCATGGATGAGAAAGAAGCTGAAACTTGATTTGAACAGTTTTCAAGGATTTCCGTGCTACATCTCATTAGCGTTAATTGCAAGCTTACGCCAGTGATTAATCAAACATTAGAAATGCTGCAGACCAGAATCTCCATTATGTGGGCTTTGAGTGCTTTCATCACTTCTTGCTCGGGGATATTTGATCGGTTCCTCTTCGTTTTACTTTGTTTTAATCAGCACAATCAGCCTGTCACCGGCAGCAATGCTGCACATCCCATTTATACTTCCAGTGGTGGATCAATAAATGTTCTCTCCCTGCTGCCTGCCCATTCACACATTTGTCCTCCAAAACTGGAGGTGTCAGGACTTCACCCCAGGGCTGCTCAAGTTGAAGCAGCCCAGAGCTGTGTCAGTGATAAACACTCAGAAGAGCTTCAGATAGTTACTGCACTGTCACTTTCTGTACAGTTCTGAGGTTAAAAAAAAGATTAGAAAAGTGTTCCAGCAGTCATTAAAACCAGCAACCCAACCAAGCAAAAAAAAAAACCCCAACAAAAACTTGTTTAATGGTGTTGTAGCAGTAATGTGGGTGTCAGACACAAAGCCAAGGACTGAGTGGGGACAGGTTGGCCACGCTGGGCTCTGCCCTCTCTCCTCTGGCCCTGTGGGGATGTGGGGCTTGATCCTTCAGATCTGTCAGCAGCACTTGCAGTTGCAGAGCTCACCCAGCATGGTGCCACTCACAGCGGGCAGGGAGAGGCTGGAAACCAGCACTGGATGGGCCAGACTGTCTTGGGTCTGTGAGGAGCACTGGGATAGGTGTGGAAGGGTCTGGTGATCGAGCCAGGCTTTGACACATCTTCCTATCTGAGGCAGGGAGCTGCAAAAATTACTGATAGACCCACCCCTGGGGCACTGCTCCCATTTTCCTCCGGTAGTCAAATAAGATTTCCCACTGAAATGATGATAATTAAGGTTAAAAATGCAATGCCTCCTCAAAAGGTTCATACCTCTGAAATACACACACCTATCTGCCCCCTCTGCTCTTCTCAACCACCATTGTGAACACAGGAAGCTTAAAAAAAAACCCCCAAAATGAAGATGTGTGCAGATCTTGTTTGGAGACAGGACACGAACAGTTCATCACTGCTCTTATCACCCAGGGACTTCCCAGCTCCTGCTGTCCCGAGCACAGAGCTGGATGGAGAGAAGGAAGAGTTGACAAAATCCAGATCTCAATGATCACACCACTAAATGTTGAGGTGCCAGTGCCAGAATCTCCCTGCTTCCTGGAGATACTGCGCTGCATTAACGGGGCAGGACAGATAAGAGCTGCTGGGGGCAGCAGGATGTGGGCTGTACCCCACAGCAGCTCAGCAGCTGTGCCATCCCAGATCCTTCTCCCTCCCTGCAGCTCCAGAGGGGCTCCCATCTGTCCCAGACACTGGAGAGCGCAGAGGGACAGCGGGAAGAGTCCCCAGCAAACCCAGGCTGTTCCTCAGGAGGGAACAGTCTTGGGGGCAACACACATGTACTTTCATAATCCTAATTTCTTCTGCAGTGTTTGTTCTCACATTAGCATCAACAAACAGGCTCTGACCTTGCCTGTTGATGCTTTAAATGCCCTGTTACACAGCAAGCATGGGAATGAGTTAGTCACATGGAAAGTGCTTAGTCTCACATGGGCTGTTCATGTGCAGAGAGGAAAAAAAAAAACCCAGTCTCACAAATACAATAATCTCTGCAGGAATCTCTCTGTCCCCCCCTTTCCAGAATGATGAAATGCAGGCAGGATTTTTGCTTTAAGGCAGAATCATATCATGGTCTCGAGTCATTTTCCAAACGCAGACAAATCAATACTTTATTCTTCTTAACAGCCACGGCATTAACTTTGTCACAAAGGCCACAAACTGCCTTAGCAGACACTTAAGAACCCATCTTTCACCACACAAAGCTTCTGCACCTCAGCAGGGCAGGGCAAAAGTCTGGAAGCCAAAATCCCAAAAACCTCTGAAGGCAGAGGGGGCAGAAAACAGCCCAGTATATTTCCCCTCCTGGTTGGCTCTTCCCAGGCTGGGAGTGAGCTGCCAATGCATGTGGAATTCGTGGAAATGCAAGGAAAGAGGTGGCTTTTCTGGCTGTTTTTTTCCAGAAACACACGCTCAGCACAGAGCCAAGACAAAAGCACTGCAGTGTTTGTTCCCAGACCCCTTCCTCACTCATCTTCACCAGACAGACCTGAATTTTAACTATAATTTAACAATAAATCTACTTTAACCACACAAATCTGCAGGAAGCAGCAGGTTTGGGGTAGGTGGCACAGACACTGTTGTTGTGCAGATCAGTCTGTGAAGCTCAGTTGTTTCTTAAGGATTTAATTCCTGTGTGGTGGCTCTGCCAGGTACAGAACTCACTGGTGACACCCACAAAATTCTTTCCACGTTTCGGGGAAACGGCAGCAGGTGCACGGACAACATAACCTTTCCTCAGCTGGAAAACCTTCCTGAACAACTGCAGGGGGCTTTATTTGGGTGGCAAGAGGATACTCTCTTTTGTTCCAGCTCCCAGAATAGCCTCTGGCAGCGGGGCTTGGCAGCTGAGGCTCAGTGTGGCGCTGGCCCTGCGGGATCGGGATTGGGATTAGGATCGGGATGGCCGTGCCGGGTGGGCAGAGCCAACCACACATCCCTGGGCCCACCTGGGGCCTGGCTGCTGCTCTGCTCCTTCCCCTCTGTGTGTGAGAGCAAAGCCACGAAGCTGAAATAGCCCTGTTCTGGTAATGACCTTCCTGTGTAGGGTCCATCGCAGCCCATCCCAATGCTCCCTGTCCAGGAATTTCCCAGATTCAGGAGTCCCACGTTGTTTATTCCTGCAGCTGTGTGGCTGCAGCCCTTGTGCTGGTGACTTGGCTGATCCTCCCTGGCTGTGTTGGAGCCTGTAACTCCGGCAGCTCTGGGATCTGGGAGTGTTCCCTCTCTCACGGCCAAGCGCCAGCGCCAATCGTTCCTGTGGGATCGCAGGGAAACCTTGGGCTCTGGCTCCAGGCCCCATTGCTGCTGCCAGTGGGGCTCCTGTTTATGACTCCTGCCTCTTCCCCCTGCCTGTCCCAGTCCTGCACCAGCCCCTTTCGCTGCCTGAGATGCCCCCATCGCTCCCAAGGAGCCGGGGCAGGATGGAAGGAATGAATCCACAGCCTCCATCTCCCTCGGACCGGAGCTTTCCCCTGTGGGCGTCCTTGTGATGCCTTTGTGTTTTAAATCCCCGAGAGAGTAACTTTCTTGGAAAATAGGAGTTAGAAAGTGTCTTCACCTGCAGTGCTTGGTGCTGCTTGTTCTTTCTGGAGCAGAAAACCAGGTTGTGCAGTGGCTGCCACGATTCAGTGCTGCAGTGCATCAGAGAGCTGGCAATTGCTCCTGCTTTCCCATCCTGTCTAATGCCAGCTGGCCTGTAATATTGATTTTTAATATTTTTTTTTCCCCTCTTCTGGTATTAGAATATGATTCTATGTGGGTGCAGGGCTCGCTCCTGCTCTGTGGTGCAGATCCTCGTGGCAGGATTGATGGGATGTGTGCAGGGCTGGGAGGCAGGAGAGCTGCGACATCCCTGCCAGAGGAGTCTGCACAGAGGTTGGACTTCTTTTTTGGAGCTGCTGGGCCAAAATGTCAGCCTTGCCCCCACAACTGTTTATTCAGAGACTGTCTCTTTCCACACCAGCCTTTGGACTGGTTATATCAAGCAGCAGAATTGAGGCCTGATCACTTTTGACAGTGCTCTAAAAGTGGTTCTGACTGTAATTTCCCTCAGCAAAGGGTTATCCCTTCCACAGGCTCCTTCAAAGAGGCAGATGGGCTTGAAAAATGAAAAGGGAAAAACGAAAAGGGAAATCGAATCCATTTTTAGTAATGATCCTCAAAAGTGATGTGCAACTTCCCTTCCTCAATGGGTATTTATGTAACATAATAGAGCAAAGCTGAAAATACACCTGGGAACCCATGAGGGAAGCATGACAATCCTTGCTCATGGCATTCACTCATTCCCAGTGTGTTTGCCACTCACGCAGACAGAATCCAAAGGGTACTGTCTTCCATTAAAAAATAAATAAAATCTGTCATTTTTTCACAATTGCTGTAAAGTCAGACTATGCATTTTGTGCTCTGCACTTGGAGGGTACCACAAAGTTCCTGAACGAGCTCATACGAATGCAAAGCCTTTCCCAGGCACTCAGGGAGGGGAACGCCAGTGTCAACATAAACAACATCCCATCAAACTGGAAGAAGCAAAAGGCTTTTCTTACTCTGGGAATGCCACTATACACCTCAACATGAGAAAAATTTGGACTTTTCACAGGAGGTGGAACTGTTTCTTGATGGCACACAGCAACCAAACCCCATTGCTGACCCTCTGCCAGCTGCAGGGAATCCACAGACAGCCCCGTGTCGTTCCTGCTTAGTTCTTGTTGAGGGCAGAGCGTGTTGTGTGTGATTCCCGAGGCCAGGGTGAAGCTTTCCCTGCTCCCAGGCTGCAGGGGTGGCACAGCCCCGCTCACGTGTGCAGTGCTGCAGTGCCTCGGTTGCTTTTAGCCATTCTTGACATTTAGCGTCGCCTTGGTGATTTTCTGGGTTCTGCAAAGTTAGCCTGAGCTTATAAAACACTGTCTTGGAAGTGGAAAAATTAATTTTGTGACTAAAACTACGTGCCAAATCAACCTTTAGTCCTCCTCCTTGCTCCCTCCTGAGCCAAATATGCTTTCCAGATTCAGCTGATAGGCAGGGGAGTTTGCTGAATAGCAGCAAATACGTTTTAGCCTCTGAATTGTTTGCAAATTGGGTGCTTTGATGGTCTGAATCGCAGTGCTGCTCAGAGGAAAAGCAGCTACAGAAAGGGCTTTAACCTGGAGAATGTTATTGGACTTTAGCAGGGGACTGGTGCAGAGGGTAGCTCTGCCTCACATACTCGAAGAGTGTTGGGGTTTGATGGTTACTTGAGTTGGGTTTTGCGCTACACTGGGTCTCAACAAGCCCAGAGGCTCGGCTTGTATGAAGAAGTGGCCGAAGTTAAGCCCTGTGCTGGAGAGGGTGAAGTGGAGGGCATGGAGAATTCAGTGCTCCAGGTGGTACCTTCAACTTCCCCAAAAAACTGGCAATTAAGTGTTGGACAGTAAATGAGAGGAGTTCTTTTGGAGGAGCAAAAGCTTCTCTAAAACTTTTTTTTTTGAGTTTGACTCAGCCCTGAGGAAGCTGGACAAGCCCCCTGTGCAGCCTTGTCCAGCCACTGCCCATCACAGGGACCTCCCCGAGGGAAAAGAGCTTTTTTGGGACCTTATCCTTTTCTCCTCAGCTCTTCCAACCTGTCTTGCATGGTTCTAAAGACCCCTCATTGTGTGGATCGTGCACTCGGGCTGCTCTGAGCAGCACCACAGCCCCAGAGGGCCCTGGGCAGACCCCATGAGCTGCAGGGTCAGGTCGTGGGGAAGTTGTGCACGCTGTGGTCACCCCTCAGCTCTGCAGAGCAAAGTCTGGTGACTTATCACATGGAAAAAAATATATAATATCTCTTTGTCTTTTAAATAATATTAATTAAGAAGCTTTTGCTAATGCAATCACCATCCCCACAAACCAGTTCTCTGTGCTTGCACCCACTGGGCAGAGCTCCCCAACTCGGAGTGCGCTGTCATATCCCAGGGAACTTTTTGGACAGGTCCTAACCATGTGCATCAGTGGAAGAATAAAAACTGCTGTTAGCCTCTTTCAGGGGCTGCTGGTGCCCACAGCAAACTCCCCAGAATGCTGCAGAATAACCAGCAGGGCCCCCAGTAACACTGGTGGGACTCTCTGGCTGCTCACGGGGCTCTCAGCTCCCCAGGACCGTCCATGTGCTGCCTCCCAGCCGTGTTTACACTCGGTGACCGTCCCTCCAGCCCCCTCATCCCTCCTCAGAGAATCTTGTTCACTCATCAGGCTTTTCACTTGGAACCGTTCAACCTTGCTGCTTTGGTTTTGTAAGAGGACAAACTCCGAGTCCTAGCAGGATAAACAAGATTGCGTGGCTAATGATTTGTGAGCTTAGCCTGAATGCAATTTACTGCAGGAATTCCAGCCTACGAGACTTTGTGACCTGCTAATAAAGCACTTTTGGTAGAGGCTGTACAAATACAAAGCATTTCGTAGCCTCTGATTCCGGGTTCATATCACTGTCCCAACTTGCTGAAGTGCTGGTTTAATGCACAGTTTAAAAACCAAGTGACAACTGTTGGAATGAGGCAGGGTTTCACCCCAATTTGATTTCACTTAGGAGGAATAAGGAATGCTCAGGGTTTTTTTGGTTTTTTGTTTGTTTGGTTTTTGTTTTTTTGGTTTTTTTTTACAAATTGTCTGCTTGTGGCTGAGTCCAAAAATGCCTCACAAGTGCAATGGGATCCTGTCCTTATCAGGCACCAGGCAATAATAACCATCATTACATGGTAATGCCGGGCTAATCGATGTCAGGAACTGTGGCTGGGCTTTATCTCCGGTTCCCTGGGCAGGGGACACGGGGCACTGGTGCAGTGTGCCACACGAAGCCGATCTGCTGAGCCAAGGCTCTGGATTAGGCACCTCCTCAGCAGCCTGGCTGTGTAACTGAGGCTCTGTCCCCTAGGATCCGACCTTGGGCACGTCAGTGTGCTTGGAGAGAGGAGACATTCACTCCTCTTTGTGAAGAGAAGAGCCTTGAGAGTCTCACAGTCATTATTTTAAGAGGTGGTCCCTGTGCTGACCTCGTCTGGTGCAGTCCCCACAGGCGCCAGGAGTGAAAGGCAGACCTAGAGCCAAGCACGGAAAATCATCAGCCTGTCTTCTCTTCTTTACACTGCTGAGAACCTGAGGGCTGCCCTGGGAGCACAGCTTTGTTTATTTGCTGGGATTCAGAGGCCAGCTTCATTTTACTGATTGCACAGAGCCTCTCCTCTCATTCACGGGTGCCGCTCTCTCCCAGATTTTCAGATGGCACGATGAGGAAATGTCTGGTTATCCGTTTCTTTGTCAGAGTCAAAAACCTCTTCCAAACACAGCATTAGCTGACACAGGCAGGCTGGGAGCTAGACAAACACTGGGCTGCATGTTGGGTTCGAGTAAATACCTGCATTTGATTCCAAAGGGCTCCATTGATTAACCCGGGCTCCCCCCGCAGACCCGCGGAACAATCGGCACAATGGCACGCTGAGCCACCCAACATTGCTCCACAAAAATGCTGCTGCATCCTTTCATGTTTGTTGCTGTTCTTATTATTGTTGAGATCTGGAAAATTACCCATCAATCACTCCTTAAGCTGCTCGTGGAAGTTTTGCTGAACGCGGGGTCTGGGTTTGCTGCTGAATTTGTTAATCCTGGCTCCTGAAAAAGGAATAAAAGCCATGGGAAGCACATTGCACTTCCATTAGGTTGCCTCAATAGCTGTTATTTCCAGCCTGGTTTGCAAATGCACTGATACTGTCATGTGAAATAAGGCACATGATTCGGGATTCTTTATTATAATATTTCCTACAGATTTTTTTCAGCACTTTGGGTAGATTTCCATGATATCCACACTGGTTGGATTTCCAGCTTCTTGTTGCTAGGCCAGAGAGCAAAATCCTGAGAACAGAGTGCAGTTTGGATCAGGCCGGGTGTTTCATCCAGCCCAGTTTCTTCTCCTCAGCAGCGCTTCAAAAGTGGATGTAACATGCAGAGAAAAGTACATGAGCAGGCTGAACAGGCAGTGAGACCTCCTTGGTGTCTTCTTTTAGCCTCAGGCAAATTGTGGCCTAAGTATAAATCCCTGCAGTTGGTTTTTGGTCTATAAAATTGAAAAAAACCAGAGTAAAGTGGAAATACATCAATCCTTGGAGTAACAGGCTATTAAATCTTTTATTTATCCTGCAGCATGCATAGCTTCTAACACATGGAACTTAGCAGGAAAGCAGTCAGGGATCCTATCTGGCAAACAAAATGCCTTTGGGATAAGGTGGATAACTCAGGGGCTGGATCTCAGGCACTGGAGTGCTGATTTTTTAGGACTCAGTCTTGCAGTGGGTGGCAGGGAAGGTAATTACTGGGATTGACAGGTGATACCAGAGGAGGCTCCACCTGTGAACTGCAGGATGGTGAACTGGGACTGCAGTGCCTGGTGGAGTGCAAAAACCAGGGAGGATTATCTATTTATTATCTATCTATCTATCTATCTATCTATCTATCTATCTATCTATCTATCTATCTATCTATCATCTTATTTATCCATCCCTCCCTCCCTCCATCCATCCATCCATCCATCCATCCATCCATCCATCCATCCATCCATCCATCCATCCATCCCTCCCTCCATCCATCCATCCATCCATCCATCCATCCATCCATCCATCCATCCATCCATCCATCCCTCCATCCATCCATCCATCCATCCCTCCATCCATCCATCCATCCATCCCTCCATCCCTCATCCATCCATCCATCCATCATCCATCCATCCATCCATCCCTCCATCCATCCATCCATCCCTCCATCCCTCATCCATCCATCCATCCATCATCCATCCATCCATCCATCCCTCCATCCATCCATCCCTCCATCCATCCATCTCCCATCTCAGAGAGCCAGGGAAGGAGGGTTTGGCCACACAAGGACAGCCTTGCTCAGCAGTGGGTAAAGGAAAGCACTCACAGAGAGGCAGGAAACTGGCCTGAGGAAACTGGAGGTGGTGAGGGGATGAAGGGGACGTGGCAGCAGAGGCCGCAGACATTTTCCCAGGCAGGTTTGTGCACAGGGCTCTGCCAGCTCCAGCACTCTCAGTGAGCTGAACAGGGCTGGAGTGGCTGAAGGGTTGAACTGGAGATGGAGAAAACCCTGCAGCTGTTGGAGTTGGGGTCAAAGGGAGACATTTCCTGCAGAGTCTTGAGATGCGATTTTCTCACTTCAATCCCAAAGCAGAAGCTGCTTATTTCCTTGTCTGGATGTGGCCAGAACTTCATGACAACAGCCACTCCTGCAAGATTTGACACATGATATTGTGGCACTCACAGAAGTGACTGGTGAGATTTCCATCGTTTTGTGAAAGGATCTCTTGGATCAGCTCTTCTGATAATAACAGCACTGAGGATGAACTTGAATTTTAGGCTGGATTTGGTTCCAGATCTTTCAGTCATTCTAAAATTAACTCCCCCTTTCAGCTCACACATACGTACAGGGAGGAAAGCGGGGGAACAAAAAGCCCTCATGAAATGTTTGTTAATCAGGGAACGAAGCACCTGCGATCTCCCATGTATTATTTCTATTTTCAAAGGCGAATGCAAAGTCCACCGGGTGGAATTTAAACCGCTGTCACCGAGCTAACTGCAGGAACACGGCGTTACTATGGAAAATTCCTGATTAAAGTCTGCAAAGAATTTCCTATGCAGAGGCTGTTTATTAATAGGTACCTCAGCCTCGCATCTGACATTGACAATTCTGCCCTTTAAACGCATCATTTTGCAAGCAGCGTGATAAAATGCTGCACTCCTTTCTTATTTTTTTTTTTTGGTAGGAGGAGAGAGACCATCCCAGCCCTCCCCCTCAGGCCTCCACCAGCTCTGACTGCTACAGTTTGCTTTGCTAAGCACAGGAACAAAAACTGCAACCATGAAATTATTTTAACAAGACCATGAAAAAGAAGAAAAAAAAAAAAAAAAAAAAGAAAAAAGGACGGCGACGACAACAACAACAATTTGCCCAAGTGATGCTTGGAAAAAAAATAAATTCCTCTCTCTAAACTAATTAAACTGTACTATGTGTCCTTGTGCAGTTCCTGGCGTTTTTCTGGTTCACTCAGTTTCAATAGATGCACAAGGACCGGAGCCAGAGCTCCTGAGTGACTAGTTCAGAACAAAAGCAGCTCTCCTGAGTATTCCTGAGCAGCCAGCAAATTGAGGGAAAGTTATTTTGGGTTAATCAATGTACTTCAGTTGCAATCACATTTAGCTTCTAACAGAGGAGCCTGCAAACAAGGAATTACTGTTCTGGGCTCAGCTATGGATGGCACTGGAAAGTGTTACTGGCTAGACTGTGCTCTTCTCAATGCCCCTTTTTTTTTTTTTTTTCCCTTCCTCCTTTTTTCTTTTGCGTCCTGAATTTGGTTTGGCAGTTTTACGTGTCCTCTCCCATTTGCATTCCCCCCACTACCAGTTTATTTATTTATTTATTTATTACTGGCACCGGGAGCCTGGGAAATCATTGGCAGTGGCTTAAAAGTCCCTGCAGGGGAGAATTCTTGCCACGTTCTAGCCAGGCCTGCTGTGTGGAGCTAGAGCAGTCATGCTCAGCTTCCCAGCAGTGGATCCCTGCTTTCTGCAGGTGGATCCCTGGTTTCTGGAGCTGGATGTTTATGAGGGCTGGCACTGGGAATCCCTGAGGGCTGGGGAGGCAGTGGGAAGGTGCCTCCAGCATCTCCAGGGACAGGCAGGGTGGGTGAGGCTCCCACGAGAGTCTAACAGCCCATGCTTGGGTGTGTAATTATGAAACGGCTTCAAACTGACAGAGAGCAGGTTTAGATTGGATATTGGGAAGGAATTCTTCCCTGTAAGGGTGGGGAGGCCCTGGCACAGGGTGCCCAGAGAAGCTGTGGCTGCCCCTGGATCCCTGAAAGTGTCCCAGGCCAGGTTGGACGGGGCTTGGAGCAGCCTGGGCTATTTAAGGTCCCTTCCAACCCAAACCATGAAAATTATTTCTTTTGACAATCACTTCTCCTCTGAAGTCTCTCAAATACTGGAAAATGCATTTCCCTTCCCCCACCATCTTTTGCTTATCTGACCACTGGGTCTGAGGTGTAAAGAGCTCACGGGGTGACCTGGGTGAGGCTCCCAGATGTGATTATGGGGTGCTCAGTCTCGTGTGCCTCCTGCAGCCCTTCTGGAGGAGCAGAGCTGCTGCAGTGCCTGGCCCAGCCCGACCGAGGCTTTCTGGCCCCGTGACCAGAAGCTTTCACAGGTATTTACAGCCCCGAAAGCCATCGTCTGTTAAATGGACTCCTAAATTATTGCTCCTGCTGCCGCATTTGATTCATCCAGCCACTCCTTGTCGCTCAGGGATGTGCTGCTCCACACAGAAACGCCGGCTGTGCGGGCACTCAGGCTGCGCTGGAAGAACCAGTTCGATAGATCTGTATCTGCCCGTTCCAGCAGCGCCGCTGCTCTCCCTGCAATCCCCAAATCCAGCTCCTCCATCCTTCAGGAATCCAGACTCTCCTACCCACAGTGAGGGTCCTGCCTGTTCACAGCCCAGGGAGCCCCTCAGCACTGATTTTCATTCACCTGTTCAGAGCTGGGTTGTTTCAGAGGTTGAGGTGCCCGGAGCTCACTGGATTCCTGCAGGATTTTGGGGCTCCCGAAGCACGGGCAGAAGGCTCGCGCGTTACCTCATCTCTTGCAATTAAATTACATGGAAAGATAAAAATCCAGGCAGCTTCCCAGACAAGTTGGGATGTTTCACATCCCATCTGTCCTCCCGGTAAGATACATAACACCGGTTTATATCAGCTGTAAGCTTTCACTTCGCGAGGTTGCTCTCCGGGTCAACAGAATCCTGTTAGTGGGGAGCATTCTTGAATGAAAACCTAAGTTTTCTTTCTGCTTTGCACAAGAGCCCCAGAGCACCATTATTGTGCAGCAGTGCTCAGAACCTGGCTGTGCCTCCCTCCCAGCCTGTGCCTCCCCAAACCGGGCTGCACGGCCATGGTCCAGCTCTCTCTGAGTGGAAGAGGTGGTTTAAAGTGGGATTTCAGCTCCAGACACCAATGAATATTGGATCTAAACCCCTGGTTTGCAGCTTTATGTGCCAGGATGACTTAAGCTCAGTTGGCAGAGTCCCTCTGTCCCCTGTCCTGGTCAGGGCAGGGTCCCCCCTCGGGCACTGGTCCTGCAGAGCACCTCAAGCCCGAGTCACAGGCAGGCTGAAGTGGCACTCCGTGCCACAGGCACCGGCCTGGCAGCCTGGCAGCACTCAGCCCAAGTGGTTAAACCTCCCCATTTGAGTGCTGAGGCTCTCAGCCTCACAGAGGTGAGAGAACACGAGCACATCCAGATCTACAAACGCTGCTTTTGTTGTCGCTCATACTCCAAGGAAGGGTAGAAACTTCTGTGGGTGAGCCCTTCTGTTTCAGAGACTTGCAGTCCATCTGCTCTGGAATTACATGTGAACATTTTCTAGTTCAGCTCCTTCTGTTAATTTTTGTTTAGAGGGGCTGTTTAAAAATGTCTTTATCTGGGTTTGCTTGTGCCATGCTTGTAGGATCCTTGGGTGGAAGCCACGTCTTGGAATCCCATAACTTTCTCAGGCATGTTTTTCACTGCTTACTGTGCTCTGCTGCCATTATTTTCTTGGCTTTGAAATAAGCATTTCTATCCTTTTTCCACCTTTTTCCTTTAGCATCAAGAAGCAGCTTTCCTCTGGCTCCCTTGATGAAATGTACATTTGGACATCCTGCTTTCTGGAGTTGCATCTGAACCAGGAGTGCAGCCCCGAGTGCTGAGCATCAGGCTGAGACAAAACTCTGCTTTGTCTTTGGCACTCTCGTTTCCTGAGACTGTTTTGTTGAGACCACATCAAAATGCGAAACAGAGATCTGGACCTGTAAGTGTGAAAACTTGCTTACTTAATTGCAGGTGGTTTTGAAGGGCTGTTTATAAACACTTGAAAACCGAGTGTTACAAGAGTCGCTCCGATTCGCCGTGCCAAGGAACAGTTAAAACTTTGAAAAGTCTCAGTGACTGAGAGAAACGGAAGGTTTTGGCACGGAGACCAAGCCTGAGGACCTCTAGGCAATTGTGTAAGACCAAATCAGTTTGGCCTCGAGTTCACGCTCTTGGTTTTGGGGTTTTGTACACTGAAATACTCGGTCTGCCAGGGCCGTGTCAAGGCTTAAACACTCCAAGACTTTCACAGGGTGTTAACCACACCTTTAAGGCAGCAGGAAATGTGCACAACCAACCCCAAATACTCTACACACAGAGCTGAAAGCAGAAAAACTTGAGTTCAATTTGCACTGGGAGAGGAGAGGGTTTGACTTCTGAGTGCTTGTTCTCCCACGCTGCCTCTAAACGCCAGCACACGTCAGCTGGAGCAAAGAGGTGCCAGGTCAGGAGGCTTCTGCTCCAAGGGCTCCCCTTGCGACCAAATCACCTCTTGGAGCTGCAGCTTTTCCATCCAAACTGTGCTGGCCTGAGCCTCAGCCAATGCCAGCAAAGCTCCAATGGAAAACGCTTCCCGAGCGTGGGGTGTTCCTGCTGCTGTGCACGGCCCCGAAGGCAGGAACAGCAAACAGAGGTGTCTGTCCTGCCTCCGACCCTGCAGCTTCTCACTTTGAGGTCCGATCCCTTTTTCCCTCTCCTCCACGTTACCCTCACCCAGTTGCCTGCGAGTCTCACTACAACCAGCGTCCATTTGACTCCAATGAGTAGCTCTAATTAAATTAAGCTGCTTCTACGAGCAGCAGGTCAAATTTCTCAACTACAATTGACATTTACATTCTTATTGTGTCTTCCTTATTGGATTAAGTGTTGATCAAGGAAGATCATTTACTGGGGCAGCATCCAGGGGGACAGAACCACGTTCTGGAGCCCGGTCGCTGCTCGTGTGGTGTGAGGCACCTCAGGCTGGGGGGTCAGACAGGGCTGTTTTCCACAGCCCTTCGCTGGCCAGTGGTCAACTAGAATTTTTCTTGACTGAAAGCTGTTAGCATTCAGGTAGATTTATTTATGGGCTTGCATGTGCTGGCTGCGTCATGGATGTTTATGGTTTTAGCTCCTCTGCTCTCTCCAAGAATGTCCCATTCCGCTGGCAGTGCTCACAAAGGCCAAGGGGAGACCATGTCTTGAACAATAAATTCTCTGTCAGAAACCCTTGCAAGGTCAGACCTGAAATATCTGTTCTGTAGACTGTATTATGTTTGTTTCTGTGTGTGACACATATATATTTTCTGAATGTTGAAACACCAACACTTAGTTCTGCAGCCCCCAGCTTCTCCTGCAGAAATGAAAACCTTCTGGTGAAAAAATGTCATGAGCTTTAGCTTCTCTCTCTCTCTCTCTCTTTTTTCTTTTTTCTTTAATAGGGATGTTTGGGCTGAGTTTAAAAAAGAAATTATTTAACTTCTGATTTATGAGGCTTAAGGGTCGTGTTTTTAAGCTTTTCTTTGCGGTCATGAGATCTAGGAAAAAATGAAAGCTAAGACTTTCAGTTAATGAGAAGAGTCCAGCAGTTTAGACTTCATGAAAAATCCCAAATTCCACAAGGCTTGCAGGAAAATTGCTGGTGGTGTGAACCCCAGCCTTCCCCTGGGGAGGGCTGGGAGCAAACCCTGGCTGGGCTTCTACTCCTACAAAGTGAGGACCAAAGTGAGGGGAACAAAGAGAAAGGGTTTGCACCTCCAGGGCAGCGGTGCACCCCAAGCCTGGGTGTAAAGGAGGCTGAATTATTGATGTAGCCCATCCTAGGGACAGCACAGGTTCCCAACTGCACATCCACAGGCAAACCTTCAAGGCCAGGTTGGATGGGGGTTGGAGCACCCTGGGACAGTGGGAGGTGTCCCTGCCCATGGCAGGGCGTGGAACTGGATGGGCTTTAAGGTCCCTCCCAACCCGAACCATTCTGTGACCCTGATTCACTGCACCACTTCCCCACCTCCAGCTGCAGCAAACAGTTCTGTGATACCCAGGGAGGAATTTAAAGCTCTCAGCCCCACTCGCTCTGCTCAGGTGTTCAGCTGTTGCTCTCCAGCCTCCTCCATCCCCAGCTTCCCGGGGGAAAGCAGCTCCAAACCCTTTTTCCTGGGTGGCACCTGAGGCAGTGCTTCTGCCTCTTCCCCAAACTTCCCAGGCCCTTATCAGAGTTCAGTATCACTTCTCCCACGCGGCCCCAGGGAGCTGCAGCTGAACCCCTGCACACCCAAAGGCCCCCCCAGCCTGGCCAGAGTGGCAGGGATGCTGCTGTGACAAACGAGGTCTGTGCAGGCAGCTCCTCATTTCTATGGTAACGCTGTTCCTCCTCCAGTTTGTGTTCGTCCCTGTGCACGCACCAGCCTGGGCTGTTTATCCCCAGCCACACCGATTACACCAGTCCCAGCCCTTCACCAGCTGGGCCAAGGATTTAGAAATGTCCCCTCTCTTCAAGTCCCTCCCAAAAGAGGAAACAGGAACGCTCAGGGTATGGGATTTCTCTCAATTATTAATTAACAAAGGTTTTCTTGCCGGGAGTAGGGCAAGCAGAGCATAGCTTCTCGTGTGGACTTTGCAGGAGGAAAGAAGGTGATGGCTCTGCTACAAATGGACTGGTTTAGCCAGCTTTTGATTGTTTTGGATACACTCAGGGATGCTGCAATGACTCAGACAAAATTGCTGCTTTGTCTGAGAGACACGTTTACTTCTCAGGGTAATGAGTCGATCTCCTCTCTGATTAGATTTCTCTGCAGCGCTCCTTACCAGTGGGTGTTGGCAGGCATGGGAGTGGTGGAAGGTTTAGCTCAAAGGAGAGAGCAGAGAGGAACCTGCTCTGCAAAGGGATATTAAAAAAAAAAATTAAAAAAAAAAAAAAGCATTAATTGCAGCGTAAGCCGATCACACGCAACAGCCACCTCTTCCCACCTTGGCTCAGCTTCTTCAGCTGGAAGCAGCCTGCTCTCTGTCAGCTCTGCAGATCAGCAGGAAGCAGAGGTGATTTACAGCCCTGCCAACACTTCCTGCAGCTGGCAGACTCATGGATCCTACCAGGGCAGCGGAATTCCCAGCGCAGAGGGTGCAGAGAGGCTCATCCCTGTGGAGGTGGTGTGGGGGCAGCCTCTGAGCAGGGAGGGAGCTCAGGAATGGGTCAAACTGAAGCACATCCAGCCCTGTGGAGCTCATCCCAGGCTCCAGCTGCTGGGGAATGTCACTGCCGTGTCTTCATCTTAAATATTATGATTCATTACAGTGCACGGGAGAACTTTGTCTCAGGCAAACATGACATAAGAGTACAGCTGGGTGAATAATAGCGGTGACATTTTCTACAGCAATTAATTAGAACTGAAATTCCAGTCGGATCTGCCCCTCTTCAAAGGCCTTCTCCAGGCATTCCCACACAGCTACGTAGTCCTTGCACGGGTGGAAACACTGAGCTCACGTAGGCAAGGGCTTGCAGAGGAACAAACTTTATATGGGGAGTTGTTCACAGAGGGAAAACTCCCCAGCAGTTTTATTTCTCACATCACGGAGCAGGGATGAATTCCAGCCGACACCTGGATATCAAATAATAATAATTAGAGGGTGAAAAGTAAGCAGCTTGTGAAATGATTTTGAATAACAGACAAAAGCACTGCTCCTGCAGGGGTTATTGCAAAAGGAGGGAGAAAAGGGCTTCTCTTGCCCGGGTCTCTCCCAGCCCACGTGTGACAGGCCAGCAGGGTGGCTGGTCCCTTCAAGGCTTCTCTCTCCCTTTCCACATTCTTCCTCAAAATCCTCCTCAGCCCAGAAGCGCACTGAGAACCTCAGCAGTGGTTTGGCAGCTGCCATGTCATCGAGAGAGCAAGGCTTGTTTCCATGTGATCTTTGCAGAGAGTGGGATAAGATACTTTGCCTCCAGCCCAGTTGTTCCTTCTTGCAAGAAAATAAAATTTGGAAGGATGAGATTTTCCAAAACACCATTTTGGTTTAATTTTGACAAAGGCACAGGAATGTCCAGACCATTTCATCTGACATTTCAAACAAAACTTTTTTTTCTTTTCTAAATCCTTGTTTTGATTTGGGCTGACTCTTCATTTTAAAATGTTCTGGAGTTTGGTTATTACGAAGTCCAGCGGGAAACATTTTTTTGCCCAGTGCCAAGCTGCCTCTTTACAACTTGTAAAATATCAAACAAAATTACTCATTTGTGTTTACAGAATTGTCAGCCATCTGAGAACTCTCATGCTGCCCTGCCTGATCTGGCTGTACCCACTCGCTCCTCCCATCCATCCCGGCCACATTTTGGTTGGGAAGTGCTGATGCACCACAGCTCAACGGAGCCTCCTTCTCTCCCAGGGCACAACTGGGCACTGTTCATTACAATCATAATATTCAGTGGTTTGATCCACATCCCTGGGAAGCCAGGAAATGTCCAGTATTGTGTCTTTTCTCATTTCAAGCCAACACCATTAAAGATCTGAGGAATTTTCACTTTCCTGTGGCTTTTCCCCACCTGTGCTCATCAGCTGCTACCCCAGAGCTGAGTCCTGGCTGGGGAGGGGCTGAGTGCCAGCCTGTCAGATGGAAATGGTTTCCAATCATTCTCCAGAGGTAGTTTTCTGGGAGCAGGCAGTGGTGGTACACTCATTTCAGTCTCTGTCGGATACATTACAATCCCGAATCCTATTACTGACTCCTCTGCACCAGCAGGAATTGCCTCTTCAGCGTTTCAGAATACACCTAGTGAGTTCCAGCTCTGAAAAAGAAAACAAGAAGTTTTATCAGGGTTTTGTTTTTATTTTATTTATCAGAGATGATCCCTTCTTCTCACAAAATGCACCCGAGTCAGGGTGTTGCCCCAGGCTCGTCCTGCTGGGGCTGGCTCTGTGAGCCCAGGATGGGAGAGCTGTGCCGTGCCTTCAGCTGAGGGAAAGTTCCCCATGGTAGGAAAAATGTTTTCCTCCCTCTCCCCGTCTCTCTGCACGTTCTGCCTCCACACTGACAACCCCAGCACCAGTGAGCTGTGTGTGAGCACAGGGGATGTGTTTGTTCTCCTGCAGGCGAACAAATCCGAGATTAATCAGGCTTCTGCTCCTTTCATTGCCCAAGGAAACCTGCAAACCTTAAATAGCATTTGTGGTCTTGTTCTTTACATTCTAGAGGGGATTTTTACAAATTGCTGAGCGCTTTGCTTTGGTGGGCAGGTTAGTTCATGTTGCAGCATTACGGGCTGGTGCTGTTAGGGCAAAGGATCAATAGCATTTTCCACTGGGAATGTGCCTCCCCTCCTTCTCCAGTCCCCTCCAGCCTTTTTGACTTTGTGGATTGTGGCTTCAAGGCAAGCAGTTCCCTTTGCTTTGGGAAGCAGCATCTTCTCCCACATAAAAAAATCAGTTTAGCTTGGGATTTTCAGCACAGCCTAAGATGTGTAGGTGCCCAAACCCCCAAATTAGATTAATCTAAATCCCAAAGCAGCTCTGAAACATCTCTGTCGAGGTTCCTTTTATCACTAAGGGACTTCAAACCAAAATAAGTTGATGCTGACTTCAGGTGCCTGATTTAATGTCTAGAATGCGCTAATTCCTTGTTTTTTATGTATTTTGGTGGAATGGATGGATGCCTCAGTAGCAAGTGGGTTCACCACTTAGTCTGCCAAGACAGCAGGGCTCAGACCTGCTCTGGTGTTTGGGCAACAGTGTGAGAATCTGGGGGCACTGAAGTTGATGTGAAAAGCAAACAAAGCTGGTGGAGAGCAGGCCATGCAGATCACCTGCTGCTCTTCGGCATTGCCATGTCCACAGATGACACAGAGGTGTCAGAAGTGGACACAGACCTCAGTGGGTCAGACCTCCACTGGGATGGGGCAGAGCACGGTGGGATGCAGAGGTGCAGAGCAGCAGGAGAGGTTCCAGGCAAGGACTTAGGCATGAAAGCTCCGTGGGCAGGGCCACAGGCAGGTGGGGGAGAGCGCTGCTTTCCCTGGCAGAAGTGCTTTGACAGCTGTGGGAGCTGGGAACTGGCAGAGCAGGTAGAGCTCAGGGCTGTGCAGGAGCTCGGGGCAGGAGCGGTGGTACCTTGGCAGGGCTGAGGCAGCCCCTGCTGCCAGCAGATCCGTGTTTCACTGCCCAAAGCTTCCCCTGCTACCCCCTCTCCTCACCCTGTGTCTATTTCCTGCTTTTCCACTGGCACTGTGTGCGAAATGCATGGATATGAGGGCGTCGGCAGTGGGAGGCTGTGGATGGAGCAACAGGAGGAACGGTCGGGGTGGCTCTGAACAGGTAATTCCGGTGGCAGAAAGGAGAAAGTTTGCTACAGGCAAGTCACGAGGCAGTTTGTGCTTGGTTACTCCTCGCAGTGTGGGAATAGAGGAAAGGCTGGAACTGAACATATGGCAGGAGAAATGACGCGGCTCCAACGCAATGGTGAGCCAAGGACTGAGGCAAGGAGGAAGCCGAGGCTCAGACTGGTGGAGAAGGGATACATTAGTGCCTTCTGCAAAATAAAAACACACAAGGAGAGAAGGTTTGGGGGGAAAGATTAAGCACATCCTTGGATTCTTGGCCTCTGAGGACAGTTGTCCTGTGGTGTGACTGTTACCCAGTGAATTGAGCCCTGGCCTGTCTCAGGGTAGGAGTTACCTGGATCGAGGTGGGTAAAACCCCTGTCCTAATAAAAGACAGAGACAAACTCAGAACCTCCCCAGTGAGCATCTCCTAACGCAGTCACTCACAAACCACTTTGTGAGTAGCTCAGAAAGTTATTCCCAGAGGCAATATTCCTCAGGGGACTGTCACAACACACTCACTCATGAACTGACTGCACACAATAACAGGTGAGGAATGCACAGAATAAAGCTTTTTCTAAAGACAGCTCAGAAAAGCTGAGTTGTTGCAACGTGGATCTGCAGCTTTTTCACTCAAATCAGCAAAGCCAACAACAGGGCCTGAATCAGGACCATCCTGTTTGGAAAGCTGGGCCCTGGGAATGGGAACAGGTACATAACCAAAGTGGAAATCATTACACTACAGGCTTGCATGTGCACGGTTTAAAGAAAGCATTCAGGTCAGTCTCCACCCAGGAGGGATCCAAGCACACTTTGTACTGGGAAGGGAAAAGTCTGAGCCAACTATGTACTCATTCTCCACCTTATCATTGCCCCAACATGACTAATGAGCCAGGGACAGACTGCAGGGAATGAGGAACATGGAAGCAGCAGCAAAAACAAAGTAGGTGTTCGCAACACCTCTTGTTCTGAACAAGTGCACTGAAGTCATGGCCATGCAGCAATCCTTCCTGCAAAGCAGGGCAAGTGGCCCCAAATCAGGTATTTGGGTGATTTTTGACTTGTCCCCCAAATTAGCAGTTGGTTTTTTGGGAGAGTGTGAGGCGAGAATGGGAGTTGTTATTCTATACATCAACTTTGATCTGATCTTCTCGTCTCAAGCCCCCATTTCAAACCCTTGCAGCAGACCCCAGAAGTGGAAACAAGATCAGTTTGATGACAGGAGCTGCTGGTTCTGTGCATCAGGTGCTCCCCACGTGCACGTGGCCCTGCTGCTCACTGCTTTGAAGCCGGGTCTGAGCCAGGCAGGGCTGTGTGAGACCCTGCAGGGCAGGGCTGTGCTGGGGCTGCCAGTGCTGCTCATCTTTCTTTTCAAGTGCTGGATCCCACAGGTCAGGGGGGAAGATCCTCATCTCCAGTTATTTATAAAGTGGCTTTTGACAGGGCTGTGAGTGAGGGAGGACTTGGCTGTACTGTCAGTGACCAGAGGTATAAAAAAAGCCCTGGCTTTCAGGAGCACTAAATTAACTGTGAAATAAATAAATAAAATGAAGAGCTCGCTCTCGTTATTGTGCTGCAGGCATCATTTATTAGATGCTGCTGTGCTGTGGAGTCCTTATCTCTCCCTCCAGATAGTGTAAATCAGAACTCCTGTTGCTGACACCCCGAGAGCGTTCTCATCTGTCAGAGATTTAGCTGCCCTTTTCTTGTGTGTTTTCCTGGAGAGTGATTTTTTATTTTTACTTTAACCCTCGGCGCTCTCATCATTCATGGCTTACACTCTCAGGAAATAAAGGGCTGGGGAGGGATGCTCCAAGGTCTTTTGTTGCTGTTGATGAACGTTTCTCTCTGTCCTCAGTGAGAGCATCTCTGTCACAGGCAGATGCTTCAGCCACACTAAAAATGTGCTGCTTTCTGCAGGGTAACTCGCTGGTTTCTCCCTCTCTTCCCAACCCAGTTGCAGCCATCGGGCTTCCCCCTCCCTGAACTGTGCCTTTCAATATTATTCCTTTAATGGGCTTAATGATTTTTCCACTCCTGAAACATGAATCAAATATACAAATTACTCTTGAAGGTACTCGGGAAAAGCTGTGGTTTTATTGAACTCTCAGTGAGAATCAGTGGCACCTCAGCCAGAGGCAGGAGGAGCAGATCCCATGTGAGGGGTGATCCATCTCACCCAGGCAGCAGATCTGGCGATTCATCACTGTTTACCACGTTGAAACACATTTTCCATTCATCCTGATGATTTAACTGTGGCAATGGGGCCAAAAAAATCTACTTTGAATTAGTGGCTCTCAGACTAGCTGGACTCTAGGAAAGATGTCACCTTCTCTTCACGGTGGTAAGGGACTTTGGGCAAAGTTACAGAGCATGGACTTTATGTGACAACTCTGCTTCGGGTGATATCATTTAAATACTTGTGTGTGTGCATACTTTTGTGGCCTTGCTCATGTCTCTCTGGCCGTGGGTGTCTTGGCTTTATTAAACTTTATGTCTTTCTTCAAAGTCAATCCAATTTTCTCTCCTTTAGCCATCACACTCGTAACTTGCATAACTTAGCTGTAAAAACTGTCAACAAGGAAACAATTGGGTTTTCAGGAAAAAAAGGGCAGTGCCTTCTCTCCCATAAGACTGTATAGAAACAATATGGGTAAAAGCCCCCAGATTTGGACTGCAGCAAAGAAGTTTGTGCTTTCCTTTCAGCAAAGGTCCTGAGCAAACCAATTTGCTAGATCTATTCTCACCCATTTTTAATCTGTCTGTCCTCAGGTTCTACTGTCCAACCAGAAGGATGGAAAGGGACTTTCTGAGGAACTCAAATTAGAAATGAGGGTAACGTGTTGACAGACAATCTGAGTTGTGATTGAGACATTTAGAAGTGTAAATTGTTGGTTTGTTGTCGGTGACTAGGGACTGTGAAAGATTAGGTTGTGCCTGGCTCTTTGGGAGTGTTCTGACAGCTAAACCACACACCTGAATGCAAAAGGAGATTTGTTTGTATACTCTGTAAATACATTTCTATGCACCCATGGCTTTAATGATGATAGAAGTGTATATTGTGTGTGTGTGCTCCATACATTCCGGACTGAGATACTCAGCTCCAATCTTAGTGCAAATAAATAGCGGCAACCCCCCTGTTTTTCATTCTTGAATCTTTCAGACAGAGATTCAAACAGTTGTTTTGTGCCCAGAAAATCCTACTCTCAGGAAATGGAGGGTCACCAAATCCAATTCCCTTTTATGGTGATTTTGATCCAGCTGCATTTAGCTCCCAAAGTTGCTTAAAAATCCAAACAAAGCAACCCATCACTGGAGGAGAACTTCAGAAAGCAGCTCTGAAGCCTCCCAGCAACAACTGCTCCATCCTCTGCAGGTTGGTGTTCCTGTTTTCAGCACTGGGAACACAATCCATCACCAATCCCAACACCCAGTGCTGCAATTCCCAGGCCACTTGCTGGGGCTTGGCAGGGTTTGACTGTTGCAACACATTCTGCACAAAGAGCAAGAGTTTGGCTCGAAGATCTGCAGAGCCCTGGATGGATTTCAGCCCACAGCCTACAGCAGTAGGACAAACCTCAGGAAAGCTGCCAGAATTAAGTCAAGGTTGCATAAGAAGTGGGTTTTTACCGGCCCAGCGGGTCAAATGTAACACCTTTACTGTCCTGAAGAACCATTTATTAGGATCCCAAACCCTCAGCTTGTTATTTTGGGTGCCAGCAGATGACCTGGGGACACTTGAATTGCTTTGCTACAGATTTATTGGGTGAACTGTGTCCAAGTCAATTGGGTCAAGGCAGTAAAAGCTGTTTAGATGCTTGAATACAGTTGATACCAAGTCAGATTAAATTCCCAGTTCCTGTTTTGGTGCTCACCTAATCTCCCTCCACTCCAGCTTGTCAGATGTGTCCTGCTTCATTTCCTTGCTCGTTTTTCATAGGGTGCCAGGGATAAAACACTGCGAGGCACGTGCTGCAGGGGCAAACAGCCATTTAGAAGATGTGGGCACAAAAGTAGCTCTGATAGGTCTAAACTGATAGAGCAGGAGATGATAAAACCACAGGTCAAATTGGGCTGGCCTGTAGCAGATTGGGATGTAGCTACTTTTCCTTACTAGCACTGCACTGTAGAATATGTTGAGTTTTTTCTTTTTTTTTTTTTTTAATTTCTTTTAAACTGCTGCTTTTAATGCTGTGATTAAAAGATTATTGTCAGAATGAAAATTAATTACATGCAGTGCACTTGGCCCAGGTATGGTGAGAACTTGGAAAACATCTCCAAGACATGCCTGTGGAACAGAGAGTGTACAGGCAAAAAGCACCAGGACACCAACCCCAAGGATGATGCAAGTGCCCTTCAAGAGAGGACCTGCCTCCAATATATAAAACTGTGTTGGCACTGAAGCTTAGCAAAGGTATTTGCAAACCTGCCAGCATGCTCTGGCTAGTAGGATTAACGACCATCCAGGTTGTCTTGCTGCCACCTCGTTAAATTTACTGATAATTGTTGATTTCCTTATGTTGTGGAATTAGTTGTATTCTGAAATCGTGGATAAAAGTGGAGGAATGAATCAGATGCAAAAAGTCAGCAGAGTCAGCTGTTGGAAACATAACCTGGAAACACAATACGGCTCAGAAATGGCCCCAAGGATATAGATAGCAGCTTTTATCTCCCTAAGATATAGGCCAGAGCAGCAAAGTTCAGATCTAGTTTTGGATCACTGAACTAGTTCAATAACATCCAGCAGGAACCTGACCCCAGCAGATTCCGTGTCTGTTTGGGGAGTTTTTTGGATTTGCTTCCCTTGCACCTCCATCAGACCCCGTTTCACCCACAGAAAGTGTAAAAGTGGTTGCAGATCTCCCATCCACAGAACAGGAAAACCACAGAGAACATCTTCTGCCTTTTTAGGAGGTGGAGTTTAGTCTGCAGCAATGGGAGACTCAGTTCTGCCAAACTCAAAAAGATTTAATTACTGCATTTATGCTTATTGCTAGAGGCTTTTAGGACATCAATACATTGTGGGTTCTGTAAACACAGGGGAAGGAACAGTCTGGAGAAAGCAGAGGGGAGAGAAGGGTTAGAATGAGCTGAAAGGTCCTCCAAAGTAGAGCAGCCACCATGGTATGCAGGGTGATTTGTGTGAGGCAGCAATGCATGAAACTCTGGCAGAGGACACTGAAAATTCCAAACTAGGACTGCAGATATTGGACATTTCATGTTCCTGATGGTTGTTTTTTTGGTCCTCTGCCCCTGCATGGCACAACTTCCACTTATTTTGCAGAATTTCAGTTCTAAGCTTCTAATTCCCCCTCTCACCCTGCCTTTCTCTTATTTACATCCCAGATATTCTATGCTTCTCTGAGGGCTGACATGCCCTGGCTTAAACTGGAGCTGCCCTGAGGATGATTTTATATTTAGTAGCTCCTTATGAGCTGCTCTCATTTGAAGCAGCCCAGACTGCCTGATACAACATTTACTGCAGAAGTCTCTCTCTTGCCTCTCCTGGTTGCAGTCTAATGATAAGGCTGAGCTTGGAAGGGGCCAGGGCCTTACCCAAAGCGTGCCAGGGTAGCAGAGCCCTGCTGGGCACAGTTCTTACCCCTTTTATGCCTTCAGAGTAACCCACAAGATCCATGGTAAGGGATGAAACTCTGTCCCACAAAAAATGCACAGCTATCAGCTTCTATCATTCAGAGGGTACATGTATGAGAGGCCTAACCAAGTGCAACCTCCGGTATTTTCCTCTCATACGCTGATATTTTTCTGCATTTATTACAGGTTGGCCCTGTTTTAGAGTGTTGTGTATTGATTTAAAGGGTTTAAGAGAAAGATGTTTTCTGCAGCAGTGGGACAAACACAAAGTCACCTTTCCCATCCTTTGGGTGCCAACTTTTAACAGACAGCTTTCAGGAATCCACATCTCAGTTTTTACACAAAGCTCCCGGTTTAAGAATCCAGGTGCTCTGATCTGACTCTCACCAAGTCCTGGTGATGGTGATGGGGTGAAGCTCTGACCTGCAGCTTTCCTCTTTCCAATGGAAAAGTCGGCACTGCAGGTTCGCAGGACTGTGGAAGACCCTCAGCTCTCCCTCCAAAGATCCTCAGCTGTCCCTCCAAAGATCCCCCTGGGCTCCAGGCTGCTGCAGACAGGGCAGTCCCTTCTGAAATAGCCCCAGTTTTGAGCCTGTGATGCTTTTAATCCTGTGAGCGTGTGGGCGGGAGGCGATGCCTCACATGGAGCACTGCCTCAGCTCCGACATCCCGAGCCTCTGGAATGAAGGAACAGCACAACTTTGCCTCTGTGGAGAGCAGCCCTTCCTGGAACAGCTGACTGGAGCAGCCAGGTGCTAACACAGCCTGGTCTCTCCTGACTGTGTTCCTGGAAAAGCTGCTCCGTTATCGATAAAGGTTGCACCGACAGCGCCAAAAGCCAGCGAGGCTCTCGCTGGCCTTTAATAATTTCTTACTCAGCAGATCTCCCACTTCCAGCTCAGCAGAGTGGGCACTGCAGGCACATCAGCTGAAACACAACCTCCATGCTGGAAAGCCAGGCTGCCAGGCTGTTTCATTTGCAGACTAGGAAGGAATACAGAGCTGGCACCCCGGGCACCCTGCTCCACACAGCGCAAGCTGCCACCGCGCTCTTGGCACTGCCGGGTTCTCTTTCCCGCTGATAACGTTTGGTCCTTGTTCATTGCTCACAGCTGCTCTTGGGTCCTCCTCCCCCACTTACCACATGTGCTGGAAAGGAGGATTTCCCAATAAAGGTACTGGTACTCATGTTCCAGACCTAATTCAATTTAAGCAGCACTACTCCAGCTAGTAAATCTGATGCTGCTTTGTGTGTGGTATAGTGCTGACAGACAATGCAGGGAGGAGCATTAACCCCCTCTGTCCCTTGCAGGAGGTTTAATATTTCAAAAGAACTTTTTTCATTAAAGAGAAAACTTTAAGCTTAGAAGTGTCTTTGAGACCTCAGATTGTCTTGGGTTTGTCCCTGTGAATGTGCCCTCCAGAATCAGCACCAAGTGGGAAGCAGAGTGAAGTTCTCGAGGTCCCTTGAGTTTGGGCCAGAGGTCGAACTGTCACCTGAAATAAATGCGCATGAAGAGTTCCTTTTTTAACCTGTATTGTTCACAGACATTTCTGATTGTCCTGGTGGCTGCCATTCACCCAATTAATGAGATCACTGGCTGCCTGTGACATAAGGCGGCGAATGATTGAGGCTCATTAGAAAATGGGAGAGAATCTTGTATCAGCAGATCTGAATGTCAGGCAGGGCTTCCCATCACTTTCAAAACGTGAGACCTGAAACTTCCCTGAAATTCCAGGTGGTGCTGCAAAATCCAAACAGCACACCAGGGTCACGCCTGGGGAAAGATCCCCCTGGCCATGGGGTTTCACTTCAGCATTTCCATTTTGTCTGAGGTCTCTGCAGCCTCAGGAGCTGCAGACACCCAAACCACCTGTGCGGTGGCTGGTTTCCCACTTCCCCCCAGGTCTGACAGCCAGGGGTCCCTGGGTGTTTAAGGAACCTGTTTGGGGTGCACAGGTGAAGTGTCAGGTTCCAGTTCCACAGTTGCTGCTGTGTTGGAGGTGGATGCAAACATTGGGTTGCCAGCGCTGCTGCGTCACCGATGCAAACAATTTTCATCAGGGCGAAAGCCCGGATGAAACCACCATGGCAACCAATTTTAAATAGAAACAATAGCCCAGCTCCTCTGCAGAAATAAAGGCACAGGACCTGGGCATCTGGTTCCACATTCCTACAGCAGACAAGGCCATTTTTAGAGCATTCATATTTTCTGGGTTTTTATTGCGCCTTTACTCAGAGCATCTCAACGAGCTGCTTGCAATTTATGTGCAGCAAATACTGATGGAATGAAGCCATCTCTGTGGGGCCAGCAGCAGTCAGAGAGCAGCATGGTGGATAAAGCAAGTTCTTGCCAACTCCTTTATCTTTCCAGTTACAGGATCTCTAAGTCCCACGCAGAGAAGTCAGTCCAGTTTTTCCCTTGAAGATTTGCAAAAAATAAACAACAAATCATTAATGCTGAAAAGATGAAATGCTGAATCATGCCTTCCACTCTTTAGAACCTGTGTTCCACTGAGTCTAATTATTTCACACTTGCTACCTCAATCTTTGAGCAGTGTCTCCCAAGAATATTCACTATGAGGACTGGAAAAGAAAAAGTTCTGATGAACAGCCTAACATGGGGACAATAGTTCTGGTCAAACTCCCTGGAACTAAATGTTGGCTTATCTCATAGGAATGGGATTTTATTTGGCCCAAACAACCTCAAGCAAACTTGAAATTGTAGTGAGGGCAGTACAGTCAACGTGCAGCTGAATGAGCGAAGAGAAACTGCCAGGAAATGTCAAACATATTTTTAAGCATTTTAACCAGTGTCTTTTGAGTATCTGAAATGAAGTGAAAATACATTAAAATCCAACCAGATCTCTCTCTCTCCCTGTTGCAGCCAACACACCCTTAATAGAGTCAGTGGGTGTAGAAATAGGAAACTACATTTTGCTTTTGCTTAGGTGGTGGGGGTTTAGTATTTAAAAAATCAAACTCAAAAATGACTGACCTACAGCACGTTCTGGAAGGGCAAGTATCGAGTATCCTCAGCTCTTAATCTAAGGAGGAACTTCAGTGCTCTGGCATTGTTCTCCCCGTGCCATTCTTATCTGACACGTAGTATCAGTTGCCAGAAACGCTGTGGGTTTATTCTGTACTTTGTATTCTAATATAAATGGAGCTGAATAGTTGTCATAGTCCTCTGGGCAGGGCTCCTCGCTGCTGCAGAGTTTAATATTGAGGCTGGCAACGCGAGGGTGGCTGATGTAATCCGTTCCATTACCGATATTTACGGCACACCGTGTTACAATACAAAGGTTTCGAGACCGGGAAGATGTGACAAGCCAAAAAAGCCAACCCATTCAAAACCGAGGCTGGCTCTGCAGGGGTCAGTTCCCCTCACTGGACGTTCACAGAAATGTCTTTTAATGCCTTTACGAGCATTTGTGATGCAAAATTCAGGCACAAAGCACTGATGGCAAAATCCCTGTTGCACAGCCCACATCTGACTGCAGGTCTTTACCATGAGCCAGTGACTCAGGATCACCAGCAAGCGTTGTCCAAAGTCACTCCTGGGTTTCACCATTCTTTGGCCAAACATCACAAGCCTTGGTGTATTGTAACACAGAGGGAAGAGGCAGCACAGAGGAGGGTTTGTTCCTCTTTCCAGCAGCCTCCTTCTACTCCTGCAGCAGGCCAGGAGCTGATACAGTGATCTGTGAGTTATTATGAGTCAGAAAACTATGTGCTGCTTATTTGTGCTTTCAAAGTCCAGGATATCTCCTTCTTCAGTTTCCTGTTTACCTCCAAGTTTCATCAAACCTGCAACTTCATCCTGAGGGGCAGCAGAGGGGAAGCTCCAATCTCTGCTCTCTGTGACAGGGACAGGACCCAGGGAAGGGCTGGAGCTGTGTCAGGGAGTTTAGGTTGGATCTCAGGGAAAGGTTCTTCCCCCAGAGGGTGCTGGGCACTGCCCAGGCTCCCCAGGGAATGGGCACGGCCCCGAGGCTGCCAGAGCTCCAGGAGAGTTTGGGCAGCACTGCCAGGGATGCCCAGGGTGGGGTTGTTGGGGGGTCTGTGCAGGGCCAGGGGCTGCAGTGGATGTTCCTTTTGAGTCCCTTCCAGCTCAGGATATTCTATGACTCTACAAAACCTCCTCAAGCAGCTCTTTCAGGTTCGAGGGTGGGAGCTGAGTGACTCTCTCCATGTTCAAGAGCACATTTCTGTCCGACACCTCTCCTGGAGGATCTTCAGCATCTCTTTTGCAGAATCAACACTTTTGTTGGTGTTAATGGAGCTGCTTCTCGTGGAAGACACTGGAAAGGCTTCACGTGTAACTGAGTAATTTCTATTCCAGACCACGGAGGAGAGAATACAGCCCACCCTGCTTGGTGCTTGTGATCCGATGTGAAAATAACTCAGTGCTGGTGTGCGTGCTGTGAATGCAGTGTGGTGTTTCCCACACAGATGGGCCCAACTCAAGGGCTTTTATCCCCAAACTTCTTAAAGTTCAAAGGAGGTTGGAACCAAAGTGCTTCCCTGAACAGTCTAATTTTGTTTTACTTGCCACAGAAGTGGCAAAATTGACTTTATCAAACAAATGCTGTTTGCCATACCGTTCAATCAGTTTCTTGCCTTTTGCAACGGCCTCCTTGTGCTGTTGGTAAAAATAATGTTGCTTTTCCAGTATGTCATGTAAAGTGATTTCAGCTGTGTTTTTTCCACTTCTGACCTCTGCAATGCTTGCATTTCAGACAGTTTTATACATTTATTGATTACATGAGGTACTGTTCTAATTTCTAGGAAGTAAGAACATAGCCCTTAAATCATCCAGACCCTGAAATGTTTTAATTTCCTCAAGTAAATAGAGCATATTTTGCCAGGAATCTTAAATGTATGATACATGGATCTGATTCCACTTTCACATAGGTCTTGTATAACTCCCTTCACTTCAGGGAAATTATTCCTGATTAGCATTGAGAAACAGGTCCAGAATATGGGGAAGGGAGTGGGTTAATGCCATTTTTTCTGACACTGAGTGCTCTAAAAGCACTCTGAGACTGTAAACCATTACCATTTCTCAGTAAGTGCCCTCTGAGAGGACTGGGGAGGATTGAAGAGTTTTTAACCAATAAGTCACCTCAGTTCTTTCACAAAAGAGTAGAGATTTAGCCATTTCTACCTCATGGCTGTCTGGTGATTACGTAGAGTCAGAAAGCTGGTGGTCTCAGTGTCATCTGCTGAGACCACAACTGCTGCCATTGGGTTAATTCCCTTCCTGGCAGCCTGGAAGCACAGGTCTGGTCCTCTTCCCAGGCTTTGCAAGTTTTCCTGTCAAGCAGGAAGGGAAGAGTTTTACAAAACTGCTCTACAGAGGTGTATTCTTTGCCTCCCGCAGGCTCGTCATGCCTCAGCGCCTCAACACGAAGGCTGTTATTCTCCAACAACGCCGTCAAACTCCCACACCTCGATGACTGCTCAAAGTTATGAGCGCTCCCAAAATAGGGCTGGATTTTCACAGTGATAATTGAGAGCCATAACTTTCCATCAGAAAGGCTCTGTAGGTGGGAGCAGCAGCACAGACAGCAGTATCAACAGAGTCGAGGCTTTTTACCAGGATGTTCTCTAATTTTATTGCAGTATTTATCTCATAATCCTATCAAGGCACAGCCTTTCTTTTAGGGATGTCTCCTGTGAACAGTTTTGGACCCATCTTTTGTCATTGTGAGAAGAACCCTACGGGAGCCCAAAAAAAAAAAAAAAGACTTTATGATTGTCCTAAACCCTGGTTCAGGAAAATGTTCATATTCAGGATGGGGTTTAAGCTTTATGGACATTGTTGAATAGTGCTGGCTTCAGTGAACTGATGACTAGAAAAAATTGTTCATGCAGGGTTTTGTTTTCCTTCAAAAGAACTTCCACTGCTCAGGAAACTCACTCATTAGTTCACTTCTGATGCAAATATCAGAATATTTAAATGCAAGTTAAATAACAGAGCGATATTCTCAGTCACTGGAAGCAATAATTGTTCTTCTTTTGGGGCTATGTGGCCAAAAAGGCTGAATCAAAGAACATTTATGGGTCACATTCTTATCTGGTGCTCTGCCACCTCCATCAAATAACGCCAGAGTGGCACTGCAGCAGTTGCTGTTGAGATCAGAATCCGCATATAGATATTGTGTCTCTCAAGTTCTAAAAAGTACTGTTATATTTGAAGTCAAAGAGAAAAGAGAGAACAAATAGCACAATTTACTGCCACAGATTATTTTTATGCCTGTGTGCTCCACTTAAGAGAATACTCTGTAAATGACTTATTATCAAGAAAAGTTATTTGTTTGCACTAATCAAGCCTTAAACTTGGAGGCATAATACGGAACTAATTATTTTTAACTAACTAATCAACATGTTTCATTCATAAGTTGGGATTTATCAATATAGCACATGAAAGGAGAGAACATGTTATTATTTCAATTTAGATAATATGCAAAAAGCAGTGTGTTTGTAATGACCTGCTTTCACTGAATATAATCAAGCTCCAAAGCTCTATTACAGGCTGGAAATAGCAGCAGCTTACTTTAATGAGATTTCTGGCTCTGGGCCCCAGCTGTTCTACGCAAGGCTCTCCCTTTGCTCTATGACCTACCAATATGTGCTGTCACCAGTAATGAGACAGGACCTATTTCCTAACATGGGGAAAAATTGGAAAGCACGAGTTCATTCTATTCTGAGGAAACACACCCCGTTCCCCCTGCAAGGCACGAGGAGGGGAGCACTGAATATGCAACATTCCCCCCTCCCCTTGCCAGCAGAAATATGACATGAAACCCATCAGGTAGGGAACTCAAAGGGAAAACTGAAGTCTCTCCTGAACTGGTTCCCTCAGCACACAGAAACCCAATATTCATTAAACTCATCCAGAATATCTCTGTCCCCTGCAAAGACCCCAGCAAAGGACCTCCCATTACCTGCAAGGCACGGGAAGGGGGAACAGTGGCAGTCATGGGCTCTGAACCTTACGGATTTTGTGGAATTATGCTCATCTCAGGGCCGCTTTGGGAATGTGCCAGGAGCCAAAGAGCTGCACTTAATTTGCCTAAAATGGAGCAGATTACCACTGCTCTCCTGTTTAATAATGGAGATGCAGCCTGGAGACTACAGATTCCAGCAAGCAATGCTCCAAAAGGAGCCAGCAGATCCAGGTGCTGGAGGTACTGCGGTTCCCAGGTGGAAAACACGACCGACCTCATTTTGGTCGCTCTGTACTGGACTCCTGATATTGTTCTTTTTGCTTTTTTTTTATTATTATATCCCACACTTGTCAGAAATTCTGTTCTAGAAAATGTTTGACTAGCTACCATTTCAGGGGGAAGGGAGGGTTATGCTATTTTTATTCTTAAGCTGTCACTTGGGTTCATTAACACTTTGCACGTGAATCTGGGTTTTTTAGGACAAGAAGCCTGTGTTTTTTTCCCCTGAATAACATTGTTAAGTATTTCAGGAATCTAAAATCCACAAACTATTTCCGTGCCCTCAATATAAACCTCTTTGGAAAAAGCCAACGAACATTTTAGTCAGAAAATTGGAAGGCGTGCGCTTAATGCACTTTGAAATTAAATGATTTGATGCTTTTCAATTTGTCTTTTTGCCCTTCCCAAATACCCAAAGGCACTAGCCCACTTTGTAAATGAGCAGGCTATGAAATCTTACTTTGAGAAATGAAGGTGTCACCAAGTTGCAGTAAAAATTATACTCAGCACTTGTACTTTGCAAGCCCTGACTAATTGGCCCCTGACACAGCCCCGCATTCCTCCTTTATTAACAGGAATTAAATAAGCAGTTATTTATTTGAGAAGTGGGGAAAAAGACTTCCAAACCCCAAGAGATTGCGAAGCTAAGTCTCCATGGGATAAACAGCTTCCTTCCCGTGGAATTCACTGGATGACCACAGCTTTCCAGGTGCCTCTGGTGCTGTCCCTGGACACGCTGTCCTGGCTCATCCCCTGGGTGCTTCTTTCCTTCCACAGTTTCAGAAATAAGATTAAAATGTGAGTTTTCAAATTTAAAACTCTTTGCCTGTGTGGAATTTTTTTTTGCTCCAGCTCGAGGAAGCGTTATCCCTAAATGAAAATAGAAAAGCGCATTTGCAAAGGTCACATCGACGGATTTTGAAGTGCAGTGGTAAGAACACCATAGCCTTTGCAACACTACCTATTTCCTCCTCTAAATTATTTATGTATTTATTGTATTTTACATGAGCCATGGAAGCTAGAGGCATTTTTGCAGTGTCAGGTCATTCTAAAGTACATGCCATACAAAGAATAGGGCTAGAAAATAGTTGTATGTAATACTGTTCATTAATATTACATAATTACTGCACACAAAACAGTTCTCTGGGCAGTGATAAGGATTTTTTTCATAAAGACTACAGACTGCAAGGCAATGTATTCCATTAAAGGGTTGCTTAACATATGAGGGTATATCAATATATAGTACCTTCACCCAGCTGCAGCAAAATGACGAAGCCAGCTTAGTCAAATGAAGCCATTAGCATGTATAATGTGCTTTACACAAGAGTTAAAAGCTTTATAAAATCATACTTTGATATTGCAATGACCAAGCTGAGATAGGATCTAGCAAACAGCAGTTGCAGCTGCATCAGCACAAAAATGAACTGTTGGGTTTTCTCTGCAGTCTAGAGAACATTTTCTGCAGTCTTTGAAAATTGCTCTGGAATTAAAACATTTTCTGTACATGTAGGCTAATATTAGCTACTGACAGCTTGCCTGGGGTTTTTAGCTCAGCCTTCCTGGAGCAATTGTTTAGGATAAAATGTTGATGCAGCTTTTCAGGTCTGTTGGCTGCTTTTATTACCATTGAATGTGAGCAAGTCCTGTGTCTTCTGTGATACACTAGACCTAAAGGAATGTGGAGGAACATCTGAGTGACTAATAACCCCATAAATGATCCCTTTGAATTTTAATATATCCCACTGCACCCTTCCTAAAACCCCTGTGCTTCAAGTATAGGGTTAATTTTGACTTTGAATTTGATTTACTAAACTGTACTAATATGCTGTCGTGTGGACAAGATACAGCAACAATGTTTAGTATGAAACTGGAGATCTGAACATCCTAATAGGCCTTTTGACATTCAAGAAAACATCAGTTACAGTTTTTGAGACATAAGAAAGAGTTGATAATTTTGCCCTTTAAAAAGAGATTCCTATCCTCTTTCTGCTCCTTTTTTTTCTAAGGCAGAAGATGACTTAAATGAGACTTGAATTTTCTGTTTCCCCGCCAACAGTGTGAAATAGATGCAGCAATCTGATGTTTCTGCAGCGTGAGCAGTGTCAGTGTTTGACGTTCGGGTGTTGAGTCACCCAGGGCTCACCTTTCCCTCCGGATGACACCGTGACAGCTGCAACCAGCAGATGCCTGAGAGCTGGCAGTCCTTTGATTTAAAAAACGGAGGGTTGCTGGCAAGGCATTTTCACAAGGAGTTCCTTCTCAGCTCTGCAAGTCCTTTCACTTCTTCGCTCAATGGGACCTTGATTTGCTAACACTCGGAGCGTATCACAAACGGCACATCTGCTCTGCCAGGATGAGCCGTGTGACTGAGCTGGAGAGGCTGCTTCCTGGGGATCCCACTTGCTTTCAGGTTCAGTTTATGTGTGAGCACATCCTACTAAATTATCGTTAGCAATTCCACCACGCAGGCACACGACCTTTTGAGTACACCTGACAAAACTGAAGATGTTCCCCTTTGCTGTGTTTCACTGGGTGTGGGGCGCTGAAAGGCCGAGCAAATCACAGACCTCAGATTGTTTCTGACTGAGCAAAAGCGAGCACACAGATTTCTCTACACCAGTTCAGCCACCCTCAGATTTTCCTGTGACCTGAGTCATGGTCAAGCACTTATTACGTGACATTCACAGCGAGACTGTCGGAATAAAAGCAGACTAAGAAATCTAATCCTCGGAGGAGAGCAATATGTTCCCACTTGTGGCTTAGTCTCGCACTGAAGAGGTTTTTAAGGGGTTTGTGATCCTGGAGATTGATGCTGGGAGGAGCCTGGGTAGAGCACAGAGCCATTGGCAGTCGTCAGGTAAAGCTGCCTAATGATGGCAGCTGGAGTGGCCAGAGGAATCCTTTCCTCTAAGGAGCCCAGAAGAGTTAAAGTGCTTCCAGAAATGAATCCATTAGATGCTGATGGTGATTAGCAAAAGGTACCATGATGACTTAAAGTACTTCAAGTGTCATTCAGACTGAAACCTCTTTCAGGTGAAAAGTGTTGGATACATCAGGACTGAGCTGCAGGGACCAATTTGGTGGATGTGGCAGCAAATCTGGGCATGAATCTCATCACTGTGTGCGAGCAAATGCTACTGAGAGAACTCTCCCCTTTCCTTCCTATTTAAAAAGTCTTGAATATTTACTGCTGTGGTGAAGGTTTTCTAATTATTTGAATCTTATGTTTCAAATGTCGTCCAAAAGTTAGGTCATAGCGTAAGCTATGGCAAAATGAGTGTGATAAAGGGGTTAATTTGACTTTACAGGGATTTGAGTTTATGGCTTGATTTAAAAGACTGGAACAACCTGGTCTAGTGGAAGGTGTCCCTGCCATGGTAGGGGTTGGAATTGGATGATCTTTAAGGTTTCTTACAACACAAACCCTCCGTGATTCTATGACACTGTCGAGCTTTGTATTCTTTGAGACTCACTTTATATCATCCAGCCACCAAAGTGAGAATTTCCTCACAGGTGGTTAAATCCACTTATTTATAGACAATCCTGACTTTCTTCAGTAATTTATTCTTCTTGGTAACTAATGCCTGCAATCATTACCCTAACCCTAACCATATTCCTGCACATTGGTCAGGCATTTTTTCTCAAAGAGGTTGAATAAATAGCCACAAATCCTGCTGGGCAGCTGAACCATCCCAGCGCCGGCCGTTGAGGAACCTCCCATGGTTTCAGCAAACGATGTTTGTCAAGCACAGTGATTAAAGTCAGATTTTAGAAATTCTGCTTGTATCGCTCCAGTCCATCTGCATCTACCCTAACGCACTGCAAGGGTGTGCCTGAAATTAAATTAAGGCCATCTACTCAGTCTTTCCCAAACTATTAATGAACAGCAATCTGCAGCTGGAGCCAGGTCTGTGGCGTCCGGACAGAAGTGCCTGTTAACCCTGAACTGGATGATGATGATGATGATGATGATGATGATGATGATGATGATGATGATAACAACAGTATGACTAGAAAAATACAGAGGAAAATAATGCTCAGTATAAGATGGGCTCACTGAGGTTGCAAACAGTAAACAAAAGGGCAAACTATAACCCATTAATTACATTTTCACAATGCTGTTTTCACCGGATGTAAACAAGGCCGTTTTAGCACATGGAAACACGGTGTCTATGATTGTGAAGAAAAGGTTTATTTAATTAAATTGTTGGGAAATACTGGGTTTGGTAGAAGTATCATTCAAATTACAGTCATGCATCTGAGTAGGCTGGAAGGAGTCTTGGAGCAAGTAGTGGACAGCGCTCTACAAAGTGAAAACTTTTGAGGAAATGTTTCTGTATGTCTCCTTTTACACTTGATTTTTCTAATGGTTTATCTACATATAGGTGTTTTAATTTCACCACATTTTGATATTTATTTTTGAAATATATTTTTGTGTGTTGCAATCTGTAGGTGTGCAAAACCAGCATCCATCTCCAAAATGAACTATTGTATAAACCGCATCTGTAGCAGACAGCCTTTTTGATGCTTGCCCTTGGACTACTTAGGTTGCATACACGGAAGAAACTCTTCGCTGTGAAGATGGGCAGGCACTGGCAGAGGTTGCCCAGAGAAGCTGTGGCGCCCCATCCCTGGAAGCGTCCAAAGCCAGGCTGGACGGGGCTTGGAGCAACCTGGTGTAGCGGCAGGTGTCCCTGCCCATGGCAGGGGTGCAGTGAGAAGCTCTTTAATGTCGCTCCCAAGCGCGGCCGCTCTCTGTGACACCGGGCACTGACAGTGACAGGTGACGCCCTGCCCTGCACAAACATGGCGGCCGCCGCGCTCCTCACTCCAAGATGGCGGCGCCGCCGGCATCCGCCTGACCTCCCGCCCACACCTAAGATGGCGGCGGCGCCGCGGGCGGTGCGCACCCAGCCCCGGGGTGGCCGCCCCAGCCGGGGAG
>VXBT01010007.1:0-60501 GCA_013400235.1 Oriolus oriolus | reverse complement strand
GGGCACGGCCCGGCCGCAGCCCAGCCGAGCCGCCGCAGGGCAGGGAGCGCCCCGAGCCGCCGCCGCCGGACCCCCGAGCGCTGCGCCCCGAGACAGAGCCTGCCCCGACCCCGCCGGGCGACCCGGGAGAGCCGCTTAAACACCTTCCATGGGGGAGAGAGGAGCCCGGCCGGCCGCGCCTTCCCCTCCCTGCCGGAGGCTGCTGCGCTGCTGAGGTAAAACCCCTCCTGCCTTGCCCGGCTCGAGCGAGGGCGGGGGACGCGCGGGGCACCCACAGCCCGGCCCCGCTGGATGCCGAGTGCCTGAGGAGGGAGCGCGTTCCGGGGGCTCGCTGGGCTGCGGGAGCCGCGATTCCCGGGGAAGGAGGCGAGCCCCGCACCACAGAACACCCTCCCGGCAGCAGAGAGCGAGAGAAAACCTCCTTCCCCTTCCTCCTGCACAACTCGCTGTCCCCTCCCTTCCCTTTCCCGAACGGTGAACCCTGATTTCTGAGATGAAAACCTTCCTCCTCGGACAGCCAGGACTCATATGAAGGACACGCAAATATTGGATCATAAATAAGAAGCGAGTCTGGCGAGCTCAGAAACCCAGCCCAGAAGGAGCAGCATCAAGAATCCACCCTTCTCCTGCACAACTCACTCCCCACCCAACACACAGTGAATACTGATTTCCTGAGATAAGATCTTACCCCTTTAAACAACCACACACGCACACATACACACGGTGCATATTATTGCTAAATATAATAGGTTAAACCCAGCAGCACGGGATAAAGCCTCTTCTGCAACTCACTCCCCCATTTCACCCTTCTGAATGCTAAGATCCTGAGGTAAATTTTTCCCTTGTCCACAGCAAAGACTCTTTTTGAACAGGACACAAATATATATTAGATTATAGAGATGTATTAAATTATTCCAGATTTAAATCTATTTTTTGCTGCCAAGGGGTTGAGGGACCAGACGTCATTGTATTTTTTTTTTCTTCCCTCTTAACTCATTTATGGGCGAGTCAAGGCTGCTGAGGAGGAAAAAAACAGGATAGTTAGAATCTCTTTATCCTTATTTCCCAGAAGCTTATTCTCTCATTGCTGTGCATTTCCTTTAGAAAAAGGAAACCTCTTATTTTGTGAACCAAAGATTTATTTTTCCCTTCCTCCCGGCCAAAGGAAGGAAACGGACACAAATTGACACATTGAAATAGCTGAAGAGATCTATCTTTTGCAAAGAAAAAAAGCAAACATCTTTATCCAAATCTGAAATAGATAGCGTGGAGGGAGAAACTGGAATATCTAGTGAAGAACAGGATACCTGCTAATCTTGCCTCGCAAGAGGACAAGCTAAACACTAAACATCAACTTGTTCTTACAGGGAGGATTCAAACCCTAAATATAATAAATGGGGGATTACGGGTTTGGAGTGTTAGTGCAAAACAACACTGGAAATAAGTCAGCTTTTCCAGTCAGATTTCATCCACATCTGCAGCCTCCACACCATCATCAAAATGCAACCCCCAGCCCTGCTGCTTTTATAAATAATAACACAGCTGCCAATGGCAGTAGTGCTGGGTCAGCGTGGCTCTTTCCTGCTCCAGCTGCCCATAATATTCAGGATGAGATTCTGGGGTCAGAAAAATCTAAAACTCAGCAACAGGAAAAGCAAGAGTCCCTAGAAAAACAGCAGCTTTCCCCTGGTCAAAGTCAGGAAGCAGGCATGCTCTCTGAACCCGAGAAAGCTAAAACTGAAGAAAACCAGGGCGATAATTCTTCAGAGAACGGCAGTGGAAAGGAGAAAATAAGAATAGAATCGCCGGTTTTAACAGGATTTGATTACCAAGAGGCTTCGGGGCTCGGTACTTCGACACAGCCCTTGACATCCACTGCATCTTCTCTGACTGGTTTTAGTAACTGGTCTGCAGCTATTGCTCCTTCTTCTTCTACAATAATCAATGAAGACGCAAGTTTTTTCCACCAGGGAGGGGTCCCTACTGCCTCAGCTAATAATGGTGCTCTGCTGTTTCAGAATTTTCCACACCACGTCAGCCCTGGCTTTGGTGGTAGCTTTTCCCCCCAGATCGGACCCCTCTCTCAGCACCACCCTCATCACCCCCATTTCCAGCATCATCACAATCAGCATCAGCAACAGAGGAGGTCTCCTGCAAGTCCTCACCCACCTCCATTCACACATAGAAATGCTGCTTTTAATCAGTTGCCTCATTTGGCCAATAATCTTAACAAGCCACCTTCTCCGTGGAGCAGCTACCAAAGCCCATCGCCCACCCCGTCCTCCTGGAGCCCCGGCGGCGGCGGATACGGAGGGTGGGGAGGGTCCCAGGGCCGAGACCACCGCCGGGGACTGAACGGAGGGATAACCCCCTTGAACTCCATCTCGCCCTTAAAGAAGAATTTTGCAAGTAATCATATCCAGCTGCAGAAGTATGCACGACCCAGCTCGGCCTTCGCTCCCAAATCCTGGATGGATGACAGCTTGAACAGAGCTGACAACATTTTTCCTTTTCAGGTGAGCACACTCTGTTGTATCCGTAAGGAAAAAAAAAACAACTCCCCAAAGAGCATTAAAATGCCCTGGTTGTGGGATTTCTGAGCTTGCAACTGAAAAAAAACCATATGGCTAAGTTGAAATGTCATAGTGGGAATGATCCTCTGAGCTGTGATTCATGGGGGTTTTTTTTAACAGTGGTGGTCATAAATATCTATTGCCCAAAAGCCATCTGTATTGGCCACTTTGCTTCAGCTTAATACCTAGACACAGACAGAAATAGCCAATGAAGAAATTCACTTACAAGTATTTCTACGAAGAGGAAAGAAGAAAAAAAAGTGCCTGGTGGAGTATGAAAGATCTGAGGCCTTTAAAAGTATTCAGCAATGTACCACATCTGAGAAAAAGTATGGAGTGATTGTATTTGGTTTTACAGTATCACATGGGCTTGCAGTGCAACATAATTTTTGTAGCATTTTTGGGGGAAACTGTGCTCTTTACAAATAATGGTAATCAGTGCATTTTGCTCTCCTCAGGAATGGCAGCAAATTTTGGTTACAGGCCATTAAATCAGCACTAAAAATAGATGTGGATGAGATCAGTTGGTGGTCTCCTATATTTTGCTGTGGCCTTCTCCTGGCAGGAGGCAGGTTGTCTGGCAGCTCAGCCTCTCCTTCTGGGCTGACTTGTTATGAATTTGAAAAGAACTGTATAATGTTGAACCTAATTTGCAGTAGAAATTAAACCAGAGGTCCCCTTCTTTTCATCTGACCACCAGTTAAACCCAGCTTTTATGTGTGTGTGTGCCTTTTGTAAACTCCTTTAGGGTGAATTAAAAGACCCAAGAGTTCTTTTACATTTCCAGGGTTGTTTTTCAAGCTCTTCAAATGAGGGCAAAAGTAAAATTCTCGACATGATTGCAGTGTTTCTTGCCATGCTGCAAGAACAGGGGTGACCTACTTTAATACAATTTCAAAGATACAAACTGTGCAGTGTGTCTCATGATGTAAAGAAACAGAAATACGTTTAACTGTGACTTTGTGGATTTGTGGATAGTTGGGTTCTTTGCAAACTGCAGGTTTTTGGTGGTGTGCAGGCCCTGCTGACAGCACAGCAGCTGCTGGCAATAACTTTCCTTTAGAGGCCCTTTTTCTTCTACTGCAGTGCTGCTGACTGGTTCACTATCAGGTAGAGCCCTTCTAAATTTAGAATGCGGAGTAATAATTGATTTTAATGTCAGGATTTGTAATGAATATAGTGAAGCCGTGTCCAGCATACCCAATTTATCCAGTGAAACCATTAGGAAAAGGGACCCAGCTGGAGCTGGTCTTTTTTCAGCCTCACTGCAGCGAGCCTTGGCTCACGGTTTGATTCACTCTGTACCCTGACACGTAGCTGATGTTGAGAGTGACAGAATGAGATCAAGTGTGTCCTTGCTGCTGTGTGTAAGCCCCAAATATATACACAGGCATAGCAATGCGCTTGGATTGGCATCAAGGAAATTTCAGGAAACTGGCAAAGTCAACCTTGACTTCTGGATGGTGTTCCAGACACAGAATAGCAGACACACGTAGTTTGATCGTGGTAAAGAAATTATTTTGGTGTAGCATGTTGGTGTCTGTTTACATAAACACTCTGATGAAGCTGTACATGTCAAGACCAAGTCTGACGCTCCTTCATGCCAAGAAAAGGAAAGTGTGGAGTGAAGTGCTTTCCAGGCTGTTACTATCACTTCTGGGAGGAAAAAGGCAGGGCAGCAGAGCAGGACTTCAACACTGCAGCCCTAGAAAGATGCTGATTAATTTTGAAGCCATCTTGGACAACTGCTTGTTACAACTTTTTTTCTTTTGTAAAAAATCTTCAGCTCCTTTGGTCACTTTAGCTGAGTGTTGAAAGCACAGTGAATTTTTGCATCACTGGAAACAAATGATGTAAAATTTGACCTTTGGTGTCTTTTTATTTTTTTCTTGACCATGCTGATTCTATGCCTGACTCAAAGCAGAATTTTGCTTATTATATATTTGTATTCATGCATCTCTCTCTCTTTCTGCTTCTCTCTGCCACCAAAGTATCTTTGCTGATGCAATCGTGTATTGGACAAGGCTATTTTGTTACTGGAATCTTCTTAGATTCCTGTTTAGGAAATAATTGAAAGCTGTCTTTGCTGCAGCAACATAATGGAGTAATTTGATACAACAATCCCTTTCATTTAATATTTATGTTTTGCTGCTTAAATCATTAACAAGTGGTGCTGCAATCTAGTGAAAATGAGTTTCTTTAGAAGGCAAAATGTAAACCAGCAATCGCAAATATTTGGGGATCACTTTCTCTTTTTTTCTTTTTCTCAAAGGTTGTCTCTATTCCAGAGCTTGGTGACACACAGGATTCTGTCTGTGTTTTGGTGGAAATCTTAGGATAACCAGGAGTAAGAGCTCTTTTCCTCTTTGGAGAGGCTGGCGTTGCATAATTTCCCTATGAGCCACTGACGTGAACTCCTGCTCCCTTCAAACATCCCTGCCCATGGGATGAAATGGGTGCTCCAAATGGTGCAGATGAAAGGAAAATACTGTGGTGATCAGTTTGATAACCTTGCAATTTGATGATGCCTTGCCTTGGCACTGAGAGCTGCATGCAAACCCTGTGCTCTCTGCTCTAAGTGTTTTCCATTTGGAATCCTGTCTCCTGCAATTCCCAGACGAGAATGTCTGTAGGAACCTCTTGCAGGGATGGGACTGGCAGCAAGGTCAGAGAAGACTTAACCAGATCTGTTAATGAAATTAAGTTTTGATGTTGTGCTTTAGCCACTGGGCAGGCTCCCTGCTTCAAAGATCTTTTGAAAAGAGAAAAGCCATTGTTCTTTGTGTGTTCGTTTGAAAAGGAAATGGTCTCCAAATGAAAAAATGGTTCCTGAATTAAAATTAAAAAGCGAAAAACGGAGTCTTCTGGCTCTCACAGCTTTCCCTGAGAATTAATGTGTGAAAATGCTTTGACTGTGACTGTGGCACCTTACCAAGTTAGTGATTTTTAAGAATAATTCCTTGTCCTTCTCTCCCAGCAGCACTGACAAACTGAGTGCTCAGTAATTGCGTTTCACGGCAGCGTTGCCTTCAGGATTGTTTTGGCTTTCCTTTGGTTGTGTACTTGCACTTCCTCATGAGTGGAACATCCTGCCTGTTATGCAATGCATAAATCTTGCTTTGGTAGGCATTTCCAGCTTTCCAGATCTCATCTTCAATGCGTGACGATGTTTTTTAAATGGCTCTCTGAAGGCACAAGCAAGTGAAGCAATAGTGCTCAGCTTTCTGTAAAAATGCTTAAAGAGAATTTGTGTTTCTTCCTGGAATCGGGCTCGAAAATAACTGCCCATTTCAAAGAATTTTGTACATGAGAGCAGTTCATTGTATCCACTTGTTCAAAATGTTTTTTCCTTTCTTCCCCAGTGGCTGGTTTCCAGGTATATAACCCCTTCCAAATCCAGCCAGGGCCTGTGCCAGGGAGACTTGCTCTTCCCCCGGGCAGATATGGAATGTTTGAGAAAACACATTCATGATTACAAAACGTGTTTGAATTCCGAGCTCTACGTCAGCATTTGTTTGCCCGTAGAAATGACCTGATTTAATAAGTGCATTAAACAAATTCACAGGGAGCTGGAACTAAAAAAGTAGCCACTTGAATGCGTTTGCCAAACTTTCCTCTTGAAGGGATCTTGCAAATCAATTTCTTTACCATTCCTCTTTGTTTTAATATTTGGGTTTGAGGAACCTTTTCATAACTCACGATGGCTGGCTGCATAAAAAGAGGTTATTTGTTTTGCAGAATTTAATTTTTGTTCTAGCAACAGCAATTACTCCCATAAATGTCAAGGTATCATTTGAAAACGGAACAAATACTTGAAGCTGGGTTTTTAAACCTGTTCCCCCATTTTTCTGTAACTCCATCAGCTGTGTAGTAATTAATGTTTTGTGTGCTGTTCCCCACAGCTGCTGATCTGTGGGATTAGCAGCACTCTAATGTGGTATGACATGCACAAGTTAAGTGCTGTGGAAGTTAACACTGTTCTTGTTTTATAAACTTACTACTGACGTTAATACTTGGGCTTTGGCCCTCCTGTGTGTTTTTGACCTCGGGGTTTCTGTTTAAAGAGAGCTTTTGTTAGAAGCTATTTGAATTATGTTTGTCTTTTTCCTAAGATTAAAAGGAGTACTCTTATTAAGCATTTTGCTTTGAAAGTTGCATACTTAGCAGCCCAGCAAAGAGTGAGAACGCAAGGTATTGTGGAAAAGAATTTCTGGAAGATCCATGATAAACTTAATGTGCAGCTAAAATAGAATCACACATGTTATAAACATTTCCAGTAAAGGTTTGTCATTTCTAACACTTAAAAAGTTCAAGTTGGACTAAACTTTCTGTTTTGTGCCACTTAACTTTTCCAGCTCTTTCAGTTCCCTGGTGAAGCTATAAAAGATGATCCAGGCAGAATACAGCAACATCCTTTCAGGAAAAACCTGTTTATTCAAAGCCTTTAATTCACTGGAATACAGCACTTGCAGGGTGCTGGGAAGGAGGAGAGGCTTACCCAGAAGCAGAATCCGGTCTAAATTTGTGTTGCAATTAAAGGAGAAATGTGGAACTTGTATTTATGATGATAAATATGGTGATATTGCCTCTCCTGTGCCTGAGACACACGGCTGTGGGATTGTGGGAAATGGGAAAAAGGTTTCAGAAAGTTTCAGGCTTCTCATGCTGTAATGAGGGTAAAGATGGAGCTGTTGGGTTTTTTATTTGCACAGACATTGTGGTTTGACAAAGATTTAAATGGATAAAAGAAGCCCCGCTTTTACAACTACACCTACTCCATAAATGCTGCTCAATAAACTGCTTAATGCAATGGCACCTTTGGCATTGTTACTGATGCCTTGGACTTCAGATCAATCTTATTTTAAGAGATTAGGCCCAGTCTACCAGCAAGTGTTCATCCCTTGGTTTTTTTTGTACAATTTGGGATTTAACCCTGGGAGGCCCGTCCTGGGAAGTGCTCTCAAGTTCTGGCATCTTAATTATTCATGTGCTGGTAATGCTGTGGGTGCAGATTAAATATAATGAATTTGCACTTTAATAGTTAAGTTAAATGTTCATTTTTCTGATGTGCAGCAGAATTAAGGTAGGGGATTTTTAAATTCAAAGTGTGCTCTTCCTATACAGGGAAAAGTTGTGTGGAATTTCTTTTGCACGGGAGGATGGCCCAGTGTATGTCATATACGTTATGCACCAAATGACTTTCTTTTTGGGATTAAATGTCTTTGGACTTTGAAGAATAAAGTTGGAATAGAATTTAATTTTTCTGTAGGCAGAGATGGCCAGTGGAGAGTCCAGAACTGGTTTGTTGATCATTGTAGGACATTTACAGTCTCAATAATCCATTCTTCACCAGGCTGTCACCTCTTGTACCTTGTGCAAGCAGCATTGCTTATTCCTAATTATGTTTAATGAATGCCTTTTGAAATGTCTGAAATTTTAAACATAGTCACGTGTTAAGACTGCAGCTTGATTTCTTTCTTTTTGGCTGTTTTGTGGCTTTTGTTTGTTTAATTTGGTTTGTGTTTTGTTTATTTAGGTTTTCTTTTTTAAATTTTTTATTGTGGCCTTGTGTTTACCTGATGTCTTTCTGCCTCAGTTCTGTTTCCCAAGGATAAAAGGGTGTAGCCTTTGAGCCCTCTGATAAAGCAACATTTTAGATGCCCTAAACAAACTTGTGTAAAGCCAAGTTCTTTTGGAACCCAGGTAAATAATATCAGGCTGTGGTTGCCACCTTTTGTTACTGAATTGTACATACCCTGCTTTAATCCAGGGTAGTCATTATCCCAATATATTTTCTTTATGAATAAATACGTGTGCAGTAGCAATCCAGCTCCAAAGCACTGTAACTTTGGGAACTGATTCATTAAAACCATCACCATATTGTTATTAATTCTCTCTACATGAAATCTTTTAAAGAAAACATGTTTTTCCTAAGTTCTGTGTGGTTTATGTGCTTTAGGGTAACGTGTTTCTGAGAAAAGCTCACATTTTGTTACCAGTTCATGATCAATATCTTGATTATTAGAGCTGGTTTTGATGTTGTGGAAGGAAATGGCTGAGTTATGCATTTCTTCAGGGATTTGGCCACTCCTCCTCACCTTCACCAGCTTTTATTTTTTTTTTAGGTGTATAATAAACAGGTGTATTTCAGATGTGTTTCTGCTAAAATGTCTTGGAAGTTAAGACTGAGCTACTGTTTTCAAAGGAGTTGAAAAGGAGTGAAAAAAGACTTTAATTTGTATAAAAATTCTCAAAGCTACCAATGCTGACTTTCTCTCGCAGTATGCAACCCTTCAGTATCAGGGCAGATAATCAACTAAACAAATGGAATTTGTTTTAATAATAAGCACTGTGCAAACCTGTGACCCAGCTGAGCTTGGCATCTTGGCTGCTCTTTATTTAGGACTGACATCTTTTCATTGGATAGATGTACACAGGCTTCCTTACATACCAAGTTTTAGCCATTCTTCCTTCTTCTGGGATTGCTGATAGCTGCAGTTGGGAGTATATAACCAGTTAATCTTTTGTACCAGTCTGCAGGGTCGTGTTTTAAAGTGTTTGCAGTGTGATTTGCAGCTTATGGACCTCACCCTAAAAAAGGGACAGCTTGTGGTTCACTTGAAAAGGAAAATAAATTCCTCAGCACCAAAAGCTTCCATTGGAGACTGTGCTTCCCTGTGAGCCAACCAGTTCAATTGCATTTTTTCCCTTCAAATTTTTAAATTCTCTCAATATTAAAAGGTTAGCATTGTGACAAACCCTTTGTTACTACAGCTCAAGCCAACATTACACAGATATTTTTGAGAGAAGAGAGTTGCTTTAGGCTCAGGTGCTCAGCACAATAAACTGGGAATTACTTGGCCTGGGTCACTTCCTCTGTGTCTCTCAGACAACTGAAATGTGAAGTGCCACAATTCCACCAAGAGCTGGAATTACCGAGGATCTGCGCTTTGTGAAATTAGAGTTTTGTAGCTGTTCGTGGGGTGGGCTCGAGGGTAACACAAGAATTCAGGAAGGAGGAGCTGCTGAGGGACATCAGGTTTTCAGAAAATGCTCCCACCTGTGTTTTAGGCTGGTTTTGTCATTTTGTGAGGACTGCTGGAAATGCAGAGATTGCCTTTTAATATTCATTCCTGAGTTACTCAGCTGTTGGATCCTAATGGATCCAAAACCTGAGGGCTTGTACTCACTCCTGCTAAGGGATTCTAATGTAACTAGAGTTTGAAGTAGGTAAGAACTAGCAATGCATAAACTAAACCAATAAATTAAATCTACTAGGAAAAGCAGAAAACTGTAGGAAATATGTGAGAGAAAAGCACAAAATTTTATGATTTAAATACTCCTGATACTTTCTCTAAGGTGCTTCAATTATCTTGTAATAGAAATGACCATGGAAATAAATCCTGTGGGGAGACAGGGAAGTGCTGTGCTTTTTATAGCAAATTTGATATTTGCTAGCCTTAATAAAGGAGCTGGTTCCAAACTCTGGCCTTTCTAATGCTATTTGAGACACAGCACATCCGGGTTGGAATACGTGGCCTGTTCTGTCTCAGTAATAAACTGTTCTGAAGAGAGGAAAAATACCAGGAAATTTGATTGAAAAATGGTATTTTTTAGTGATCAGAATGTAATTTACAACTTGGAAGTGGATCAGGAGCTGGTGAGTTCCTGCTCTTGGGATAGTCTGAGGTATGTAAAGTCCTGAATGAGGGATCAGTGGAATCAAGAACGGCCCTTGCAACACGAAATCGCTGCTGCTTCAGCGCTGAAATAAAGCACTTTATAACTCACCACAGCCTTTAAAAATATTCCAGGCTGGATCTGTGTGCTTTGGAGAAATTTCAGCTTCACAGCCAGTGTTAGGGACAAAAAACATACTCGGTGCTGGAATAACAAGAGTTGTGGAGAAGGAGTTGAGAGCAAAAATGTCCTGAACTGCTCACGTTTCTCTTTCTTGTTTGAACAGAGAGTTCCCAATGCTTGAGCTCAATTCAGAGGGGATTCCTTAGAACAGGGATGAAATAAACTCTTTAGAGGAGATGTTAAGAGAGCTTCTTGGACAGAAAAAAATTAAAGTCAGGGTGGATTAATGTAATTGTATGACATTCTATCCAAGTCCAAATGTATAGATACACAGAAAGCATGGATATGTGAATAATATTGGGAATTAGAGTGATTTTTGCCTCCCTTTGGGACCTTTTATGACCTTTTATGATACTGTAAAGATTTCAGAGATTACAAGAAATTTCAGTAATTCTGAATTTGCCAATTAAAATAAAGCAGTGCCAGGATATTTTATGTTGTCCTTTGCTTCTATAACGTCAGATTTGTGTGATGTGGGATTTATTGTTTGGTTGAGAAAGTCTGACCTGTGCATGTGTTAAATGATGGCTTTGGTTAATAGGAAGGAGAAATATTTAGTATTAGACTTCATTGGTTATGATTAAATTATTATGGATCAGGTTCATATTTAAGAATATTATAAATTTTAATAGTCCTCTATCAGGCTGCCTTTGATATATGGTTTTTGCTTTATTCTGCTGTGGTTATGTAGAAGAAAGTTTTGTGTTCCAGGTGCTCTTGTTTACCACTGGCTCTGTTTGTGTTTGCTTGCAGGATCGCACGAGGACTTTTGACATGCACTCACTGGAGAACTCCCTAATTGACATAATGAGGGCTGAAAATGATTCACTGAAAGGTAAATTTAGACAGAGACTATTTCCTGCAGTAAATAACTGGGGAGAGGGGCTTACTGAGAATAAGAGACTTCAGTTTTGGTTGGGAAAAGCGAATTTACCTTGCGCACCTGATGCCTTTTTTCAGTTGCCTGAATGAAGCTGTTACAGCACAGGAGCACTTGAGGGTGTCTGTCCTTGTCCAGAGCAGTGCAGAACACAAACACAGGCTGACCCGTTGTGTTATTTGCCAGGGTTTTGATCAACTTCAAATCTTGTGCAGCTCAGCAAGAAGTAACTTTTTGCTTAATAGGGTTTTCTTGATGAAGTCATAGTTTTTTCTGTCTTGGGAAAGAATAAGGTTTATCCATGTCATTTTGAGAAAAACACTGACTTTTTCATCTTTTTTTACCTTTTTGGAACCATTGGGAAAGGAAAAGGGAGATTGAAGTGACTTGCATTTGGAATTTACCTCTTTTTTTTTTTTTTTTTTTTGGCGAAGGTAATCTTGCTTTGGAAATACCTCAGCTTACAAAGAATTCAAAGTATTGTCTGCACATAATTTTGTCTGAATAGAAACTGCTTATGGTCTGCAATTGAGAGCTGTAGTTTCATGTCCTGTAGGATGAGTAATCCGTTTCAGTTCAGTGGTTACTTATATGAGTGGAGTAGTCAAATTCTCACACACACTTCTTATCTAACCACTCACTTTTGTTACCAGTCATGAGACCACTAAAAAAAAAACAAACCTGCACTTGTGGTTTCTGCAAGTAAATTCCTTTTGATATCAAGGCTTGTGGTGGTAATGAAATCTGACTTGTTTTAATAGCGATTCTTGCTCAGAAGACCAAGCTTTGATAAACTGGCAAGAACTTGTGTTTGTTGCCTTCTCTGTGGTCTGGAAATGCAGCTTGAGTTTCCCATCCCCAGTGCTGTGCAGAAATTCAGTGTGGTGAGAAACACCATGCAATACTTCCCTATTGAAATGACAGGGAGAGCCTGATGTGGATAAAAGTGATGCCAAATGAATTAAAACCCCAAAATACCTTCCCTCCTTATGCAGTGGGGACCAGGCTTTTATGAATGACAAGTATTAACAGCTTTCATTTGGTTTGTGTTCTGTCTGGCAACATCCTATGCCCCCGGCATTGTATTTAGAACCAAGAATGAGGTGCCCTTCCTTGACTGAGCACCTGGGATTTGCCCCAAAACCTTCTATCCAGTTGCCAGGCAGTCCCAAACCAGGTTACAGCTCTGAAATCTGGCCCAAGGTGACATGGCCATAGAGAAATAAAATCTCCCTTTAAATCTGAATTTAACAAAGTCTGCTTCATATGTATTTATGGTCAGCTGCTAAGCAAGAGTACTTCTGAAAGTAGCTTGATGTTTAGTTTAAATGCTTTGAAAAGGTTCTTTGCAGTTGAACTATTTTTGAGTGCTTAGCATGTTTTAAGAGTGATGGAATAAGTATGTCAGCAAAGAATACAAATAGTTCTGACACGCATTAATTCCTGCTTTAGCCCGAGTGTTAATCCCCTCTGCACGGTCATCTGTGGCTTCTCTAAAGTTCTGTGTGCCTTTTCTCACACTGATTGAAACACAGGGATATCAGTCAGGTCCTGTCTGGGAATTATTGCTTAGATTCCCTGTGAATTATTCTGTTTCGCAGTTAGCAGTTATATAACTGCACAGAAAAAAGCCTCAAAGCCGAGATGAGACATTTAAGTGACTCGACGTGAAATACTTTGTTGTGAAGCCTCATTTTTCAAGGATCTCCTCGGCAAGAACATGAACTTTGCTTACAGTGAAGCGTGCAGTGCCTGAGTCTGGCTGTGCTGCTCTGGCACAGCACTCAGGGACTGAGTTCCTGTCGTGTCTTTAAGGAATGGATCTTTATTCAACCCAGCATCCGCCGTGCCGTGGTAACGCTGCAGAGATCATCCCTGAGTAGGGTGGGGTCTGCAAGGAGAGGAAATACCTTTAGTTAAACCAACTGATACAGCTGGAAAAAAACTGTAAACTGCTGGGACAAAACATTCCACATCAGGCCTGGAGTGGGGCTCGTGATCACGAGCCCTTTGTGTTTATTTTCCATCTGCTGGATCATTACGTCTTAACACAGATCCTGCCTCATGTTTTCTCTTTCCTTGCCCCATCTTTATTTAAACCTCGGATATAGAAATCTTTAAATAGGACAAATTATGGCTGTCAGCTCAAATCTTGTTTGCTGTTTCAAACACCTGCATTTAAATCAGCAGATCCATACGAAGTTTTTCGGTTTGCATTTTAAATGGGTTAATCAGTGCACACAGTGCTTTGAACTAAAGTTGGATACTCTCAGAAAGGAAAAGCTTCTGGGTTTGAGACTTTAAAAATAGCCTGGGCAAGACAGTAATAAAACATACTGTGGAGAGCAAGCTCGGAATGGCATGGAAATAATTCAGATGATCTAATAGGTCTCACTGCTATCTTGTGAGAGGTTTAATCCTGCCTCAGCGTGAGTTTAGTGTGTGACACTAACAGCACCCCCTTCATATTGTCATGGACTGCCAGAGAAAGAGGTACTATATAAAATACCCCTTCAAAACAACTTAGAGCAGGGGCATGATAATAGACATCAGGCACAGTTTGGAACCTGCTGTCTCTGGGAAATCATTTCCATCTTTAAACGATATGTTCAGAGCAGCAGGCTGGGAATTCTCTAATAAAATCCTAAGTAGGAATTCTTCCAAATGTAACAAAATCCATTCACAGTGTGTTCTTCGTGTCTGAGGTGATTAAGCTGTGCTAGGCTTGGATTTGTTTAGGTCAGAAATAATTACGTTCTTAGGTTGTCTTGCTATATGAAAGAAATAATATTTTCCGCATGAGATTAAAAGGTGAATGTTACAGTGATTCAGTACACTCAATATTACCTTTTAATGCTTTGAATAGGCATTTTACCATTTTCTCCCCTTCTTTTAAGGTATATTTTTATCCCTGCTCAAATCCTCTTCCTTTGCTGAGCAGCTGCCATTTCAATATGTTATTTTTATCCAGCCCAGTGAGTGTGCTGCGTGCTGCACAGCCAATGTTGGCCTGCAGAAGCCTTTCCCTGGAGACTTAATTGCATCTTCTTTACAATATACTCGGCCTCCCTGAGCTGAGCCTGGGATCCAGAGCCTGATTTCTGAATCTGGGTCTTCCAGATGGCAATTTGAGCATTACTGTAATAGTAGTAGATTGACTAAATATTTCCTTGTTAAGTGACACTGAAATGTCTTTAAATGCTTTGTGACTGGTTTGCTACTGAAATATCCAGCATTTCAGTTCAGAATATCAGGTTATTGCCTGGAAATGATGCAAGGTGGGATGGATAAAAGCAGCAGGCCGGGACATCTGCTTCCAGCACTGCAAAGCACTCCCGTAAAATCTGGGTGTGAACAGCTCAGCGTCTGCAGGAATCCTGCGCCTGTGACATGGTCTGAAAAACTAAACACACTTCTGCACAAACAAGAAGGGTTTAGAAGTACAGTAAGGTCAGACACTGGGAGGGTTGAACAGCAGCCCTCAATTTTAGTTTTGAAGAGCCAGAATGCTGAGAAGTTGCACCATTCAGGGTTTCTCTGAGCAAACAAAGAGAGCGAGCTGTATTTTTAAAGCAATCACCAATCTCTTAATATTGACCTGAAAAACCATGGCAAAATTGAAGAAAATATTTAAACCTTATAAAATCTTCTCTGATGAAAGGGATCCAAATAGTTTTGAGAGCGTTTTTTGAATATTGGATAAGAATCTGAACGGGTTCTTTCTTTCCGAGCTGTATGGATTATGCAGCATGTTCATATTAATGGAGTAGAATGGGACATTTGGGTTTCTGTGTGATCCAGAAAATTAACGAGAATCTGCTGAGAATCAGTCCCAATTCCCTTTAGGGAAGTTTAGAGTCCTTTATATATGTACAGGACAAAAGCTGACCTACTTTAAAATGTAAAATAATAGATTTTGAGGTTTTTCACAGCTGCCGTGGTGGTTGTACCTCAGACTTTGGGGGCTGATCTCCTTGGCCGGAACCTAAGGGTTACTCATTTGCAACTTTTTAATGTATCCAGCTTCAAATAAAAGGAACAAACCCTTCCTTTCAGGCTGCAGACAGTTCAGGTTTGCCTTCATTTTCTTTGGAAACTGTTGATGAGTTACCGTGTGAATGTTTCATCCTCAGGATCTTCCTGAATTTTACCTCCTATGCCAGGAAAGGCTAATGGGATTTGCAGCCCTGAGTGCATCTTAATTAAGAGGAAAACCAATTGTTTTACTACGTCAAAATATTGCAGAACTGGGTCTAATAGCACTGAACTGCAGCTCATGCTGAGGGAGCTGGGATGGGGGAGATTCTGGGGGAATTTGGAATCAGCAGTTCCCATTCCTGTTGCAATCCATTGTTTTCAGGTGGGTTAAAGCAGAAGTGTTACAACTTTCACTATTCTATGTTCTAAAATAGTAACAAGCAAGGCCACACTTTCTTTCCAAATGCAGCTAATATTCAAAATTCTGGGGCAATACTCCATAGTTTAATTTTTTAATTGCAGTGTTTGTTGAGTTATCCCTGCCTTTCCAGTATTTGGGATTTATCACAGCTTTTGTTTAGAAACAGCCAACAATCCTGTAAGAGAGTGAAATCACCTGGGCAACAGGAAGGGACTAAAATCTTCTATTAATAAACACTGAGATCAGATTCACAGATTGGATTCTAACCTGCCACAGAAGTAATGGATACAAACCATAAATAATGTATGATTTTACACTCGTTAGCTGTTACCTCATAAACTTCCAGTCATTTAAATGGACATTTGGGTTTGTGGCTTCACTGAAATTGTTCGGAAGAGCTGCTGGATTTGGTGAGGATTAAAAAGGCAAAACTGGATTGGGAAGAAGAAAATCATGTCTGAAACTTGCAAAAAAAAGTTTAAAAAAAAGGAAAAAAGGGGAATTGGCCTTAGATAGTACACAGGGAGGAAAGATCTCCAGTGAGGAGAGATTCCAGGGGCTGTGCCTGGTCAGTCTGAAGAAGGGAAGACTGAGAGGGGATCCCATCAATCCATATAAACATCTCCAGGAAGTGTCAGAGGATGAGGCCAGACAAGAATTACTGAGCAGTTTAAACTTTGTGATAATACCTGTCTATTATAGAAATGGTGGTCTTGATAATGTACATATCAAATAATAATCAAACAACTCTGGTTTTACTTCACCACTGCAGGGTTTTGAGGAGAGGAACCTTGATTTATGCTCTGTCCAAAACGGAGCCATTTAGCGCTGAATGGGTGTTGATGTAACCACCCTTTGAGACCAGGAAATTCCTTCCCCTGCCACCTCAGAGCAGTACAGAAATCCCAGGGTTTTTCTGATCTTAATCCAATTTGGGAATCAGTGTCAGGATTCCTGTGAAATTCACTGGACTAGACCTGGTTTTTTATCCAATCATTTCTCCCAGGCCCCTTGCCATGCTGTCCCATCTCCGGAGCCTGCGTGGAAAATTAAATGCCTCTCATACTTCTCAGACAAGATATTTCCGAGGAATGTATGTGCTGTAAATGATGTGGCAGTTAGAGCTCTTTAAAACACAGCAAAACATTGAAGCACTGCTGAATATTTTCATGTCTAACTCGGTGATTTGATCTTCAGAAGTGGTACAGCCAACAAAATCGTTCTGAATGCCGTGACAGCAGCCTTGCTAATCTGATTAAAGCCTTTCTAAGGTTTTCCTGCTTTCTTTTTTATATTCGTGGCTTCGTGAAATTAATTCCATCCCCTTTTTTTTTTTTTTTTAGAAGTGTGTTTAATCTTCTGCTTTGTTTAATGTCACTGTCCACCAAGTGGGTTTTGTTTTGGTTTTGGTTTTTTTTTTTTTTTTTTCCTGAATTCTTGCTTTGATAATCTCTGACCATTCTGGATCATCTTCAAAGCAGCCTTTAATTTGGAGCTGTATTTCATGAGTGCTGTCTGTTCCTTGTTTTAGAAGACACTGAACTCTCCTGCCTCCCTTCCCAAACTGCTCAAAATACCTGTCTTTTTGCTTTCTGCTCACTTTGTTCGCTTTTTGCCTTGATGTTGAATCGTTTGAGTCTTTTGTTAGCCACGTTTTGCATGATCTCTGCCGTCGTGTTTGTGAGCCTTGAAATGGCATGAAAGAAGCAGAAAGAAAAGCCTGAAGTGCTTTTCTTAAAACTGAAGTTAAAGAAGAAATGGGTTTAACGAGAAAGGGGATGAGTTTTGAGAAAAAATAAGGAGCTGAGTGCTGAGGTGTGAGTGTAAAGGGGAAAAAATTGCTCCTAAGAAAGCAATAACTTCTTTAGTTGTGGGCAGTCATTGCTTATACCCAAGAGAGACTAAAATCTGAATTTTGCATCAATTATTTAATACATTTCAAGAAAGAATCATGATGCATATAGAATTTGTGTATTGAGTATCCACTTGTTTTAATCCAGCTTTGGGTAGAGTGATACCAACTATTGCTGAGGCGAGTTTGAAAATACATTTTAGAGTAGATTTATCCATCCTTGGCTTAATGCTTTGCTGGTTGGCATGCAGCTTGGTGAGCTGTGAGGGCAGGATTTTTCCACTGCAGTGTTGATGGTTGGGCTGTCAGGTGAGTGGAGCAGTGACGTGCTGCCTCCAGAGAGGCACATGTCAAGTGAGGTGCAGGTATTTCAGCTTTACTCCGAAATCCCATTAGCAGGAATCCCAGCTCAGCACTCAGATTGGGTATGAGAAAAGGATAAATGTTGTGCATGGAATGTGGGGATACTTATATAAATATGTACTTATATAAATACTGCTGGTGCCTGGTTCTGTGCAGCACCTTTTGAATCCAGGCAGAGGAAATGGTGATTATTTTAAAGCAGTGTTTTCATTTTCTCTTCCCATTTGGATTGGGTGTGGGGAAGTGTGTAGTGCAGTTTTATCACGTTACTGGGAAAGTGAGTGTCCTACCTGTGCTCTTCACTGGGAAAATGAAAAATGGGGAAGTGTTACACTGCAGAGGCTTGAGTGTGCTCCGTCACAGAACCACGGAGTGGTTTTAGTTGGAAGGGACCTTAAAGATCATCCCATTCCACCCCCTGCCATGGGCAGGGACACCTTCCACTATCCCAGGGAGCTCCAAGCCCCATCCAGCCTGGCCTTGGGCACTTCCAGGGATCCAGGGGCAGCCACAGCTGCTCTGGGCACCCTGTGCCAGGGCCTGCCCATCCTCACAGGGAAGGATTTCTTCCCAAAATCCCATCTGACCCTGCTCTCAGTCAGTGTGAAGCCATTCCCCCTTGTCCTGTCCCTCCATCCCTGTCAACAATCCCTCTCCATGTTTCTTGTTGGCTCCTTCAGGTACTGGAAGGTCCCAGTTAGGTCACTCCAAATCCTTCTCTTCTCCAGGCTGAACACTCCCAGTTTTCTGAGCCTTTCCTCCTGGGTTGCTGTTGACTTGCTTGTGTTCCTGTTCCCTTCTTGTTTGGGAGTGAATTTAGGGGATGGTTAAAAAAGGAACCGAGGCCTCGTGTTGCATTCCAGGCTGTCTTGTGATCATTCCTTCCACAGACAAAAATAAGTTGCTTTGAATCTATTATTGTACTTAAGGAACTCCAGGTTTAGATCTCGCAGTGTAAATCCAACTCTTGCCAGTCACACGCAGGCGATCCAGGAAAAAGCCTGGACAGAATTCCTGGTGCAGGAGTCGGTGATGGGGTGGACAGACAGCAGAGCTCTTGGGGTCAAATGCTGCACATAAAGAGTCCGGGAACACAGAGATACGAACCATGACAGCAAAGGGGAGATTTTGGGAAAGTTTTACACCTTTTCATAAGTTGTTCAGTAAATTCTATACTAGGTTCAATAAATTGTTCTTGTCGCTTACAAAATAAATTTTATCTAGCAATTTTTAGCATATGACATCCCATTCCTGCCTTTCCTCCTGAAAGTCTGTCATTAATGAAGTTGAAAGTCTGTCATTAATGAAGTTACCACGTTTGAAGTAGTTTTGTGGTTGAGAAGCTGATTCCTGTAATGCTTTTCCTGCTCCCAGCTGCAAACTCTGCCTTTCATTCCTTATTTTTCAAGTGAATATAGTAACACTTGAAGTGTTCAAAAGATAAATGCTGCCAATTATTCCATATCATAAGCTGGAAGATGTATTGAGGCAAAAGATTGAATGTTTTTCTAACTTGGTGTCTATTCTCCAGCAGTCATATATGAATTTAAAATAAAGCTCAGTGCCATGAGCAGTAGGGTGCCTGCTTCCCAGAAATACAGTATAATTCCAGCTAACATCCAGTCTCCAGCTGAGGGCTGTGCTCCACAATTTGCTCCTCTGCTTTTGGTTTCTATCTCACACCCCATGGGGGATCCTGGAGAAGAGTTATAATCAAATAGATACAATATTTAAGGGTCCCACTTAAATTGATTTGCAGTGTTGCACTGGAATATAATTGGAATTAGGGAACAAATATTGATCCTTGGCAGACAAAGCTGAAGCTGTGTCCAGGACTTGTTCAGGATTTGTAGCAGGTTGGTTTAGGAGATTTCTCTGTCTTCTGCTGTTTGATAGCAAAGAAAACTTCAAAGTTAGCTTTGAAGCTTCTGTAGTTTGAGACGAAGGAGACTGAACTGGGTTTGTCACCTTGCAGGAGTAGTTAAGTGGTTGTTGAAATGTAGGAAAATCCTGTCTGGAGGTTCCCTCAGCGTGGAGGCCCCGTTGGTCTGACAGAGCATCAGCAGCAAAGCAGTGACACCGCTGGTGGGTTTTAAAGCCCTCACACAAACTGAACTCAGGGTTTTCAGATTAACCTTTTTTATCCCATTTCCCCTTCAGACTTAGGCTTGAACTTTGGAGTGCCCATCCCTGGAAGAGTCCAAGCAAGGCCTGGACGTGGCACTCAGTGCTCTGGGCTGGGTGACAAAATTGGGATCAGTCACAGGTTGGACTCAATGACCGTGGAGGGGGTTTCCAACCTGAATGATTCTGGGATTCAGTAATTGCTGGAAGCATGTCCAGAGCTTTTTGGCTCAGTTGCCCAATCCAGGAGTTGCCTTGAGCTCCTGACAGAGGTGGATTTGAAGCTGTGCTGGGCTGCAGTGGCAGAGTTGGAAGCGGGATGTTCCTTCCTGTCCCTGCCTGCCACTGCAGCCTGGGAATCAGGGAATCCCAGAATGATCGGGGTTGGAAGGAACCTCTGGAGATCATCCAGTCCAACCCACTGCCAAGGCAGGGTCACCTGGAGCAGGTGAGTTTGGAAAGTTTCCAGAGAGGGAGAATCCACAGCCTCCCTGGGCAGCCTGCAGGGAATGGAGCCACCGGTGTGGGGGCTTCTTCCCAAGGGTGATTCTTTCCTGGCTGTGGCTGCCCCATCTCTTCAGCCAGGCAGCTTTGCTTTAGGCAGATTAAAGCCCTAAAAACTTGCAGCTCATTCCACAAGCCTTGGAAACAGTCTCTTTCCCTTTCAGTGCTCTCAGCTTCTCCTCCAGCCCTGGCTATTTGATGTATAAAGTCATCAGCACTCCCTGTTCACAGTTATTATGCTGAGAATCTGCTTTGTACCGCTCACTCAGGTTCTGCCTTTCTACCATGTGAACCCAATTAATTCAACATAATCACAGGTAAAACGGTGTTACTTACCAAAGGATTTTGCAGGGAGATTCTCCACAGGGTTTTTGAAGGGAAGAAACCTGTTTGCTTTTTGTCTGTCAGTTGTTTTGTGACGGTGACCTGGAACTGAAAATTAAAGATTCTAGTCAGACCTGTACTTGAGTGCTATGGAATAACAGAAACTTCATTTTGTTCCTGTTCTTGACAGAAGGAATGGTAAATACTTGTCTTCAGGCATCTGGCTTTACTTGAAATAAAGCATAATATTTGCATCTACAATAGTACTCCTGTTTTTCAGCATTTGTTTGGACATTTTGGACATAAGGTAGAGCTGTATTTCTTAACAACATGGGTTTTTTTAAAATCTCTTTTTACATTTAGTTTCTTTAAAAGTAAATTAGGAGGAAAAATACAAGGTTTGGCAACTCTGCTGCTTAATTTTGCAGAATCAGTAATTCCAAAGGTGTTAATCCTTGGTTTTACTGTGCAGCCAAATTTAGTCTCCTTTGCTGGTTTCATGCTGACTTTGACACTACTGAAAGTGTGTCAAATATACATTCTTCAGATGTATATATAGAGCTGCTTAATTTTTGTCAGACTGTTTTAAGATTAATCAAATATTATTGGAATATTTTTCATTCTTTGAAGTTCGGTAGCGTTTGAAATCCACAAAAAAGGGAACCTCTCGTATTCCCTTTTAATGGCTTAGTTTGGAAAACAATTTTTAGGACAGGGATCTCATTTGACAGTGTCAGAGGTGGCTGGGACTGTAAGATGCAAAGTTCTGACGTGGAATACATTCACTGTCAGCGTAGATTTGTTAAAACTCTGTTCAGTTCATTGTGTTTTGACAGAATTTCTCGTGGATCAGGTGCCCTGGGCTGGTGCCCTCTGCCGTGTATGGGCTGTTGTTCCACAGTCAGCACATCATGTGCTTGGAATAATTTGCCTGGAATGAGATTAAGGGCTTGAACTGGGCAATGTTTCTGCACACATGCAAATGTCTCATGGAACTGGTGACTGATCCTTTTGTATTTTAGAACTGAAATCAAGGAATGCAGAAAAAAGAGCACCTTTTTGCCTGCCTGAGAACCACAGAATCACAGAATGGTTTGGGTTGGAAGGGACTTTTAAGATGATTTAGTTTCATCCCCCAGCGGTGGGCAGGGACACCTTCCACTGTCCCAGGGTGCTCCTTCCACTGTCCCTGCCTTGGACACTTCCAGGGATCCAGGGGCAGCCACAGCTTCTCTGTGCCAGGGCCTCCCCACCCTCACAGGGAAGAATTTCTTCCCAAAATCGAATCCCAATCTTCTCTCTGTCAGTTTGAAGCCATTCCTCCTTGTCCCATCACTCCCACTTGAAGACACACACAACTTTTTATGGCATTATCTGCTTTTGTGCTGAAAATTTAAGTTGTAAAACTCTCTTAAATGGAAGGAAATACTTTGGTGTGTAATACACGTAGGCAGATAAGATTTCTATGTTCTAATTTAACAAAGTATATCTAGCTCTTTGCAAAATCCCTGCTTGGGTCTCTAAATTTAGTAGAGATAATTTAACCAAATATGCATTAACCAGAGATGTTCTTTAGAATTTTCACTTTTCTTCCCTTGGTTTGGTTAAGGAGATGTTTAGATTGTTCCCTGGTGAAACAGGGCTTGAGGTGACCTTACAGAACCTCTTGTGAAATGTCCTCTTACCTGTGGCAGAAACATGTGATCCATGCCTGACACGTGAAACCAGTTGAGAAACACAAAGTGATGATAAAATCTCGCTCTGGAGCTACAACCAGCCCTGCCTGCCCTCAACGAGTAGTGGGGGGAAAAGGTAGTAAAATATTCGAGTTCATGTTTTTAATGGCCTCGTGCACAGCGTTGTCAATCTTGATACAACTGCAAAGTACAGTTGAGTGTAAAAAAAATGTAGGAATAAGGCTCTGCTTCTGTAATGGCTGAAGCAGATTGTGCTTCAGTTATTTTCTGTAATTTTAAAGTGAAATTCAGGAAAGTCTAAATGTTTTCTCTGCTAGATTCAAGGATATCCAGCTCACTTTTAGAAATAATCCTGTGGAACTTTGATACTTCTGTTTCTGCACCAGTTAAGTTCTAAGGGAAACAAAAGACAGCCCAGCCCCAAATCACCTTCCCAGTTTCAGTGAAAAGCCTGAAACTCTCTGATATTGGTCATATTTACTTTCCAACATAAACAGCTGGTCACCAATGTTAATAACATAGGTTTCAATATAGAGAAAAACTTATTATACCCCTTAAAAAAACCAGAAGATCTGGCCTCTGACACTTCTCTCCATTTATGTAATATTGAACAAACAGCTGCTGATGGTATAAATACAAAATACGTGTGGAATCAGCAAGAACCAGGTGCTCAACCCGGGCACGCTTTGTGCAGCGCAAACCTGGAGCAGGTTTGGGGTTTGAGTGATTTAGGATCCCTGCAGCATTTTTTCAGGGTTTTTCAGCAGAATGTGTTTGTGGGGTTATACCCAAGATGTTCACAGGCTTTGTGGTGCTTCCTATAGAGGGAAGAGAGCTCAGCGCGTTTAATTGGAGGTAGAGACACAAAATATATGAATTTTAAAAAAAGAAAGGAGGGAAGGAAGTGGCCAGGAGCCCACTAAGTGTCTCAAATGAGAAGACACAAAAATTTGAGTGGGTTGCTCGTTGCTGATGTTCCTTAAAATGAAAGACAGTAAAAGCAGCAGATTTTTGCAAGAGATCATTGACTTTGTCTATGGCTTTATTTCAGACACAGAAATAAAAGGAAGGCTGAGGGGACAAAATAATTGAGGCAGCTGCTAATAGCATTTTAAATTTCAGGCTGATTTTATTGGAAAAACATCTCTGCATTGGTTATTAACGAGCAGTTGAACCAGTTGCATGAACGCTTTGTATTTTTTTTTGGTTTTGTAGCAAAATTCTTGCTCAGATATCTCATGAGATAAATAAATCTTAGGCCCTTTATGCCATTATCTGAACCACTGAAGAAATGGGGAAGGGAAAAACAGCTTTGGGGAATCCAAACCAAGGTTGCAGGTGTCTGATTTCTCAGCAGAGGGTGGGCAAATGTTGTGATGTGCAGAATTAAACCTTTCCCTCTGGTTGGTGGCAGTTTTAAGGCTTCATTTGTGCAGCAGCTTAAGCTGGGTGCTCCTGTATCAAAGCCTTCTCTAAATCTGAAATTCTGAAAGCCAGAGCCAAAGCGGGGACTCAGCTGCCTTCCTGGCCTGCCAAGAGAGCATTCCTTGCCTCAATGCTGTTTGTATTTCACAAAGTTTCACATTGTGTGAAATTAATGGCGTGTGATGAACTCTGCATTGAGGGAGCAGAGAAAGTTTGTATCTGTGCTGTGCTGGGGGAGTTTATAAACTGTGGCTCCTGAGAAATGTTTTGAAATGTCAGATGTTGGTATTTTGCGGCTTAGATGTGAAAGAAACGCAGAAAACAAGAGGCAAATTAAGAAGAGGAAGAGGAAAAAAAATGGTAGTATTTGGTTCTCCAAACCTAGTATTTGGCCCTGGAAATAATTCCTAACTGGTGGCTGAGCCTTTTTGGGGTGTTTTTTGTGCTGGTAAAGGAGAAAAGTCCTCTTGTCTTGAGTGCCTGAGGTGGGGAAGCTGTGAGGAGTCCCCTGGCCTGAACTGTGGTCGCACATCCACAGTGGAATCGTGCCTGTGTTTTGTTGCCAGGAGTGAGTGCGCAGGGAGGAGGAGGCTGTGTGGTTTTGTCAGTAATTCAGAAACCACAAGAAGGATTTTTATGGCTTTATAGGCAGAGCTGGCTTCGAAAGTGCTTGATGTGCTCCAAAACGTGCACAGGCTGCTGGGCTCAGTCAGGGACACAGCAAGACCGCTGATGCTTTGAGATTTCCTTAAATTTCTCCTTTGAGGACCGTATCAGCATCCTGCATTTCTAAATTCAAAATTACCATGGAAAAACCATAGTTGTAAAGGCCCTCAGCCCTTAAGATTCTCCCATAAAACTTTAGCCTCAAGAATATGCTTCAGTCCAAAGACCAGGGCTTTGTTATTTTGTGTTCTTGGTGGTGTTAATTGTGAATCTCTACCAGAGGAGTGAAATGATCTTATGGATGTTAAATAATCATGAAGTAAATTGGATTGATACAGTTTTTATTTGGAAAGAGGAAGCGACTCCTGTATTGTTGTGGTTTACAAATATTGAAATGCTTAAACTAATTGTCGGCCTCAATTTTGAATGGGGAAGCAAAATCAAACACATGATGTGCTCAGAGTTTCTCACAGCACTTGCCAGGAAGAATCCAAGTTTTGAAAACACTTGGCCTGCTTTCAGAAAGAGATTTTAATAAGATTAAAAGAGAAAGAATGTGCAAGTTTGATTAGAAAGTTTGGCCGTGCTCTGACAATGGGTTCCTGCAAGCCAGCACAGAAAATGCTGTTGTTTTTAGGGGTAGAATTGATTTGTTCTGAAACATGAAAAGTAGGAACCAGTGGATAACTTGAATTATTCCAGCAGTGTCCTGGGTTAGTGTGAGAGAATCCATCCTGTTGGACACAGACTGCAGGAGTCTGGGAGGCAACTTCAGTGGCCCAGTTTTCCTCCTTGACTTTTCAGTTTTTCAGCTGGTTACTTGCCAGCCAGAATTGACCCAGGGATTTTGTGGGTTGTGCAAAGCAGCCTGATTTCAGAACAGAAAGTATCACACCAATCTTTCACTTTCCTTGTGTCAGGGCTTCTCCTCCAGCTCGGGTGGAGAGCAGTGGTGGAATATTCTGGAGCTTGGCAAGACAGAGGGAGCCTGGTGCATGAGGAAAGATCCATTTGCTTCTAGGCACACCCCCAGGAATAGCTCAAATAAATAAATAAATGTGCAAATTCAGGGCTAAAATTGCTTCCAAAAGTATCTTTGATTATCCATATCCACTTGGTCAGCCTCCTGTCAACATGTTTTATCAGTAAGTAACAGAGCTGGGCTGAGGAAGCCATGGGAGGGTGGGGAGGGGCAGCTTGTGAACACTTATTTTAAATGACCTGGATCTGCAAAGGCTTGAGAATCACTGAGTCAGTATAAAGGCAATAAAACGAGGTCTTTTGGTCCTTATAACAATGATTGAAAGGCTGTTTTCTTTCTCATTTAACATGCAGCAAGGACATATGGGAGAAGGCGAGGTAACAATATTCCTCTTTAATTTTCTAATGTTGACAATGTCTCATGGGAGAAATAACATTAAGTTTTTACTAGAGGGCAAAGTCCAAAATTTAAGCTTATAAGGGAGCAGTTTCACATACGTTTACATAGTCTGCATGCCATAAATCAGCTTTTTAACTGGATTAGGGAGTACCTGAGGCTGAAATGATCACAGCAGACATCACCTGTATGGTTTGTGACCTGGGGGGCTGTGTTGCTGTGTTTGTGTGTGTGTGTGTGTTATGAATGCCAGTGCTGGAGGAGTTTATTTGGGGAATTTTGGGTGCTGACGGAACATAAATACAGTGAGTGTCTGACCTGCTGGGTTCAGTGCGTGTGTGGAGTTCTCCAACAGCAGCTGAGGAGCCTGGAAAGGGCGTTTCAGTTTGGGAATTGCTCCCTCCCAACAATACCTGCAGGACTGGGGTCTTAAGAGATGAAACAAATCCCATGTGCACCAGTTCCTTAGGGAAAAACAAGGTTTAAGTCAATATTACAATATTTTTGTCATAGTAGGAATGAGGTTTGCCCAGCTACAGAAAGAGGCCTGATTATACTTGACTTTATTTTAATTAAAGGTGTATAAAAGATTCTTGAAATTTCAAATGAACCAACCTGACCGAGCCTTCCATTTTTGATTCATATAAATTCTACAGACTGTGGGTTTTATTACTTTTTTTTTTTCCTTTCAGCTTCTTAGCTGTTTGATTTTTTTTCCCATGGAAAATGTCTGTATCTTGGTCAGATTTTCTGTTTTCGAGACGTCTTCTTTTTTAAAATCAATTTCTTTCACGGGAAGGAAGCAAAACCAGGATAAATTAACCTCACCAGTACATTTCTGTGGTAGACTGAGATGAATCCTGAAAAAGCAGACACAGTGTATCACGTCATAGGGAAAAGGAAATGTATCCTAAAACTTGTAGCATGCCCCTCCCTATATACATTTATTCCTAAAATGCTCCTTAAATGAGTAGAAGTCTCAGTTTGTTGTGTAGCTGTCGAATATTGGAACTAAGGAGGGAATTCATGGCAGAGAACAGCTCCTGTGCTCTATTTATGATATTTTACAGTGGCATTTATAATCAAAGAACCTTATTTTCAAGTAATAAATATTATTAAGGATTATCATAGAAGGATGCTGGACTGTGAGGGGAACATTTCTCATTTTACAACATTTTCTGTTAGAGGGAGGCCATTAACAAAACTCTGCTGTAACACTCAAGTAAAGTTGTAGGAGGGACAAAATTTTCAGTCTTTGCAGTAAATGGGTTTTGCTGTTTTCATCAGGTTATTTTTGTTATTTGTTAGTGGGTGGTTTATGATATGTTTTGATAGCAGGTAATTTAAATGTGTAATATATTTAACTGGTAGAGTTCTTGTTTTCCCATTTTCACCTTGAAATTGTATCTATTCACTGTAGGAAGCTGTTCCCTGGGAAATGGGATATATGGCTTCATATTGTGGAAGCCCCAGAAACAAAATTGGCTGTTCCCTTTTTATACTTTTTAAAAGAAATCTAACTGGAAACACAAAATATTATGGAAAACAGTCAACTCGAGCACCCGTTAGAAACCCTGGTTTGTTATGAGGAGGAACCTTTCCTCTGAAATAATGCGTTTGAGCTGCTGGATGATACTGGAAACTAAAAGGGTGCAATGAAATCGAGAACATAACTGCTCATTCAGAGGGCAAATCACTCCCGCTTCTGCTGATGCAGCAACTGCTGCGTTTTCCCCAATTATTCCAACAGTGTGTGCTTTGTTCTGTTAGTATGGTTTTTTTTCCCCTGTTTTTCTTTTTTTTCCAACCCCCTCTTCAGGTCAGTCCTCGCTGTTCCCGATGGAGGACGGCTTCCTGGACGATGGCCGTGGGGATCAGACCCTGCACAGCGGGCTGGGATCTCCTCACTGCTTCTCCCACCAGAACGGGGAGCGCGTGGAACGCTATTCCCGCAAAGTCTTCGTCGGGGGGCTGCCACCAGACATCGATGAAGGTAAAAAAACCTCACCCCGGGGAGTTCTGCTGCCTCAGGGACAGAACTGGGCTGCGACACCTTTTGTCTGTGAGCTCGGGGATGGGTGTTTTCCAAGCTTTGGTATGGAAATGGATCTTTCACGTGAGATAATTCAAGCGAGTTTAGGTTGTAGTGTTGTTCTGCCACCAAAGAACCAAATCGCGTTGCCGCACATTAAACTGACTTCAGCAGGATAAAAAGTACTTAAGTGCAAAATTAAACAAGCCGAGATCACCTGTGGAAAGTCGTAAATCCATTGCAATCATTTTACAGGCCCCAGAAGTCAGTAGTAGGAAAAGCTGCTCATAGTTTTATAAGGTCTGTGTGGGGCAGCAAGTCCTAAGTCTGTGTTTGGTTGCTCCCGTGTAGTTGAGGTTGTTTCCAGCAATAATTTTTGTTCTGTGGTAGCTTCTGACACGTGCATGGTGAGGACTCAGACGGGAATGAATCTGTGCAGGGGCATCCTGAGGAACCAGGGAGTTGTGGTGGGCCCATCACACAGACACAGGTGGCAGAACAGTGCAGCTGTTATTAAAATAAAATTAAAAAATCATGTGCAGGTGTTGTGAAGCTTCGTTTCACCAGAGCTCTGTGTTCTGTGTCTATGAGCCTGCTGGGATAGTGGTTAGAAGAAATGCAACAATGAAGCTGGAAAGTTTCTTTTTCTTAATCACATAATTGTTTTAATCGCCACTTTTTTTGTGTCAGAGCTTGCAGTGCAGTGTGCACTGCTGTGACATGGCAACCTGAATTTCATGTCAACCATGAGAGTAGTTGAAGCTGGATTATTATAACTGTACAGAGGCAGTGGCTCAGTTCCTTAGTGAATTTGTGGGTTATGAGCTTTTATTTGTAATTATCAGTAGAAAGAAAAGCTTGAGCTTTGGCCTGTCTTGTTTTATAAGGAGTGTTCTGCCTTGTCATAAAGATTCCCCATCAGCTACTGAGCACTGCTGTGAGCTGCTGGACGTAGAGGGTCACAGAATGTTTGTTTATAGGATGAAGCTACCTGAAAATCAGTGTCTTTCAAACATCTTAAATTCAATTCATGCCTTTTCCCTTCTCTCCTGTTCCAGATGAGATCACTGCAAGTTTTCGGCGCTTTGGACCTTTGATTGTAGACTGGCCACACAAGGCAGAGAGCAAATCTTATTTTCCTCCTAAAGGTAAACATCTAAAAACCAGTAAGATGAGCATTTTGGAATAATTTTTTGTGATAAGACACAAGATTGGTCTGACAGTGACACAATGTTTAGGAGGCAAAAGAGTTTAATCCTTGGGATTGTTCTAAACTTGTGAAGTCTCGAATGTGGCTTTGCAGTTATTATTCACTTAAAAGAATTCTTCCTTAACTTCCTGTTTTTACTTTATTCCATTTTCCCTTTTCCCCTTGTTGTTGTACATGTAATAACAGCTCTTTAAAGGCACTAAATGCCTTCCACAGCAGCTGGGCAGGATTTGTCCCTTATATGAACCACCAGAGCACTTGTGGGTTGGAAATGTGTGCGGAGAGCCCCTTAAAGCTCATCCCTTCCTGTGTGGCAGTGTGATGTCAAACGTAATTCTGAGTTACATTATGATCCTACAGGCAGCCAGCAGCAGTGATGTTTGTGTTCTCCCCTTGCCAGGATATGCATTTTTGCTGTTCCAAGATGAAAGCTCTGTGCAGGCACTGATTGATGCGTGCATTGAAGAAGATGGAAAGCTCTATCTCTGTGTTTCCAGCCCCACTATCAAAGACAAGCCGGTAGGTGGAATTGTCAGGGCCTGCACAGTTCCTGGGTGATAAACACAAATTGGGTTCCTCACATGCAGTTTTTGTCTTCAGAATGTTAATGTTAAAATTTCTTTTTGGTGTCAAATTAAGTTCTTGGAAGAGAAAAGACCAACTTAATACTTTTGAACTAGACATAAGAAAGTTTTTTAGTCTTGTTACAGTGCCTATTTTTGTTAGAAAAAGATGTGTTTCCAGACAGGTATTTTATGCTTGCTAATAATGAACATGTAGAATTCATATTGTCTGAGTGTTGTATGTAACAGAGATAAATCCTAAAAACATGCCATTGAACTATAAATTATTAATATACAAATAGTTTGGGGCCTGATTCAAGTCCGCTAATAGTTGGGGAGAATTCTTCTCTAGTCCTGTACTTCAAATTTTGGCCAGCTGTAACCAAATATAACGCAGCACAGTAAATAAACGGGCAACTCTGGAGCCTGCTGAGCTGAGATAAGGCTGGGACAACAGGAGCAGTGCACATCTGTGTGACCAGGGGGGTTGGACAGCACAGCTCAGTCACGATGAAGTAAATGTGTCAGTAGAGGGTGAGAGTTTTTTCCCAGAAATTTGGGTAACGAGGAAGTGGTGAAATTTAGCACCCTCAAATGGTCTGTCTTAAGAGAGCTCGTTACCATTTCATTTTGAGAAATGATTGCTGAACAAGTAGAGTTTAGAAAGTACAGCTGTTTAAGAAGTTTGCTTCTCTGTGGGACACTGTTGTAATTTATATTACTGAGACACTTTGAATTGTGAATGGTTAAAAAAACCAGGCTTTTTGTCCGTAGGTTCAGATCCGGCCTTGGAACCTTAGTGATAGTGATTTTGTTATGGATGGTTCCCAGCCTCTTGACCCAAGAAAAACCATTTTTGTTGGTGGTGTTCCTCGGCCTTTACGAGCAGGTACACACTGCAGCACTGGGCGTGTTGGATGTGCAGCCTGGTTTGGGGAGCACTGGGGGAAGCGAGCCTGGCAGCGAGGGAATATTGAGCGTGGTGACAGTGGGGGACATGAGCTGGCCTCACGTGGTGCTTTTAGAGAAACAGCCGAGCCTAGAGCGCCGTTTGGTTTTGCTTTGTGCTCTAGTGGAGCTGGCGATGATCATGGACCGGCTCTACGGAGGGGTTTGCTACGCCGGCATCGACACCGACCCCGAGCTCAAGTACCCCAAAGGAGCAGGGCGGGTGGCGTTTTCCAACCAACAGAGTTACATTGCTGCTATCAGCGCTCGCTTTGTCCAGCTGCAGCACGGAGAGATTGATAAACGGGTAAGGCCTGCGCCCCTCCGCTCCTGGGCTCCTCTGCAAACGCCCTTTTCCACCTCACCGAGTGTCCTTGGGAATGTTACCCCAGATTAAGCCCATTTTTAGTGCCTCTTAGATGCAGCACGGAATAAAACCGGAGTGGTAGGGAGCTGGTGGATCTGGCACGTGGGAGGTGACTGTGAAACAGACTTTGTCGAGTTGCTGAGCGTAGTGGGAAGTGTGGCAGCTGCCTTGGCCTTTTCTGAGAATATTGCACTCCTCAGATGCTCCCACTGCAAGGATTTGTAGTGTTTGTGTGATGCTGAGGATGGGGCAGCTCCTACTCCTACTCTGTGTCTCTGGGGAGAATGGGCAGAACCACCCCGTGCCTTGTAAACTTGTTACTGTGCAGTGCAGCCTCACACTCACCCTCCACAGCCTGTGAAAAGTCTGTGTTTGGTTATTTCATTCCTTTATTATTGTATTCCTCATTATTTTAAATTAGAGGAACATGGATCAGCACTTGCTTCTGCCCTCTTCATCTTTCTAAAACGTAACTGCCACTTACAGTGATCTTCAGACCACAATTTTGGGAAACTCAGATGCTCACATCTCTTCTAATTCATCCTTTGTCTCTGGATTTTTCCTACATGACTGTCACTACTGATCTTAATTTTATAGTTAATACAGCGGAAAACCTCCAAACTTGGCTGATTAGCCCATTATCATTTCACTTCTGCTTTGGCTATAAAGCTTGGGCAGAAGGATTGTAACAACAATTTGACTGTGGGCCTGTGAATTGGAATGTCTTTGTTCTAATCTTGGCTCTGAAATAAGTTCTGTACAGCTTTGAACAAATAATTTGGGCTGCCCTTGTGCAACTTGTGCTTGCATAAGCAGACACTTGGGTGAATAGGTCCATTGAAGCTGGTGGGACTACAAATTTAAGTACTTGTAAACTCTGAAAAAAATGTTGCAATCTATTTCCCCTTTCTTCTCTCCTCCCACTCTTTATTTCCTCATTTTTTGTGTAGTTTTTCTGTGGGGAGATAAATGCTCAGGGAAGATTCATTATAGGAGAGGTTTGGGTGCATGAGGGAGGCAAAAATACAGAAACACTACTTTTTATTAAGGTTCTAATTATTAATAGTTTTCTAAGACTGTTTTTCTTTAAAAAGAAAGATAAAATTAGTAAAAAAAAAAGTAACAAGGAGGGATTTCCTGTAAAATTAGGCAAGGAGGTGCTGCTAAAGGGTGTGCCCTGAGATAATGCAGAGGAAGGGTTCAGTGGCTGGGGCTCCCACCCTGGGTGGGCCTGATGGAGCTGCTGTAACTCTCTGGAGCTGGGAAATCGGCAGTGCCCAGCTCAGGGAGCAGTTGCAGCCCGTGTCACACTCAGAATAAATGTGACAAGGACACCTGAGCTGCAGTTTGGCCTCTGAACGTGGCTGAGCAGAGGGAACGGAGCAGAAATCTCCACATGCAGGGGTGTTGCACCTTTGTGCTTTTAGTGCTTGGAGAAGGCAGCACTCCTCAAAAAATCCCCAACCTCACACTGCACAGCAGATGAGGGGATGGGCAATGGGGTGTTAGGAATATTTGCCTGCTTCTGCTCTTCTACAGATTGACTGAGTTGGCAGGGAGGGGTTTTGGGAAGAGGAGAAAACCAGGTCATTAAAAAGGCTGCTCTGCTGTCTCTTTATGTGTCCCGTAAGCAAAAATGACATCAAACTACTGCAGTGCCGTCTGGGCTGTGATAAAATTGGGTGGGTTTAAAACCCCAGGAACTTGTGAATGTCCTTGTTTGCCTGAGGTGTGTCCGAGGCCTGTGAGGTGCAGAGAGAGGAGCAGCCCCAGGCCAGATGCAGAGAAAACAGCAGAGATACCAGTCACAGCCTGGGTGTTTGAAAATGCTGGTGAAAACATCACATTAAATGAGCTTCAGAGAAGCTTCACAAGCCCTTCTGGAACAGGAACTTGTACCTATATTTATTTCTGCTGTTCTGAATTCCTGCCCATCACCTGGCCCTTAATGCCAGCGGCGTAGGAGGGCATCAGTCCCATGTTAAGCCTCTCATTTGATCCCAGCAAGATCAGGTGGATTTCCTTTTGCTGAGACGACTAAGCCATGGAAAAAGAATACAGAAATGGAGTATTTATTTAGAGAATAAATGAATTATTTTTAATGTTGGGACTTCAGACATTGAAATTTGCAGGCCACATGCATATTTAATCCACAGTAATGGTGCTGTATAAACAGTTTCCATTCCTCCCTGAAAGGGAAGGAGCTTAATTGGGCATCAACAATAACTCCCATAATTTTCCAGGGTTTTGGTGTCAGTCTGTGTATCAACAATAGGTCGGTTGGGCCTTTCTGTAAATCAGTGACAGCAGGTGTGAGACTGACGGTCAGCACTGATTTCTGGGGGGTTTTTTAAGGATCAAGGAAGAGACAGAAGTGTAGAAGTGCCTGGAGTTTTGGGTGTTCAACAGCCACGATCGGGTGTCACGAGGGGGAAATCTTGAGCGTAGCGTTCCCTGCTGCGTAACTGCTGGCTGCCCTGCTCGAACACGGGTGTGGAATTCAGAATTTGCAACGAGGAATGATCACCTGTCTTGTTTTGTGGCTGCAGGTGGAAGTTAAGCCATATGTCCTGGACGATCAGCTGTGTGACGAGTGTCAGGGCGCCCGCTGCGGCGGGAAGTTCGCCCCGTTCTTCTGTGCTAACGTGACGTGTCTGCAGTATTACTGTGAATATTGCTGGGCTGCTATCCATTCCCGTGCCGGCAGGGAATTCCACAAGCCCCTGGTGAAGGAGGGAGGGGACCGCCCGAGACATATTTCATTCCGCTGGAACTAAAGGATCGCTCATTTGCAGGCCTCCAATTAAGTGCACTCTTCTGTTCTCCCGACTGCCCTCCCCACCCCGTCCCTCACTCACAGCATGTCCTTTTGTAGTAGTCTGTAATTTAACAATAGTCTAACGAAAGAATGACCTATAATGGGTATTTTATAGAATCTTGTCATTGAAAACTGTATTGGGAACTCCTTTTCGTATCGATAACATGTTGCAAGCGAGTTGCATTCTCTTGTCTTTACTACCGAGAGAACACTTAATTTCCTGCAACGTTTTCTTAGAGGAGAGAAAAATATTAAGAGAAGAGAATTGAAACAATAGAGTATTTTGGTTTTTTAATTAAATTATTGTTAATAAAGAACATAATAATACTTTTATTAAATAACCGTGTAACAATAACACTATCAGTCTGTTCTGACACTTTTCCCCCAGGGAAGCCTGTTTTTGCCTCTCTTTTTTTTTTTTTTTTTTTTGTTCGGACTTTGGATTTTTCCAGCAACAGATGAAGTTAGCATTTACCTACCAACAGGAAAGAGCATGTTTAAAGCAACAAAAATGCATGAGCAAAGTTGAAGCAGCACTATAATAATGATTTTTTTTTTTCCTTTGTTTAAATTGTTTAAATCTTTTAAGGGTTTTGAGGCTGAAATTTTAGCTCGGTGTGTATCTGACCGTGCCTCTGGCTGCCACCCACATCCAAATTACTAACGAGATAGGCAGAGCTTACTATATTTTCATCAAAATGATTACATTTTAAGAATTCCTGAATGTAAAAGTTGAGTAAAGTTACTACTGAGGGGGGAGTGCACTTTTTTTTCTTTAAGAGAACTCAATTGTCTGGTTACAGCCCTAGATATCCTACCAAAGCTAGAGTAATGACAACTAGTGAACTGGCATTTCCTCTCCTGAAGGATAAATATATAGATTTTATTTTTGATGGCTATATATAACTCTATATCCTAATATACTAACATTCATCAGGGCCAGCCTTTGCTCTCCATTTTGACGTGAAAAAGCAGAAAACCTAAAGATACCTCAAGGATATCACTGATTTTTACTGGAGTTTTGATATTCCATTGTGGCACACAAACTCAAATTGGCTGCTTATTGGTTTCCCGTCGTGGCTGTAAAGTCACTTTTCAGTCCCCTCAAATTTAGCTGTAACAGAAGGCACGAACCCGAGGAGTTTCCAAATCTTGCTTTGCACCGTGGGCTGAATTTGAGCATGGAGTGGTGCAAGTGTGCAGATGCCTTTCTTACTCTTCTTGTAGAAAGAATCCCAGCTCAGATCCCAGCTCTTCAGAACTAATTGTGGGGAGATAAAGACACGCAGGTGTTTGAAGTGCCAACATCGCTAATTAACGCCGGCTTTATTGGAACTCAGTCCTACCTTGAGAAGCATCAGCCCAGGACACGTGAACCGAACGCTGACGAGTGGGTGCAGAGGGTTTAGTTTGAAACAGACGAATGAAGGAGTAGTTCTGAAAATTTATTTTTAGTACTTTTGAACTAAATGCCCTGGCCAACTTCTCCACCAAGGATGTAGCAGTGTGCAAACAAAGTGATTCTGTGGCAATCTCTGCCCGGCCCCAGGGGCCTGGGACCACCTGAGAGTCTCCCAAACCAAAGATTTGCCCTGGCACTGCTTGGAAAACATCTGCTCCCTTCAAAGCCCCCCTCATCCCCTTCCCCCAGCCCCCATTATCTTTATGAGAAGCAGTTTTTATGTTCAATACAGGCTTTAATGAACTGATACCTTACCAAGTTCCAAAGGTCAAAATGGAGACATTTGCTGTCTATTAGTCAAGTATAGCAAGGGAGCTGCTTTTACTGAAATCCCTGAAAATATTGACAACAGTAATGCAAATGCAGAGTGCTCTTGTGTAGATTGTCAGGGACTTTTTTTTCTCTGAAGTACATAATTATAGTTGGAATGTTCCTTTCATTTTTTTAATGCTTGTAGGTGGCTTGGGGTGTGCTATTGTGCCGATCCTACCCAGCAAACAGGTGAGGTGGGTTTCCATTACAAGAAATAACACTGTTTGAGAACTAGCTTTGAATAATAATTTTTTCCCTTTGTACATGACCTGCTGAATTTCGGTACAGTGTTTTTGTAGCTAACTTATTTTGTCATGCACATAATGTATATTTGTTATGCACTACTTTTGTATATCTTGTTTTTCCAACAGTGAGCATTTTTAGGCACACTTTTCACTGACGGGATATCTCTTTATGCAATACCTCAATTTTTCATATTGCAAAGAGTAGCTTTTTGTACTTTTATTACTGAGAGATCTTCATATACTTCATTTTTTAATATAAATAATTTTAATAAATTTTATTTTCTTATATTCTGCTTTTTATACATTTCAGTGCTCTGCATACATTTTGAATTATGGATGTTGTGCACTGGCAATGCTATTTTAGAATCTGCAGAGAAAAGAAAGCATGTTGCTTAAACATCTTAGCCCAGCACCAGGTATTTGGTGTACATATAATTTAAGAAATAGTATATGTAAAGTTGAGAATTAAAGAAGAAAAAAGCATGAAAGTGACAAATGACACTTGTCTTTAGACCCATGAAATTTAAATGCATAAATATAGTGTAGAAATTTAAAAGTCAAGAACCATCAAAATTGTCTACCGCTTCTTACTGAGTTTTTAAAAATTATACACAAATGCAGACGTTTTTGGTGAATGTTTAGCCATTTTTATTATTACTAAAGAATCGATGTTAGGTGTTTGATGCAGAACCGTGTCTGCTCTTTTAAATTATATTTAAAGAATAAAAGAGAGCCTGCTAGGTGGCAGGCATGTAATGTTAGTATGCATGACTAATGTAAGAAATCGTTATTCTACTAATATTCACTTGTGATTGTGTGACAAGCGTGTTTACAGATCCTTTGGTTACACTTCGATTTACAGGGCATAAACAATTCTCTCCGTTACTCTGTGCTTCAACAGTGCTGGCAAGGCCTTCTGATTACACGGGGCTCCTCGGGGTTACCGTGTAGCCCCAGGCTCATTAACGTGTAATTAGGTACCGGTGGGGAGGGTGTCATTAATGAGCAGCGGCGTTCCCCGGGGGGAGTTACAGAGTAATTCCATGGTTATTTTTGCAATGTAAAATAAAGTGTTTCTGATTATTTTATATGTAAAGGAACCCCACTGCCCCGTGCTTTTTTGGTATAGTCTCTACTTCTCCATACACAGACCTCTGCAGAATGCAAATTTCAACCTTGCAGTGACTGAATTTAGCGTTTTATAAGGATGCTGTTGGAAAGACTTGATAATTCACCCCTTGTGTTTTTTGAAGAGTTAAAACCTTCTGTTCAAAGGTGATTTAAAACTTGAATGTGATGAATTGTGGCAAGTTAACTTCAAGTTATGTGCAATACCTATTTCAGACTTCTGGAAGATCTTTGCAGTGTAATTCTTTGTTTTTAATTGCAGACATTTAAAAATGTCATTTTCTACTGTTCTAGTAAATCCTCTTTCTTGCTGGTGTTTCTAAAGAAAAGAATCAGAAATCAATCTTTCTACTAATGTAAATTTGAGATTATTTTTAAAAAAAAATGGAATAAAAGGTTTTGGTCATTTGCTTTATTTTATTATCTTATTTTAAAGCTACTGTGATAGCATTGTAAGAATTGGGACAATATTGTATTCAACTGTTTTATTTTTTATATTTTTAAATTTTAAAGTATAATTAGTTTTTATAATTTTCATCAGATTTTTTTGTTATATTTTTTGGAAGTGAAACTTTTAGCAAGTGGGTGTCTAGTTTTTACTAATCCCTAATATGTTTTCCCCCCAATGTATTGCTCATATTATCAGAAGGAAAAGTTATTTAAGTATGTCAGTTAATTGTACTACTTGGCTGAATTTCCATATAGTTTTTACTGTGTATGGGGAGGTTGTAGTATTTATTATAGCATTTTAAATAAGGGTAATTCATTTTTTATTAAAGTCATTTTCACGTTTAAGTTCATATTTTTGTATGTTCTACTCTAAGTTATATAACACAAGTTACTTTTTTTAAAGAGTTCATTTGTTGAAGTGCTAGTGAAAATTAATGTTATTAAATAGTTTGCAAATGACTATTTATACCAGTATGCATATAATTTTTAAATATTTGTAATGTGAGATGTTGAATGAATAAAACTTTTAACTCAATGTTTTTCCTTTTTATTTTGAGCTTCCTGCAGGAACTTGTTTCTTTGTGGCCGAAGCTTGTGGGGCTTGGGGAGGGGATTTTTGTTGGGCTATGTGGGATGAAAGGGACTTTAGGGGAAATTCTGGTGCCCTGTTCCGGTCACAAAGGCAGCAGAGGTTCCTTGGGGAGGTGAGGATCCAGCGCAGGAGAGGGGAGAACCACTGAGGCACAGGTAACCCCACAATGGGCTGGGCTGGAAGGGTCCTTAAAATTCATCTCATTCCACCCCCTGCCATGGGCAGGGACACCTTCCTCTGTCCCAGCGTGCTCCAAGCCCCGTCCAGCCTGGCCTTGGGCACTGCCAGGGATCCAGGGGCAGCCACAGCTCTGGGCACCCTGCGCCAGGGCCTGCCCACCCTCACAGGGGAGAATCCCTTCCCAATATGCCATCTAAACCCTTCTATCAATGTGAAGCCATTCCCCCTTGTACTGTCACTCCATCCCTTGGAAACAGTCTCTCTCCATCTTTCCTTCAGCTACTGGAAGGCCACAGCTGGGTCAACCAAATCCTTCTCTTTTCCAGGCTGAACAATCCCAACTCCTTTATCCTGTCAGTAACCACACTGGGACACAGAGAGAACCAGGGTGGGGCCAGGGCAGAACCCAGCGAGGCAGGGACAGACAAGGATTCCTTTTGAATTGTCTCACGCTTGTGATCTGACAGGAACAGAGGGAAGACATCTGGCATTTTAGAGAACTTGCTCGTTTCAGCCTTAATTTAAAATATCTAAACTTGAAATATCTGGAAAGTCATGTGAAGTGTTGCTACCTTCTATATCTGCTCTTCAAGGGCTGGCCAACAGGTGCTTAAGGAATTCCAGAGTTGTGCCGCTAATCTCCTGTGCCATCACTGAAGGAATTGTGGTGCAAATGTTCGGTGGATGGTGAGTCTCCTTCCTTTGTGTGGCTGCTCCGGGAAATGCAGATCCTGGAGCTCTGATGGGATTAGTTCTGCCCGTGCTGATCCCTTCACTCTCCAGTGCCTCACCTGGTGCACGTGGAGCAGCTCCTGCCTTTGGAAATTTAACAGGAATGGTGATTCCATGCAGATATTCCCAATTCCCTTGCCGTGACTGAACAGAAAGCTGGGATGCTTGGGATCAGGAGTGGCTGCAGTGCATGGCCTGCCCAGTGAGGCAGGAATTCCTCGGTGCTCAGCGCCAGCCAAGCAGCACCAGGCACTCTTGAGCAGTTCCAGCGTGTGACTTGGCTGGGAAACTTGTCCCTCTGTTCTCTGCATCGGGATTGTCAGGAAATAGCCTCCGTTCTTGACATTGTTTTCAAGTGCAAATGGTCTTTTAAACAACACGTGCTTATTTATGTGTTCGTGTTTTTTCACAAGTGTGATAGACTTGCAATTTGGTCCTGGAATATCGGAGGGTTCGAGGCTTTGGATGCCGTGGTGGTGGAATCAGCAATGTCCTTCACAAACATGGCACTCCCTGACTCAATTCTAAGTGCTGCAAACTTAGAGATGCTTATCAGGATCCGACATCTGATTTACAGTTGGCCATGTGTATATTCCTTCTAAAATTCTCCTATTCTGAAGATTGCTAAATAATTTGTGAATGTTTAATAAATGACGTTTTCTTACCTAGGCAGAGTCTAAAACATTTAAATCATTGAGGGGAAAGGTCTGGAGCATTCAAAACTCCAAATATCACTGTGGGGAGTGATGGGCTGATTCTGAATTGCTGGTAACTTCCTAGGGCAGATGACCCAACAAATCCCTTCTGGGTTTCACTTTGCACTGAAGCTGTAAGTAAATGCTACAGGCAGACTCCAGAAGATGGAGGTAGGCCCTGCTGGGTGGAATTCCAGAATTTCCTCTGTGTGTGGATCTCAGCTTTTTCCTTTCAGCAGGAGCTGCCCCCAGCACAGTCCCCGGGAGGGAGCTCTCTCGGGTGCCACTTGCACTGAACGAGCTGCCACATTCCAGGGCGGTGCAGGAGGTGGATGGAACCCATCTCCCCCTGATTTAAGGGCTGAGCTGATCTCCAGGACAGGCTCTGAGCGGTGAAGTTGTCATCGGACACTTTCTGCTCGGTCTCTCCAGCTGCCGCTCCCAAAATGCTCAGTGCGGCTCCAGGGAATCTGGGACGAGTCACAGCCTCGGAAAGGGGAGATGAGGAGAAACACTGACATCCCTTCCTCTGTGTGAAATGAGCTGATTCAGTTTGTCAGAGTGAAAAACAGCCTGTGGGATAAGAATATCCTCGCAGCTGTCTGTGCACTCAGAGAAACTGAAGGGGGTGAATCAGTGCTCTGAATACATCACGGAAAGTCTTCCTGCATCCCCATGCTCTGATTGATGCCATCAGATATCACCTGTTTTCATGGCACAGGAACCATAATTTCCTGACTTCTTGTAGGGCTTGTCAGAGAGACAATTTGAGACTAAATGCTGATTTATTTGAATGCATCTCCCCCTAAGGGAAGCTGCCTCAGTCACTTTGTTTAAGGAGCGTGGGAGACTGTGTTCTGTTAAGGTTCCTCCACAAAATTTGCTGGTCCAGAGTTCTCAGTCCTCCTGGTATACATAAAATATAGAGATGTATTAAGTCAGTGTTTGATTGCATTTTTCTTCCTGAAATTTAATTTTGGTGAGTCATAAAAGCTGAGATTAAATCCTCTCAGCACGGCACAGGGCAAGGATAACTGTGAGGACCCATTTTTGGGTTTGCATTATTCTTAATGTTTAAAACAGACATAATTTTATTGTTCTCAGCCATGTGGCATTTTTTTAATCCCAGAACTTGAGTTGCTTTGCTTTTCATAGGAGTGAAGAACATTGGGTTTAAATGGCAGAGCGATGGGGTAGATGCAGCGGACACACACTGTGTGCCTCGGTAACTCAGCCCACATCTGAAATCCGTGGAAGGAGAGCAATGCATTAAAAAAGAGTCTCTGCCAGCCTTCCCCAACCCAAGGCTTGAAAAAAATGTTTGCTCGGTGTAAATCACCATCTGACATCTTTGCTGACTCATGGCCCAGGATCAGTTTGCTCAGGGATTGTTGAGGCCTTGCTGTGCATTATGTTGTCAGTCTGGCCAAGTGTCACTTTGCAAGGCAGCGCTTGTGGCTTTAAGCTGATGCCCAGTGCTGGGTTGGGTTGGGAGCACGTTCATGCCAAGTGTTTCTGAGTTTAAATGGGATTCCTTAGGTTTCTGGGGCGTTCTCCTGTAAGCAGCAGGCAGTAGCCCCCAGCTCTGCTGCAGTGGGCCAGCTGTGCACGGACAGATGTTGCTCTGCACACACTGGCAAAATCAGCCCAGCCCTTCAGTCAGTGGAAAGGGAATTTGCTCAAGCGCTGCTTTTACAGCGGGGTCTGTGGAGGAATGTGAGGGCAGAACAAAGCAGAGACTGCTTCCATTTTCTCTGCAGAGAGAGCAATCCATGGAGACAGAGCCCTGCTCTGCTCCTCTCCTGGCAGCATCTTGATGGCTCTGGGGAGAGGGAGGGAGGAAATGCTCATTATCTGGAGCAGTTCTCAAAGTTCCCAGTAGTACCAGCACCCAGTAAGGGTGGCCTTGCTGCTGAGAGTCCCAGAATGTTTTGGGTTGGAAAAGAGCTCCAAGATCATTAAGTCCAGCCTGTGCCTGATCCCCACCTTGTCCCCAGCCCAGAGCACCGAGTGCCACCTCCAGCCCTTCCTTGGGCATCTCCAGGGATGGGCACTCCGGCAGCCAGGTATGTTGTGGTCGCACTTTGGCCTGGGATCCTGTTAGATCTCAGAGGAGAGGTAAGAAATCATGAGCTTTCTGTGCCTGGACTTGGGTTATCTACATTAATGCTGAATCTGGGGATGATTTAGTGATTTTTGCTTTTTACGTCTGGCATGAGCCAGGATTCTTTCAGCATCTGGAGGGCTGTGGCAGGCAGGGCTGAATTTCCTCAGCTGTGTGCTCACTCAGGATCTAAGTGCACGTTCTCCAGAACAGCAGACTTTTAATCTTTAATGTCATAGTCTCTGCAGCCTAAAACTTGGTAAAGTTTTCCTGTCTCTGATTTAGAAACAAATACCAATAACTTGCACATTTATTTCATTTTTCATTTGAAAAAATGAAATCAGAGCAAGTGAAGTCCTGAGCTGCCTTCTGCTTTATCCACTTGACTACCAGCCTTTCCTGGAAATCAGGCTGTGTAATTCTGGTGTAATCTCAGGGCTCATTTTGTCTCCTTGAGTTTTCCCCATAGTTTTATTTCCAACTAGCAATCTGTTGAAATGCTGTAACACAAAGTTCTGCTAAGCCAGGGGGTTTGATCTCCTTGACGTGGGTTTTGTTGTAAAGCCCATGGATCTTCTTGGTGATTTAGAAATCTCTCCAGGGGAGGCTCAGGCTTTTATGTAACACAGTTTATAGTCTGCTAAATATTTTTATGCACAGCATGAAGAGATGGGAGGACTGGCTCCTCCTTATGAGTGGTGTGGAGGAAGCGATTCCCGTGTGTGGTTTGTAAAGCAGTGGGAGCTGCTCAGGTTCACTGCTGTGAAATGCAGGTGCTGTTCCATTTTCTCTCTCTGCTGCCCCATTGCTGCTCACACAATTAACTGAGAGCCAGGCTAAATTATGAAATTTTACAAGTAAGAAGAAGCTGAAGGCAAATTCATTGCTTGGACTTAGCAGAAGTCGTGACTTTTGTTTTTATAATGATTCCTGGTTACACTTATAAATGGTCCCCGGTGTCTTTTGCACAGTAACCACATTCTAATGAAATCCCCCATTCCTGTGACTCTTTTTAAATATTCTGTGAAAATGAAGGTGATAAAATAATTGTTTGTGCTGCTGCTGAGGGTATAATTAACAAGGTTTGAGTGTAGCTGTTGTCAGAATGAGCACACTTTTCCCTGTTCACAGTGTCAAGAGTCTTCTGATGTATTCACCCTTTGCAGTTGATCAAGATAATGTTGCAGTTAATGAGCAATGGCCTTGCCTGGGTTATGCTGAATTTTAGGGTAAGTTTAGGTGAGATGTATGGACAAAATTCCTCCCTGTGAAGGTGGGCAGGCCCTGGCACAGGGTGCCCAGAGAAGCTGTGGCTGCCCCTGGATCCCTGGTAGTGCCCAAGGCCAGGCTGGATGGGGCTTGGAGCAACCTGGGCTAGTGGAAGGCGTCCCTGCCCATGGCAAGGAGTGGAATGGGATGATCTTTAAGGTCCCTTCCAACCCATTCCGTGATTCCATGAATTCTGTGGAATCATGTGAGTACTTTCCACTGCAAAGAATGCTCAGAGAAAACCAAATCTCTACTGACTGTGCATGCAGAAATGTCCCAGTGGCTCCTCCCTTCCCTCTCCTTGGCACCAGCTGTAGGCACCAAAAACTGCCTCATTTTAAAAGGACTGTCAGGGCTCACAGATGAGGACACATCCTTGGCCAAAGCAAAACTGAAACAATGGAATTCAGGAACCTATGCAAGTTGTGAGCCAGAAGAGCTGCCATTGGAACACAAAGCAAAGGCACGGTGAGGTGGAATCTGGGCTATTTTTAACCAGACAGTTGCAGCTGTGGTGAAAAGCTGAGATGTTTGCTCAGAATGATTAATACAGAGATAATGGCCAGCTGGTAGTCGGTTCACACATGTGGAAAGGTGGGTGAAGAGCAGTGTGCAGCTAAAATAGCTGAACTTGACAGATCTGCAGAGAGATTTTAGGTGGCATTGATTTTTTTCTGAGCAGCAACAGATCCTAAAAAGGATCTGAGCTGAATTTGCATTTGAGATCAAAGTGTTGGCAATGTGCTGTTGGGAAAAGTGGACAAAATGTGCCCCACGAGGTCAGTGTGTTTGCATTAGCAGGGTGGAAGCATTTCCATGAGTACAGGTGCTGAGAAACCACTGCCTTGGCAGCCGTGGTGCCCTGAGGAGGCCGGAGGAAGGAAGCAGCTGCCAGCTGGCACAGGCAGCTCCTGCCCTGGCAGATACAGCAGCGAGTGTTCCTGCACAATGCGGAGCCAGTCATGGAATGAACACGGGGCTCTTTGGGTTTGTGTGTGAGGATTCACTGGGGGGTTGTGGTGTGGGCTGCGTTGCAGCTAAAGGAGGGATTTCTTTACCAGGGCTTTGTGATGGATGGAACTGGGAAAGTTTGTAGGCCAGGACCAGTTTTTAACAAAGTTTTTGGGTTTAATATTCTAAATGGAACTCACTGGCTGCTGCCCCTCTGGGCCGGTTGGTTAGTGCCAGTTTTGACAGAGGAGGGAGCTTGGGTTTGTGGAGGAGTGGAGTTGAGAACTGTAGAATCACAGAACATCCTGAGTTGGAAGGGAGCCACAAGGGTCATCCAGTCCAACCTCTCACCCTGCACAGCCCCAAAATCCCACCCTGTGCATCCCTGAGAGCGTTGTCCAAATGCTCCTGGAGCTCTGGCAGACTTCAGGCATCCCTGGGGAGCCTGTTCAGTGCCCAGCACCCTCTGGGGGAAGAACCTTTCCCTGATATAGGAGGTCACAGTTGATATCTGAGATCACAGTTGATCTCAAGGCTCCTAACTCAGTGGTTGTGTCATATCTACAACCTTCTCTTTAGTCTCTACTCCTTGGAGCCTGCAGGAGATGCCCTTTTATAACTGGGAAACAACAAATTACTCTGGCGAACTGTCAGGTTGTGCCTCCGCGAGTTGTTTTTCCTCGTTTGCAGCTGCATACGCGGCATGCCTTTTCCCGGCAGTGTGTACAATAGCTGGGAATCCAGGGATGCTTGGCAGGCCGGCATCGTTCCCGGCCCGGAGCGGCGGCACCGGGGCAGCGCCGGTTCCGCGGGAGCGGCCGCCACCTGGCGGGGCCCGCCCGCACTGCGCCGGCCGGGACCCGGGAGCGGGAACCGCTGAGGGGGAAAAGAGCTCCAGGGTCACCGAGTCCCACCTGTGCCCCATCCCCACCTTGCCCCCAGCCCAGAGCACCGAGTGCCACCTCCAGCCCTTCCTTGGGCACCTCCAGGGATGGGCACTCCAAACCTCCCTGGGCAGCCCCTGCCAAGGCCTGAGCACCCTTTCCATGGGGAAATTCCTGCTGATGTCCAACCTGAGCCTCCCCTGGCCCAGCCTGAGGCCGTTCCCTCTCCTCCTGTCCCTGTTCCCTGGGAGCAGAGCCCGACCCCCCCGGCTGCCCCCTCCTGTCAGGGAGTTGTGCAGAGCCACAAGGTCCCCCCTGAGCCTCCTTTGCTCCAGGCTGAGCCCCTTTCCCAGCTCCCTCAGCCGCTCCTGGGGCTCCAGCCCCTTCCCCAGCTCCGTTCCCTTCTCTGGATATGCACAGTGACCCTCAGCCTCTTCAAAGCCTGGGGAATGACCATGGTTTGCTTCGCGGTCTCTTTGGATCCATTCCCAAGGGCAACACCATTCATGCTGCCAGTGCTGCTGAAATGACTAGGAGGAAATAAAAGGGTATTTTCAGAGAATTTATTCTTTCTAATTTGCAGTCCTGTGCGAAGTGTGCTGAACTCTGGGAAATAATCTGGAGCGGGATTTTAGTGACAAAGAAAACATCAGTGGGACTTGATGTCAATTGTTCCCTGTGAGGGTGGGGAGGCCCTGGCACAGGGTGCCCAGAGAAGCTGTGGCTGCCCCTGGATCCCTGGCAGTGTCCCGGGCCAGGTTGAACGGGGCTTGGAGCAGCCTGGGATGGTGGAAGGTGTCCCTGCCCATGGCAGGGGCTGGGACTGGATGGTGTTTAAGGTCTCTTCCAACCCAAACCATTCTATGATGCTGTGACTTGAGCTCTTCAGTGGTTTGAGAACTCCAGTTGTCAGTGTCCACATCCAACAAACCCACGGCTGCAGTGGGACACGTCCCTGCTGAGCACCTGCATGGGCTGGACTGACCACGCCGAGCATCCTGGCAGTGTCACACATCTGCTGCTGCCTGAAGGACAAAACAGGTATTTGATGTTTCATTACTGTTCAGCAAGTGGCTGGACCAGGTGCACTGTTTGGAGAGGAATGCCTTGTATCACTGCAGGCACTGCAGCAGCACCTGCACCAAAGAGGTGCCACTGGTTCCTCTGCTGTAGAGACAAACAAGACATCAACCAACCTTCAGCCCGGAGTCCCCTTATCACTGGTATAAATAGATCAATAACTTGCATGAAATGTATCAATACATGGCTTCGGGCACCAGCACTGTGTGCTAAACCTTAGCGCTGGCCCAAAGGCAGGGGGACATCAGTCCCTCGCCCCGGCTCCCCTCACCGACCTCCGGCTCCCCTGGCTGCCCCCTCAGCCCCGGCTGCCCTCACAACCCTGGGCTCTCCTCACTAAGCCTCACCCCCGGTTCCCCTCACTGACCGTGGGTTCCCCTCGCCGCCCCTCAGCCCCGTCTCTCCTCACTGACCCCTCGGTCCCCGGCTCCCTTCGCTGCTCCCTCAGCTCCGGCTCCTCTCAACCCCCGGTTCCCCTCACCTCGGTTCCCCTCACCAAGTCTCAGTCCCTGGTTCCCCTCACAGCCCGCAGCCCCGCTTCCCCTCATGCCCGCGGCCCCGCCGCAGAGGGAGCGCGCCCGCCGCGCCTGCCCGCCCGTGCCGCTCGTGTACGTGAACAGCTTCGGCTCGCACCGCTGCGGCCCCGTGATCCGCCTGGGCCGGGGCTGCCGGCAGAGCCCGGGGCAAAGCCCCCCGGGCCGGGCTGGGGCCCCGAGGGCCGGGCCCAGCCCCGGGCTGGGCGGCAGCGGGAGGCGGGCGGGGAGCGGCGGCGAAGGGAGAGGCGGCAGCCGCACCCCCGGTACGTGAGGTCGCGGGAGAACCCTCTCGTGTCTGGCCCTCTGGGGGCTGGAAGTGGCTCAAGTATTGTCTGAATTGTCTGTACCAGGAACAGCAGGGCCAGCAGGACGCGGGGTGGGGGGGTGTGGGGGAGTGTATATGATTCTTCCCCTGTTCTGCGCACTGGTGAGGTCACACCTCCAGTGCTGTGTCCAGTTCTGGGAAAAAGAGGGAATTAAAAGCACCCAGAAGCCTATTGTCTTAATGTGTGGGTGCTGTGCAGTTTTGAAATCTGTTTTGTGGCGTTTGAGACACTCACTTGCCCCAGGGTTATAATGGAGTAAAGAGGAAGGGGACAATCTGCAGGATGTAAGGATTGATACCCTATAACCTGCTGGGACCAGAAATAAGGATCCCTCTAGAATCATAGAGCGGTTTGGGTTGGGAGGGACCTTAAAGATCATCCAGTTCCACCCCGTTCCTAGGGACACCTTCCACTAGACCAGGCTGCTCCAAACTCCATCCAACGTGGTCTTCCAGGGATGGGGCAGCCACAGCTTCTTTGGGCAACCTGTGCCAGTGATCAGCAGCTTCCTTAGGAATGTATTGTAAATACTCAAAAAATGCTTTTTAAACTCTTTCTAGGTGACCCTCAAGAGGCTAAGACTGACGCCTTTGACTTTCCCATCCCTTCAAGAAATGTTGATAAAGTCATTAAACGGAAGAAGAAAAAGGTATAAAGTGTGGGAGCTCAATTAGCTGCCTTGGCATTTGAGAAAGCTGCTTGTTCTCTGTGTGTGAGAGCATGAGGAAGATTAAAAGATGGAATTGGTAGCCTGTTACTGAAAACCTTACTTACAGAAAAGAAAAAGTCATATTATCTTCCCTCTCTGGAGGCTTTAAAATTCTGGCTCTTATTCAATAAAGCACTTAAGTGTGTGCTTACCTTGAAAAATGAGAGTATGCTGTTGACTTAAAGCCTGTACTGAAATGCTTTGCTGGATTGGGGCCAGGGTGCAGCACACCTTGGGGGCGAAACCCAGCAGGAGAAAGCTCTGCAGCTCCTCTTCCTCTCATGTTTTAAACAAAGAAATCCCACGGGTTGCAAATAAGGGAAGGCAGGAATCTGAGCTATTAACGCCATCCTTGTAGCAACGCAGAATTACTTTCTGCTTCACAAATGTGTTTCAGTTCCTGTTCAGTAGTTCGACAAATGGTTGAAATTTTAAGAGGGACATTCATTAAGCAGTAACTCGTTATGAGATTCTGTAATGTGTGAAGTACGAGTAATCAGCTAGACTAGAACAGAGTCATGTCATAGATACTTGATTTAAAAACAGCAAAATGCTACCAACTGCAGAGGAGCAGCTAATAACATCCTGGAATATGGCTCTCCTGGTGCATTGAATAGTCTTCAAAAACAGTGAGGAATATATATTATGTTTTAGCAAGAAATGTCCTTGAGAAACAAATTATCTTCAGATTTAAGCAAGTTTCTCAGATGAGGTCCAGCAAAAGTCCAAAATTCAGCGTGTCAGCAGCCATTTCTGTTTGTTAGGCCGCCTTTGCCTGAATGCTTTTGTCCACAGTTCCAATTTAATCTTTTCAATGCACAAATTTGAAACATGCCCACTACAGACAGAGCTTTATGCCTCGAAAGTAAAGGTCTTCTACATCTATAAAACAGATTAATATTTGATATGAAATAGGGCAACACTGTTGCTATTCTGGAATCTGAGTTTGGGGCCTGAGTTATGCTGCTGCTGAGGGACCACACGGGAAAGTTTTTGCTCCTGGAAAAATAAACAATTTTTTTTTTTCTCCCTATTTTGGATGACTTTAAAGAGACCTTAATGGCTCTACACATGTTTTCATAAGCTTTGCTTATCGAGAAGGGCACTTCTCAAGTCCTGGATAAACACAAGAGTTCTAGGAAAGAAAAGAGAGGAGATCTCATGTGAAAAATCATGGAGGAATTTATGTTTCTGACTTTTAAATAGATGTGATTCTTCCATATATTCCACATATATATTTCCCTTCTTCTCTTCCGTCCCAGTCCTCAATGAAAAAGCCCAGCTGGACTTCACAGTCATTGTGGGGAATTCAAAGTTCCGCCCTACAGATGCTTTAATGCAAACTTTTTATATGCTTCCCATTTCGTCTTTCAGTCCAAAGTCTGGCACAAGGTCTGGAAAGTGATTTCAAAAATGCTTGAAGAAAATGAAAGGTTCAGAAGTCGCTTGATGACCTGCAGCCAGTTTGATGGAGAAGGTAGGAAATGAACTGATAATGTTTTATTTTACTAGAGAAAACAAATTATTAATACAAGTGAAGATCCCAAGGCTGAAGGTCCATTCAGCTGTTTGTTTTGGGTAGTAGGTTTTACAACTCACAAATGGAATTCATTCCATTCTTTAGGCACTTCCAGCTTTTTTGGAAAAAAACCTTTTGTTTCATGGAGGCTCTTGTATGTATTAATTTGGAGGAAGGATGGTGGAAGTGTTTGCTGCAGCCTGACATTAAAGACATGCACATAAAACATCTGCAAGTTTTTCTGAACATGTGAAATATGTAATTAAACTTATTCACAGATGGGTCCGAGGCAGTATTTGTATGAATAATAACTTATTTTTTCACGTAGGAAAATAGTGGTTGATTTCATACAGACAATAAATAAATTAGATGCTCCCCAAAGGTTGCTGTAACACAATTTAACAAAACCATCGAACATGTTCTCACTCTGTGCCCTGAATGCAGCTCTTTCATTACTGGAAAATGACTTGGGAATTAAAACTGGCGCTCTGCATTCAGCCAATTTCAATTAGAGGCATTGTAGTTGCTGCACAATTTAAGATAATACAGTGTATGCTTACAAATGGAATTGGAATTTCTGGCCTCACAGTCGGGTGAATTATTAGGAAAAAGAATACACTAATCCATGAAGAGCTACCAGGCAAGTTAAAAAATGCCATGTTCACCCACAGCACTTTTTCTTTGCTTGCATTGGTGCTGGTAGAAGTTTTCCACATGGGGTAATGTTGGGGTGTATCCCAAAATGTAGGACCATTCCTGCCAGTGTCTTATTTTACAGAATGTTGGATTAGATTTCCACACACGTGACAAGAAAACACTCCCTCAACATTTTTCTTCATGAGAACAAAAGAAGTGCAATTCTGGTTCGGAACAGAAATCTCTACCCCAGTGGATGTTATTGAGCAGGAGAAGAAATTCCACAATGTGCTTCAACAACTTATTCCACAATTATTGTGCAAATATTCTGCATTGTGTGGAAAAACACTTCTTCTGTTGGCTTTAAACCCAATTCCTGATTAATTCTGGAATTATGACATGACATTAATTATTCATTATGTGCTATTCATATTCCTTACATCAGCTGAGGTTCCACTGGCCTCTCTCATATTTCTGTGTTAAGAAGTTACAATCTAATAAATCTCTCCTCCTGTGGAAACTGTTCCATGTGCTTTCTCCCACAGCTGAGATCATTGCAGAAGTGTTTGTGCACAGCTATTAATGTATATGTTGGACATATATCTATGTTTAAGGCACACATATATCCATGGATGTGTAGGACAGTGAATTTAAAAAAAAAAAAGTTCCTGGATTTATGTTTGCTTGATTTCAAGAAAAAGGAGAAGAAGTGTCAAGAAAAAAGGAGGAGGAATCTTTAATAGATTATTAGATTTCAAGTTATTGAAAAAAAAAAAACCAACAACAAAATTCTGCTTATATATGATTTCCTGTGTGGATTTGCCATCTTACCATAATGGCTGCTTTTCTGTTTGTTATGGGCACACAATGTGCTGTTTAACCTTGGATTTATGGACAGGGCCTGTCCCCTTTTCAGCCACTCATTTCTTTTCAGAGAAAGAGCATTTTCTTTATGTATAATTTCCAGTGACTTAAAAAAACCTCACCAACCAACCAATCCCTCCTCCTCCCCTCTTACTCTATCCTAATTGTAATTTTACCCACTTTCTCAGGAGCTTTAATTGAGAATCCCCTATTAAGCCCTATTTCAGTGAAAAGCATCAATTCTAATACCTTCTTTCTAATTAGCAGAGTTTGCACAACATCAAATCTAGCGGATAAGTCTCCTATTGATCTGAATTTTTCATTAATCAAGAAGCAAATGGAATAATTCTAGCACATATTTAGATATGGATCAACAAGTCTGAATCAACTGGGTTCATTTTTATCTTCTTTTTTTTTTCCTAGATTAATAAAGCCAGAAAATTAATGCTGCATTTTATTGCCTCTATAAATAGGTTTTTTGAGAGAACAAAAGTCTACTTGAATTTTAATGCTACCTATTTACTCCTTGGAATGCCGCAATTAAGATTAGATTCCATGTGACTGCAAATGATTATTTTCCTCCACCTGATATTCTCCTGCAGGCTCTGACAGGATCCAGAGGTCACAGGATGGGGCATACCTGGACAGGGTATGTAGACAGTCCATTAAAGGCCAAAAATAGCTAAAATAAGCAAATTAATAATATTAAAAACATGCACTGATCTTGTTTAATGTTATTATAATGAGTGCCAGTTATATTCTAAAGTATTATTGACACTGAGCTCAAATTTTTTCAAGATTTCAGTGATGTTTGGGGACGAGAAGAGCTCCATCCTCACAGGGAGGGCTCTGTGCTTTGCCAAGGCAAAGGGAGGTGGATTTTGCCTTCTTCTTGAGCTAAATCCTTCCGTGATGGTCTAAAGTAAAATCTGAAGAATCTGAGCAGTCTTTATTTGTCCCACTTGATACAGATATTTTTTTAATATAAATGGGAATGTACCAACTCACTTTTATCACTTTTTTTCTCCAGGACGAGTCCATCTTTGGCTGGGTGTAGCAAGAAAAGAAAGGAAGATTCAGCCCCAAAGGAAACATAAAAGTAGTGAAAGCTTTTATTTTGATCTAGTTCTTCCTGGAGTCAGTGCAAGACTGCAAAGTGACTTCAGGGAACACAGGTTCTCTGTTGTTTTGCTTGGTGTTTGTGCTTCTGCTGTTTAAGAGGTTTGTTTTCATAGTGGCTTAAACAGCTCTGTTGCAAGATATTTATCTCAAGCCATTAAGTCTGGGGTTTCACTGAGCTATTAGTTTTAGAAAGCTTTTTAATGAGCATAATATTGTGACAGTTTGCTTGCAAAAGAAGAGATACACATTTAGTGTTGTCTCTGTATTTATATCTTTTATTTTTGTAGCTTGTCAGGATAATAAACACAAATTCAGAAAGGCAGAACCCCACTTTCCTTTCTTCCTGATTTGAATAAATTTGACTTCATGATATTAAAATATTACACAATAACCCTCTCTGTTCTTTCATCCATTTCCACATGAATCTCAGCAAGTATTTTGAATATGAAACCAGGTGAGTGTTTTCTCTCTCCCCGTTCATCCTGAGGCACATAATGGTACCATCACAATCACGAGGTGCTGTTTATCTACCCGACTTCAGCAACACAATATAATTTTCTTCTGTTATGCAGCTTAATACTTGAACTCTTGATTGACTGTTAAAGCCTTTTAAGCCAGCAAATTGTGGAAATGGAACATGAAAACTGCATAAAAATAGTTATGTATATGGAGTTCATCTCGGGAGTAAAACATTCGCCTGTCACAATGAGACGTCCTTGCTTTCAATAAAAGGATTGTTTTCTCCCGGCATAATGTCTTGGTGTTTGCAGATATAATGACTGCAGTGTCAGAGTGTTGAGCTTTAATAACATGCTGGTGATTGTGTCATTAGGCAGCAAAGCATTTGGAAAGGTTTCATCTCTGTTTTCTTCATAGCAGAACTGCAAGTGTGGAACTGGAATGTGCCTTTTCAGGGACAGCTGCGGCGTCAAGGTTCTCTTCTGCTTTGTGGTGGAGTAATATTTGGATTTTACTTAGAATAGTTGACATTTCAGCTTGGAAAAGGAAATGAGAAGGCAAAGTATTCAATCAAGACGTGATCATTCTTCTGGCAGAGCAAAAATGTCATAGTTCTTTGGTATTTTCAAAACACATGTTTACAGTCACACGTGGGATTTTGGGGGATTTGGGGTTTTTTTGACTAAATGAGATGATCTCCCTGTCCCCACAGTCCTATCAATGAAATGTTTGCATGGGGAGTATTTAGTTTATAAGCCTGGTTTGTAAATTGTAGAGTTGTTGCTCTAACGTTTCTTTTCTTGTAAACTGCAGCTGCAGTTGGTGCTTTACTGGCACAGACTTCAGGGGCCCTGGAAACACTTTTCTTCCAGATGCATAATTGCTGCTTTAACAGGATAGATGAGGTGCATTAACCTAAATCTCTGAATGAAGTTTAGCCAACACATTAAGATTCTTTGGATAAATACAGACCTCTGTCTGTGGGACTGTTTTAAAAGAAATTATAAAAGATAAGTATGGCCCTAAATCATCCCTATGTGCCTCCTTCAGTCTGAAGGGTCTGTGTGGTGATGATGAGATAATTAATTGGTTGGGATCTACTAATCACAAACTTTCATTTGGCAGTACTTTGAAAAGGCTCTTACATTTTTCAACTCACTTTGGGCCAGAACCGCTGTTGCAGTGGGAAAAATGTGGATTCAGGTTCAATTTTTGACTTTTTGGGTGACAAAATTCAGCTTTATGCTGTAGTGACCAGATTTCAAAGGTACAGTTGGGAACAAGGGTCATCAGAGCAGTTAAACTGCTGAAAAAAGGGCCTGGAGAAGAACCCAGCTCAAGCTCTGCAAACCAGACCACCATCCCCATCCACCCAGACCTCTGTGTGTTCTATTTAAAATTCATGTGATCATTTAAGTGTAAAATGCAAAAGAAAAGTAATTGTAGTGTTGCATTGAAATATCTTGCATGTTCCAAGTAAGTAACATGCTCACCAAGGAGCAAAAGGGCTGGATAAACATGAAAATGTTTGTTGAAACCCTCTTTGTTAAAAGGAGTGAGAAGAAAATAAGGGACCCTCAAGGCACTGGATCACAGAGGAGAGATTCAGAAAAGAACTGATTCTGCTCTGAAGTCCTTAATCATCACTGCAGAACCAACAGCAAGTGTCACACCGTCCTGCTGTGGCTCCTGGGAAGCACTGCTGTTCCTTCACGTTCTTCAAAATGCAGATCAGTTACCTGAAGTTTTTAATAACAAATCTCCCTTGGAGTGTGAACTGAAGCAGATGTGCAAACACAGAGGTCACACTTTGTCTTTGCTTTGCCTTGTTCTCAGTGCCTAATTTACCTTTCTACACAGAGCACAAACTCCAGCTTATTCTAAAAGTTTGACATTTTTCATCTCAACTCTGTGAACAGTTGCCAAGAGATCTGAGGAGGTTCCTTGTGGTACAGAGGTGGGAGGGAGCAGCCAGGGAACACAGAGTAGCTGAAGGCATTGCTGCTGAATTTCTGTTATCTGTAAATAATGGTGTCAGACACTTGTCTCACAATCCAAAAGCTGGTCTGGATAAGCTCTTTTCCCTGTGTGTCATAAATACAAATGACTTTGGATGAAGGTAAGCAGTGGAGAGTAAAGCCTTTGGGGTTTGAATCACTATTCCATCCTAGCTGGGGATGGATTGGTCAAAGTTTAGCTGGAAATAGAACATCCTGACATGTTTTGGTTGAAGTTATCCCATTTGGGGAGTTCTTGCCTGGTTCCTGGAGCAGCTCAACCCAGGCAACTCTGCCTTGGAGTTCTCCATCCAGGGCTTAGGGGCTCGAAACTCCAGCTGGCAGCCTTGGGCTACGACTTCCAAAGGCTGAAAAGCTGAAAACGTGAACTCCACAGTGATTTCCATGTCTGGAAGCACTGAGAGGCTTGGCTGAAGCTGGACTGCCGCAGCTCCTGCACTCCCTGCCGTGGAGCTGTGGCTCTGGGCAGCCTTCCCAGGGCGTCCTCAGCATCCAGGCTGCACGGGAGCCAGGGAGCCTCGGGAGCTCCCACAGCTACTGGGGGGAGCTGCTGTGTGCAGATGCTGCTGCTGCTGCTGCTGCCAGCAACGATGTCACCGATCAGCTGCAGCCTTGGGAACTTGGGAATGGTGCTTTGGAAGTCTTTCGATGTTTCTGAAGTGGCCTTTCTGGGAATTTCCAGTTTGTGGGCATTTTCAAAAGGGTTTGTTTCCTGCTTGATTTGGCCCAAAGCCACCAATTCAGATAAGACCTCATTTCCTGCAGGCTGGAGGCTTGGCTTGCCCAGCAGCTCTTCTGCTCGTGCCCCATCTGCTCTGGAGCTGGGATGAATCAGATTCCTGTGTCCCACCAGCTGAGGCTCTGCAGTCCCATGGCCTCTGAAGTTATCATAACTTGGCCATAACAACATAATCAATCACCAAGGTAAATAATATTTCACTGCTGATTCCTTCCATGAAAGGATTTCAGCTCTGAAGCAAAACTTGAGAGCAGAATGTGGGGTTTCCAACATGGTTTGATTTTGGGAAGGTAGAAGGTGACCTTTGTCTTCAATGAACATTTACATCCAGTAAATGTCTTTGTCTTTAGGGCCCTCCCTGGTAGTCAATGTTCATGTTTTAACTTCAAAGCTTCTAATACAATTTTGCATGGACTCTGACTAAGGAATAGCCTTCAGGAGGCAGTGGAATTGTAGTTGTCTTTTTCTTTGGGAGGGGCAAGTGACTGAAAGCAAATTTTGGGCATATATGACATTTTGCCTGTGCAGTAGGCCCTTAAATATAAAGCAGAACAGAACTTTGATTTATAGCTCTTGTAAATAATTCTCAGTGACATGGGCAGGTTTGTGTATTATGTTTATTTTCATTGCATAAGCACTTATATAACTGTGATGGTTGGAATCTGCATAAAAACCAAAGCAGCCATGGATGGGTTTAACATTGTGGGCTTTCCAGCAAACTGAAGTAGCAGAAGAACCCATGGCTTAAGTGGAGTTTTACTTTAGGAGGAAAAGAGCAAATTTTATTGAAGTATATTACAGCCACTGTGGATTTTAAATAAATATTCACAGGAAGTTTCTCACTCGTTAGCGACGGCATCAGGACCCTCTGATCTGAGGCAGAAAAATTCACATTTGGAAGCTTCAGCCTAGGGAAAATTAATGTGTGTAGCTGCAGTTTCATTCTGTTGGGAGAAAAGTTTGGAGGCCCCTAAGAAAAAAATGAATATGCCTTGATCCAGAGAGGGTGAATACCTCCTGGAAGATGCTGAGTGCTTTGACCTCCCAGTGACTGTGGCACCTCTTTTATTGTGTCTCTTGTGCTGGGTATGTGGAGCAGATTAAGAGAGGATCTCTTCTTCTTTCTCTAAATTTTGACCCCACATTTGTGTCTGACCTGAGGGGCTCAGCTGATCTGTGGATGTTGCTGGGCTGGGCTGGGAACAAATCTGAATTGTGTCATCTCCCAGAGGTCATGATGAGATCCCTCCGTGCTGGGAATGTGTGAGATTTATTGCACTCCTGGCAGTCCTGTTTGAGGGGGAAGAGAGGCAGATTGAAAGAGCTGTGCAGGAAGGCTGAGGGTGGCACTGACAAATGTTCCCTCTCTTCTAGAATCTTTGTAATCTCCTGTATTTTGAAATGAATAATAAACTAACGTGGCTTTTAGTTTTTTCCCCTGTTCTGCTGTGTGATTGTTTTCTGGTTCCTAATGTGTGTGACAGGAAGATAGTGGTGCTGATGGAACACTGTGGAATGGATGAGCTCCTCACAGCAGTGACTGTGAGCAGTTAAACCCAGCTTAAAATGGATGTGGTCACTTTTTACACCTCCTGGAATTTTAAATTCCTCCAGCTACAGAAAGCATAAAAAAATTTGAGTATGGTGCTAAGTTCTCTGTGATCTCTCAGGGAAACTCTACTGGTTTTCACTGCTGTATTGGACTAATTTTGAAATGAAGTCAGGTGAATGTTTGAGAAACAAACAGGATCTTTTGGTAGAACAGTCTGGATGGTGTTTCTCCTAGGGTTGCCCTGTCATGACTGTCGTGACTTCCTGAAACTTTGTCCTCACTCAGTGCTTTTAAGTTTTGTAGTTTCTCCTCTTAGTAACCCCTACTGCCTGTTCACACATTTTCCAATGCTTTCATTGAAAGCCTGGCCCCAGATTTTCAATATTTGAAAACAGATAAAATATTGTTCCTTATACTAATGAGCAGGGACATTATAGGGAAAAATGCTTGGTGTGCAGGAAGCGTATTTTATGAAGTGAGACAATAAGTGTTTCATAGATCAAGGAGCAAGTGAGTAGAATAATATTCATTAACATTGAAGAGAAGCTGATTTATGTGTTCAGGCTTGGAGTGGGGAGAGGCTGAACTGTGCTGACTGATGTTTTGTTTACAAGCTGCAGAATTTGCTATACAGTGAAGTGTTTCTACCCAAGCCCTGCTCCCCTCCCTTCTTGCTGGGCTCAGCTTCACTTGGGCTTCACCTTGGGCTTCAGGGGAATCTCAGCTCCGGCGCCTGGAGCAACTCCTTCCCCTCCTTCTCCCCCATCCTGGATGGCTGCAGAGCTGTTCCTCTCACATATTCTCACTCCTCTCTCCTGCCTGCAGCTGGGCAGTTTTTCCCCCCATTCTTAAGTCTGGTTTCCAGAGGTGTTATGCCCTTGGAGCCATTCTGTGGGACGTGGGGGAAGCTTCCAGCAGCTTCTCACAGAAGCCACCCCTGCAGCCCCGCTGCCACACAAACCCAGTGCATTAATATATTGTGGGAGACTTATGAAAGGAATAAAGAGAGGCATATATTTCTGTTGACAGAAGAAATATATTGTTTATTCCTCTGGAGTCTCATGTTGCTCATATTGCTGCTGTGTCTTATTGCCTGTCACTGAGCTGTGCTGTGTGGGCGGAAATGTCAGGCTCTGTATTGGCTCTGCAAGAAAATCTGTGTGTTACTCTGATTTCTCATACTCACTTGGGCTTGCTTTAATGTTGTCCCTACAGAATGTTCCCTTCTGGGATCTTGCTGGCAACTTCAAACATCTATTTTTGCCACGAAGCATCCTGCTACGTAAATTTACTCCTGGTAGTCTCTTTGTTTGTTTGTTTGTTTGTGAGGGAGGGGTTTTCCCAAAAGGTATTTTCAAACTGAAATGGGCCACGCTGACCCCAAGTAGTCACAGGGCTGGTTCAGTCTTGTGGAGGGAATGGAAGTTACTGGATGTAATTCCGAGGGAGGCTTTGGATATCTCTCCCTCCACCACACTGCCAAAATTCTCAGATGGTGCCACTGAAAAATGTTGCTTAAAATGTGCTTCCACCCTGAAAAGTCAAAAGGTAAAAGCAGCATCTGCTCATTTTTCACAGGTTCTTGCTGCTGGCACTCAGAACTAGAAGGCTTTCGGGGGAAAAGTGGCTCCAAGTGCCAGTGCTGGAGTGCTGGCCATGCTGAGCTGCGTTCTCTGGGCCACACGGAATCTCTCCAGCAGAGTTTAGCTCTGGTTAGTTATCAGTAGATTTGCAGCCACAGGAAAGGTGTTCTACAATGGTAAAATGTACAAAAAGGAAGGGGATCCCCCTCATTGCCCCCTTAGGTTTGTTACTATGAAAAGTATTCAGGCATAACCAGCAAGAGCTAATATATTAAACTCTGTGAGTTCAACTGAGTAGAGATGAGGAACAAGCAGGTAACTTTATTTGCAACCTTGTTTTTCCATGATGCAACCCCAGTTTCCATGGGTTTGCACAGGTGACTCTGGAGATTTCACATCACTATGTTTGTGAAGTGTTGCTTAAGACCTCTCTTAAGTCAGAGCATCAGCTTAGGTGTCATTAATGCAATATTTTGGCTAGGCAGGATATTCATTGCCAGTGTTGACGTGGATGGAAGTGATTTTAGATCACAGGATGCATTTGCAAGCTATGAAAGACATCACTTTGCTTTTCAGCAGAGCCCTCAAGTTGGTAATTACCAGATAAAGGTGGAAAACCCCAATGCCATTTTCATGGAGTCGCAATGCAATGTTTCCTTTGCTTTATTTAATAATATTTCCTTGTCCTTCTTTTGAAAATAGCCATTTTGCAGACAGAGAAGCTAAAAGAGTTCAAATCCATACATTCAGTGGAAGGTAACTATAGATTGCTTTGAATGGTCAAATCACTTCAGATGATATAATCTAATATATTGGAATTTAGGGAAAGAGTTGCTGTAATTGCACTGTCTTGTTTAGAGTATCTGCCCCTCTGGGAGAGGCAGATGGAGATGGGATTGTTCAGGCTGGAGAAACCTCTTCTCAGCTGTGCCCAGTGACAGGAAAAGGGACAAAGGGCCCAAACTGAAACACAGGAAATTTCATTTAAACATGACAAAATCTATTTTACTGTAAGGGTGACTTAACACTGGAACAGGTTTCCCAGAGCATTTGTGTCTCCACCCGCAAGAATTATTCAAAACCCAACTGGAAACAGCCCTGGGCATCCTGCTCTTGCTGTCCTTGCCTCAGGCACTGGCTGGGCTCCAGGGGCTCCTTCCAGCCCCAGCGATGCTGGACACGAGTGGCACCAAATGCTCTGACAGGAGCCTTTGGGGGCTTTGGCTCAGGGTTCGGGGTGAGACCGGGCTTCTGGCATCACTTACCAAGTGTGTGCTCTTGGATTTTCTTACAGCCTCCACATTCTGAAGGTCCTAATGATCATCCTGAGCCAAGCTATCACAGGGGCATGAGAAAAGGACTTTGCAGAGCGTATAACTTGCTGTGTGTCTGCACAGATCCTCTCCCAGGTGGGCAGGGATGGCTGATTTCTGGTATTACTGCAATATTTAAACATTATATTGTAGTAATTTAATCAATAATCTTTAGTGAATGGGGTTTTTTTATGTGCTTCCTCAGACTTATACAGCCTAAATCCTACACTTTCCCTTATCTGTGGGATGCAGCCTGCCAGCTTTCTTTGTAGGCATCTCTCCCTGGTCTGGTCTGCAGCAGCCTGGAGTTGTAATTTCAATGGAAATCTTGTTCAGGCTTGAGCTGGATCAGATCTAAGGGAATCCCAGCTTAAGAAATCTTTCCTGAATTTTCTCAGTGTGAAATCCCCAAACCTTATGATGTGATTGATTTTTTTTTCAGATTATTCTGACAACATCAAAAAACTACCTGCCAAAAATTTGTAACACTCCAAGCAAAAGTTGTTCAGGGCTAAGTTGTATCTATGGCACAACTTTATTCTTAAACCCAGAAAAAACCTCTTGGGTGAAATTTACTGTAGAAGTTTGGCCTTATCCAGAAATGTGATAGAGAAAATTCCAACCCAAGCATGAAAAACTGGTGGAACTGTTGGAAACAGGATCTTTAATGGGCTGTGTAAGGTGATGTTAGTAGCAGGTAGTTTTAGCTGCCCTTCTCTTCTCCCTTCCTCTCAGCTCTTCCCTCTGTTCTGTGAACAAGCTCTACCACTGCAGTCAGCACTTCCCCTCACTCTGCCAAAATCCGGCTTTAAATGAGTTTTCACAAGTCAATTCTAAAAGGCTTTATTATGGAAACAGTTCACGCCTTCAAGGAGTATATTTAGGTCTCGTGAAAAATGCCAAGTTGCAAGCTCTGGAGGCAAATTCTAAATTTATAAACAAACCAGGCTGAAGTCATCCCAAAGTATCCTGTGTCTCCAAGAGAAGTGCTCAGCCTCAGCTCAGCAGGGAATGATGGCTGTGGTGGTGCTGTGGTTGTGGTGATGCTGATGGTT
>VXBT01010006.1:0-79303 GCA_013400235.1 Oriolus oriolus | reverse complement strand
CTACAGAGTGCACCCCCACAGTGTAGAGGATACATAAGCAAAGCAATGCCAGTTCACAACTCTAAATACTTAAATGTTTAATAATTTAAATTTTAGCTTCACTTGGCAGATTATTCTTCGGCGCTGTAATTCCCGTTGATGTACTTAGGTAAACTTTATCCCGAACTACACTGAATTTGAAAGAAACATCTAAGCAAAGAAGCAGCCATAAGAGGAGGCAGTGTTCAAGAATAAATTACTGCAAAGGTCTAGGTTATGCGAGGCAGTGTGACATTTAACTGAATTGCCTCTTGAAAACAAAGGTAACATGAGGGTCTGGAGTCACACACTGGAGCATGACATAGAGTTGGATTCACTTCAGTATCCCTCCATTCCAAAATACTGCAACAACTACCATTTTGATCAGTCCACACATACATCAGAAGTGTGTATTTGAAAATAACAGCCTGATCAGTGAAGTAGGGATTTGGGTTGAAGTGTTTTCTTTTTGGATTTTTTATTTTTGTCTTTTAAAGCAGGTCATAGATCTTTCAATAGTTCATGAGCTACTTAAGGGCTACATTGCTATCAGTATTAGTGTCTTGTCCCAGTACAGAGCACAGCACTGGCTAACGCACCTTGGTAAAACTTGCCTTATGTGTACACACACACACAGACACACAGACAAGTTCTCATTTTACAGCTCCAGGCCAAACATCTAGATTCTGCCACAGACCTCTAACAATCTCTTCACCAACAACTCTGAAGACATTGATAGAAAAGTAGTATATATACCTGAACTGGTACCAGGAGTGCTAGTGAAAGGGTTTGCAAATGTTGAGTGAAGAGCCAACAAGGCTCTTCTGAACCTCAGGGTGGCAGTGTGATAGATATCTTTTGGGGGACCAGGAATGCTGCAGCCTCAACCTCCACGGTGGGTCTTGAACAACAGCCTCTGATTTCCCTTCCTTCAAAAGAAACGGGTTTTTTTATGTGCTGAAAAACACATGAAAAAAACAGTGCATGGTAAGTGAAGACAGATGAAGGAATCACTCCAAATCCGCACTAGTGATCTGAACCAACTAATTAGTGTAGACACAGCCCTCATGATGGCCATCAGTTTCCTCAGAAAGAAGACAAGGCAAGCCACTAATCTGCCACACAGCCGTGTCTGACTTGATGTTTACGTGACTCCTCAATCTAGATCATGGATCAGCAGTAACCCTATAATCAAAAAGGACACTTGAACATTGGTGTTTAGAAAGAAAAGGACCTTTCTGAGCTTGCTTTTCTGATTTTTAAAAAGGCATGATTTTGATCTCTCACTGTTGCTGAGAAATACTTTAAAAGAGAAGATGCGTATATAAGCCAGTCTCTAAAACTGCCTCACAAATAAACAGTTTCCAATCTTCAAATTTTCTAATTTTCAACAGCATCTTGGCTGAGTTATCAATGTTAAATATAGCAACCCATGCACACAGGCTCATGTAAAGTGTCAACCGTACCCCAGACGCCTTTTATTTTCTTCAGCTGTCCTAGTCCAGCCTAATTATCTGTGCCCACAGGTCCTCAGGATCCTAGTGGTGAGCTGGGTCAGTTTGCAGACTTTTTGATTTAAATGTTACTAATCAGCTATCACTGTCTCACTCCAAGCCAGCCTGTTCATCTTTCTATATGTACGCAGCAGTAACTATCACGATCTTCTTGTGGTAAAACCAAAGAAATGCACGTAAATGTCAGAAGAAGAAAATCTCTGTCTTGCTGATAATTTATTTTAAAATGTATTTATTTCTTTGCTGAATGAAAAATGAAGCTAAATTCCTTTTTAAAATCAAAGTAGGTCATGTTGCTTTCATAAGTATTTTGACAGGTAATCAAAGATAATTCCTTTGCAAGGAAAGATAAAACTATTAGATTGACAAGTCTCACTTCCTGATGGTTCAGATTTTTTTCTGTTTAATAAAAGAACAAGATTTTTGGCCAATCTAAAAGTTTCAGCAACTTACAAAAAAGCTGCATCAGAATGCATTGGCAAACTGACCGACCACTATCTTACAATATCTCTAAGAAAACTGCATATTTATACATTCATGCATATGCTAGCAGTATTTTTCAAGACGAGCATAGGAGTACTCCTTACGAATGTAAACATAGCCAGAGTATGAGAGGAAACCCAAAGGATAAATAGGTGGGAGCTATAGCAGATCATACAGTCCTCTGGTTCACAAAGATATTACTTTACAACTTTATTTCTATTGGTTTGTCTTTTAAGGAGAAGATGCAGAAGAATTGGTAACTTCAATCTCTCTTTATTCTCCAAAGACAATAAATTCTTCATTTTTGGCTAAGTCTAAAATAATTCCATTGCAGCAAATAAAAAGTAATGCCTTACAAAAAGCCATTCCTGACACTAATGGAGAGATGAGGGGGCTGATATAACCTCCAATATGTTCAGCTTTACTGTAATGAAATAAAAAATTTTGTAATCAAAGCGTGAAATGGCTGTGTAAACACTTTTTATTAGTTAGTTAGTTAGTTAGTTAGTTAGTTAGTTAGACCCAGAAACACTCCTTCAGATACCATGTCTATCTCCACATTGCCCTAAGATTTTCCTTGAAAGTCTGGCCAGACAGCGTGCCATTCACAGAAATTTTTAGGTACCATAAACATTTTGATAGTTTGCTTTATTATCTCTTTTATAATCTTCTTCTTCTTTTGTTAAAATATCAGCAACATTTTAAAACACACACACAAATGGTTCTGCTATTTTTGTTTCATCTCTTGTGAAGATCAAACTATGAGAGACTAGGTTTAGATTAGATATTAGGTAGAAATTCTTTACTGTGAGGATGGTGAGGCACTGGAACAGGCTGCCCAGAGAAGGTGTGGATGCCCCATTCTGGAAATATTTAAGGCCGGGCTGGATGGAGCTCTGAGCAACCGGGTCTAGTGAAAAGTGCCCCTGCCTATGGCATGGCGGCTGGAACTAGATAATCTTTAAGGTCTCTTCCAACCCAAACCATTCTATGTGTCTATGTTTATATGTAGTACTTTTTAAAGGCCAGATAGTATTTGTACAAGTCTTCTGGAATGTTCATACTAGCTTGTTAGTTCTTCCCACAACTGAGCTAGTGTACATACAGCAGTGACACATCTTCCTTTCCCTTCTCACTAGAACCATCCTGGTTAAAGGCCACAAAAATAACAAGTAATATTTTCTTCAGCTATAGAAAGCAAATAACCCTTTGACAATTGGCTAAAGAGAAGAAATGTAACTTTGGATTTTCTAGCATCTCCAGAAACACACATTCAGCAATTCTCTCTCCTTCTATGGCAACACCCTCAAATGGATTTTTCCTGAATTCCCTTAACAATAACAGTTTCAAATCGTATGCTTTCCAACAGGCAACTTCTTGAAAGTCTCACATTGTCATCCACCTAAATTCCTTAGCATTCCCTGGAAGCATCCTATAATCAGCATTAACAGCAGTTAGCAGGAAAAATTATGTCATGAAAAAAAAATTGTTTCCTCCTGTTGGCATGAGAAAGAGGGAATGAGAAAGAAGGGGCAAAATTAATGCTTTTAACTTCATGAACGTTGTAATAGACTAGTTTCAAAGGATGGGAATAAATACCTTCCTAATTTAACATGATAATTACTAATTACTTATACTGTCTACCATATTCTGTCTACCCTAATTTGTGAAGTCAAACTTTATTTAATCACTTGAGAACTGCATAGCAGTATATTTTTAAAAATGCATATCTTTGGTACAGGCAAGGTTTAGAAGGTCTCTATGTGTTTCTTCTGTTCAGCCAATAGAAGGAAAACAACAATAAATAATGCAATGTTAAGAGATTAAAAAACATTCTTAATTATTTTGGTTTAGTCTTTCTTTCCATCAGCTTAAATGTTATTTGCCTATCTCCTCCTGAAGGGATCACACCCCTGCCTTTTCCTCTTGAAGTTTTTTTTTGGACTTTCACCTTTGGCTTCCCTAAAGATGAACTGAAGTAAATCAACAGATGGGATACTTAAGAAATACACACCTCTTTTTTTCTTTCATGGACCAGCCTCCACATTAGAGTTTATTTCTTGAAAATGTACCTTTATATTAATAGAAGTAGTACTACTAAAACTATTCATCTGTTGGAGAAACACCAAGATTTTTATTTTTTTTAAGGCCATGCAGTGTAAAAAGAATTTGAACATTTAAAACAAATTGAAGCAGGAAATACCATATGGTGTGAAATGGTTGTCAAGTTCTCTTTCAGTTAGTGCACTCAAAGTGACAACTAAGTCTTTTATAGAGTGACAGAAATGTTTTCCTCAGCTGAGAATTCCTTTCAGGCCAATAACAAGACAGAGGTCTGAAGTGCAGATAAATCAACTTCTTCTCTTGTCTGAAAAGGCTCTGCTCCTATTTGACTCCAGTCATTAACTCCAACAGCACATCTTTCTGGTTTGCTCAGATGTCACTCTGGTTGCATGACCAAGAGTGTGCAGATCCACCACTGTGGGCCAGTCAATGCTGTCCTTTCTTTAGGCACGAGGTGCATGAGCTATGCTCAGCGTATGGTGCATCAGATAGAGGCAGTTCCATTATCCCTGTTAAAAGACAACCATTCCTTTCCAGATCCCACCTGTAGCTATTTGCAACGCTATTGTACTCTATTCTTAGAATGAAAAAAACAACAAAACAAAAATCCCAACTAAATTTTTAAAGCAGCCTCCATACAAAACTTATTTTTATTCCTGCTTGTTGTTACTGACTGCTACATCATAGTCATCTAGCTGCTGTACATTTTATTCCTATTATCATCATTCAGTGCTATTAAAATGCTACTCTTTTGTTGTCCTGCAGCATTTCCTGTTGAAATATGAAGATACCACTCAACACAAGTGGGAAGGCTACACTTTGCTGTCAGGGAATAAATATTCTTTACATGGCATAGTATTTGTCTTATGTGAAATGTGGTAAAACTGTTATTGCAATAGCTCCACAGCATGCAACAGGCATACGGAATAGTACGTGTGAAAAGTTCAGTATTTGGACCTGTTGCTGGATCTCTGTCCTTCCTTCTGATGTAACAGCCCCAATGCTGAGCCTTTGTGGAAATAAGTACCTTTAAGTAAAGAAGAAAATGCAGTAGTGTATGCACCAGAAAGGAACCAGCTGTGCATGATTACGTTTAGAGATTTTTTCCAGCAAGATTTTGGTCAACTGTTATTTTAGCTGAACACACTTTTCCATCCTTAGATCAAAGATGAGCGTAATATATGACTCAATCAGGAAATGCCTATTGGGGTTTTCAGTGGATATGCACTTAATAAAAGCACATACTGCCAGGTTCATCCAAAGCAAAAAAAAACCCCAACCAAATAGGAACATGCTTGTGACTGTTGTCAAGAATTAGTTTCATGGCACTGACTTTACTATCTATACCATATATCCAAATCTCAGTAACCATGACTCTAGTGCTTGTGAACTCTCTAACTTCATCTTCTTAAGGGTATTAAAACCTGGTTACATTTTTTAAAAAAACCTTATGGCACTAATGAGCCATTTCATTTTGCCATTATCCCACAGTGTCCTGGAAAAATCATTTCCACTTAATAGACATCGAACAGCTCAACCTTCTTTGATGACTCATTAAGTTTTTGCAACTCTGCGCTCTTTTTTTTTTTAAACTAGACTCCTGAAAAATTGTTTATAAAGGTTTTTATCTCTGCCCAATGTAGATGCATGTGGAAGACATTGCACATTTTTGTGTCACCTAATTTTCAAAAAACCCATTTTTCAAACAATCCAACAGATGTCTGTCTTTTCACCTCTAATTACATTCCTTTAGCATCAGCAGCAAAGCTGTTTCTCTTTTTACACTCAGGGAAGTAAATAACTGTAGATTCTAAGAAGTATATGGTGACAAGATAAATGCTGACATATTAATGGAAATTACTGCAGATGGTTTTTTATTTGTGCTTTAAATGGGTTACTGTTAATGACAGCAAAATTAAATGTTCATTTGGCCAAAGCAGAGAACATGTACGTAGCTTTTTTTTTTTTTTTTTGGACGGTGATCAGTTGCCAGCCTGAAAGAGGAGAAATTGAGGTTTTAGACCTGGTTCCAGAAACCACATTTCAAAGTAAAATGGCATGGAGACGGACATCATCAAAGTGCCTTAGTCATCCTCAGTATTCAACAGCCAGAAAGTTTTCAGAGGAATGATCAGCTATTGCAGTCTTTAAAGCAACAAAATTATTAACAACTTCCAATCTTTCAATTATTATGAAAATGGACTTTTCATTGTGTTTTGAAACTGCAAGGCACCAAACTCCAGAAGCAACCTTTGCTTTCAGTGCAGGGCAAGTGAGAAGAAATATCACATCTGAAGCATTTAAACTCATTTTAAGGCCCTCATTTCTCTTTCTTCCCAGACAATAGTCCAATATTGCCTTTTACATGCTGATTCTTTCATCATCTTGCCTGTAAAATTTTGGTTCGTTTTCTCCCAAACCTGCTAGCATCCTGGTCTTACACATCCAAATATTTCTCTCAGCCCTTTACCCTTAGAGCAGGGCTTGGTGAGACCAAAGGTCCACCTAACTCTGTGTATTGTAGCATGACGCAAATGGCTGACAAAGGACAGGTAACATCAAAGGAAATAACATACAATACTTGCCACTAATTTAATTCCCAACTCTGTGTATTTTTATGCTATAGAATCATAGAATTAGCTGAGTTGGAAGAGGCCCATCAGGATCATAGAGTCCAACTCCTGGCCCTGCATAGGACACCCCAAGTATAACACCATGTACCTGAAAGCTTTGTCCAGATGTGTCTTGAACTCAGACAGGCTTGGTGCTGTGGCCCCTTCCCTTGGGACCCTGTTCCAGTACCCATCCACCTTATGGGTGAAGAGCCTTTTCCTGATATCCCACCTAAATCTTCTCTGGCACAGCTTCAGGCCATTCCCTCAGGTCCTGCCACTGGTCATGAGAAAGAAGAGATCTTTACCTGCCCCTTCACTTTCCCTCGTGATTAAGTTATAGACTGCAATGAGGTCTTCCTCAGTCTCCTCCAGGCTGAACAAGCCAAGTGACCTCAGCAGCTCCTCATGAGAATTCTCCTTCAGAGCCTTCACCATACTTGTCCTTCTCTGAATGCTCTAATAGTTTAATGTCTTTTTTGTATTGTAGCAACCAAAACTGCCCCCAGCACTCGAGGTGAGGCTGCCCCAGTGCAGAGCAGAGCGGGACACTCCCGTCACTTGCCCGGCTGGTGATGCTGTGCCTGATGCCCCCCAGGACACTGTTGGCCCTCCTGGCTGCCAGGGCACTGCTGACTCATGTTCGACTTTCTGTCAAGCAGGACCTCCAGGTCCCTTTCCACAGCACTGTTCTCCAGCCTCTTGTTCCCCAGTCTATACACACAACCAGGGTTGCCCCGTCCCAGGTACACAATACAGTACTTCCCCTTGTTGAATTTCACATGGTTGGTGGTTGCCCATCTCTCTCATTCGCTGAGGTCTCTCTGCAGGTCCTCTCTGCCCTTGAGGGAGTTGACAGCTCCTTCCAGTTAAGTGTCATCAGAAAATTTAGTATTCCTTCGAAACCTGCGTCTAGGTCATTAATGAAGATGCTGAAGAGAACCAGACTGAGGTTGGAGCCCTGTGGAACTCCACTAGTGGCAGATCACCAGTCTGATGTCATCCTGTTCACTGTAACCCTTTGTGCCTGACCCATGAGCCAGTTGCTCCGCCATCACATGCTGTATTTATCTAGCTGTGGGCTGGACATGTTGTCCCAGAAGATACTGTGTGAGACAATATTGAAAACTTAGCTGAAGTCCAAAGAGATTACATCAACTAGCTTTTCTAGATCAGCTGAGTCACCTTCGTATAGAAGGAAACCAGGTTCAACAAGCAGGACTTCCCCCTCATGAAGCTGTACTGTCTGTGACCAATGACTGCATTGTCTGCCAGCTGTTTTCCAGTACCTTCCAGAATAATTTTTTCCATTATTTTACTGGACACTGAAGTGAGCCTGACGGGTCTGTAGTTTCCAGGGTCCTCCTCCTTGCCCTTCTTGAAAACTGGGACAACACTATTAATGCATTAAGGGAAATCAGGCTACTTCTAATCCTTTCAAGGCATCGTAGGTACAATGGAGATACTGAACATGAAATTGGTGAAGAGATAAGAAATGAGATGACTTCCGCTATTTTGTTTGTGAATTAATGCATGCCCATGCTATTCTGCTCCTTTCCCCCTAACAAATGAGGGCAAAAGTGCTGCCGTCTATGGGACTTTTAATGTAACTGCATTCTGTTTCATGTCTGCTTCATCACTCTTCTTTCCAAACATGCATTTTCCTTCTCAAGGAGACAGAACTGAAGATAGCATATGATGAATGGAATGATAGCAAAACACTGTGGTTATGACACTGATCTTACTGCTTCTAATACTCTCATTGTTATCATCATTCATCTTTCTTCCTTTAGAATGTTTTTCTTCTCTGTTTACTGATTTCTTCAGTGATCAAGCACTTCAAGTCCAGTACATTTACCCATTAATTTCCATGTTGTACTCAGTGTATTTTAGAAAGGAACAAATCTAGGGACATGTGAAGGTTTGTTCAGTTACAACTCCATTTCCTCCATGTAACTTTTTTCTACACTCATCAGTTTTATTTTTATTAGTGAAGACAATGAACAGTAAATTCAGCATAGGCTTGGACCCTCTCACAAGTCTTTACTCACCTTTGTTGCAGCTAGGAAGGGTTCATTGTCTAAACTGCTAATAAAGAGTAGGAAGACTCCTACAGGCTCCCTGTTGCTTAGCAATATCTTAGGTAAGTTCTCATTTTTCACACGTACAGGAGCTTCCCATGATGGAGTTTGTTCTTCATCTGAAATAAATTTCAGTTATACTCTTACCTTTAGATTAGAGGGGAAGGGCTACCAGGAAGTCATTCCTGTGCATGTAAAATATTTTCATAATTTGTTTTTTGAATGCAAATAGGAAAATACAACTAAATAAGGCCTTAGGAAACAAGAAAAAGTTCAATAATTTCCAGTAGCACTGTGAAAAAAATTCCTTCTAGCTCCACCTTAAAATTATTTTTCAAAAAATGTGATTGTAAAGGAGTCAGTTCAGCGTAGTCAGACAATAGGCTAAGTCTACAGCTTTTCACCTAACCATTTTTATGTCATGCTGTTGGTTAATTTGTCTGTTGTTTCATCCTTTGGAAAGAAATAGCACTTTTGTGTTTTGGCCTGCTCAGTAACTAATATTTCAAGGTTAGAGAAGGGGATCTGCCAAGAAGTATCATGAAATAGCTTATTTGTTTCTACAAGAACATTACCAAAATGGTGTTTCTAAGGAAAAAGAAAAAATATCCAGTCGGGATGGCCATGTTTACAAAAACACCAAAAAAAACCAAGAAAAAAGAGTCAAAATAATATTCCAGATGGTTGGCATACCTTCTACTTTGTATCTATAAATGCCAAATAATGGATTTTGTGAAAAGCAAATTTTTATTTTCGTAGAAACTTGTCAAGCTCCTAATTTTTTTTACCAGCTTTTCAGCAAAGATCAACACAAAATATGTGATCAAATATGAAATATACCTATTACCGAATGCTGTGTAGAAATTCTAACACCAAATGAATATTGTATTACGTAAAAAAACCCAAACAAAACCAACCTCTACAGACTATACTACAGTTAAGTTCTGCTTGCAAGACTGACAGAACAAAATAACCACAGGTGATGAAATAACAAATTTCTCCCTACCATTTTTTTCACTCTTGACTTCTTCTCTGCCTGTAAAAATATAAGACTGGAAACTGCAAGACCCTTCACTTTACATGGCTGACATATCTCACTTAATTGTGGGGAGTTTTCTCAGCAGAACAGAAGGAGATACTACATATTAGTATGAAGGAAAAACAACATAAAAATATTCACACTCCAATTTAAGAAAAGCGAACCTACTTCAAAAACCCTTTTTTTTTAGACAAAAAAACCCCCAACAAAACAAGAACTGCAATCTCAAACAAAACAAGGATTTCCCAGCTGACTTGGTCTGTTGATGCTTTTTCACTTTTCAGGGTACTGCATTTATGTGATGTTTCTGGAGAAGAAGAATAAGGACTTTAACAATTAGTATTAGAAGAAATATAGTCCATGTATACATTCGCGCCTCTTCTAAGGCCTATTCCTTCTTCTTGTACTTTGTATTCAGTTGTGTTTCCAACAGTGTTCCTGTTCCTGAGTATTCCTCAGGAGGAGAATGTCACAGTCGGAGATTATTATGGACATATTGGACCAACTAGATACCTAAAAAACACCTTGATAATGCAGTGAAGAGACAGGGACAGATGCAACTATTAAAGTGAAAGAGCAAATATCTATTGCTCAAACTCTATATTAGAAACTTCCTTAACAGTTTGTAGAGATGGACTTGAAGGAATGAAGAAAATGCCTCATATCCTCATCTGAAATTAATTTTTAAAAATGTTTAGACTAAGCATCGGGAGGCAAAAAAATGTATCATGTTTTTCTGCTTAATATCTGAAGGACGGAGACCAGCAGTGCCCATTCAATATGCTACAGCTAAATTACACTTATTTGAAACAAGGCAGCAATTCAAAAAGCCAGCAGCAAATTCTCACCTCCGTGGATGTCAGCAGAGAAATGCTTTCATTTACATTTTTCAGCTACTCTTACTGAAAAGAGTATTAAATAAATATAAGAAGGGAATCGGTGGCCAAGTGTGCTGAATTCTATATTCACTATAGCTAAATGTGCTAAATGTTTGATGAAGGATATAAATAATTAGTAACATACACATACATTTAAAAAGTTTCTTTTGCTCAGGCATGCATATATCTAACATCTCAGTTTGTCATGGCACAATGTGCTCTCTTTGCTATTTCCCTTCCTTAGCCCTTTATGTAGCTAACCAGGGGACCATGTTCTTTTCCTGTGCCTGTCAAAGAAGCAGTGGCCCATCATTTCACTGTATCCTCTTTAATTCCTTCAGCTATAGCATGGAGTTATTGATGTTCACTAACTGCTCACTGGGACTTGTATGTAGGGGGACACAACATAATCCGTTCATTCACATCACTATTAATGTCATTCTTGCATAGGCGTAACACCATACACTTATTTCCCAAGATCTCTTCATTTGCCTGCTCACAGTCAGTCTCTATGGCATTGTTAATCACATCAGGCCTGAACTGAAAAAATATAAGGAAATTGTTTTGATTATAAAAGAGATATGTATGTATGTGTGCATACACGTAGATACTCATAGAATTGATATTACAAAATTCACTACCACATTAGCATGCAGATATCCTGGCTGAAAGTATATCTTAAGGACTCAGATAAAAGAGACTTGTACACATGAAAATATTAGAGGTACACTTAGCACAAGTGCATGCACTAAAAATAGGGAATCTATTTTGTATTAGTCTGGCAATCTTTATATTCAGCCTGCAATACAAAAACTAACTAAACTGCATAAACAGCTTCAAACATCTTAAAGACTCTAAGAAAGCTGCATACTTACCATAATTTACTTACCATGAGTTACTATCACCTTGACCTGGCAATGATAGTTTTAAAGATAAAAAGGAGCCTTCTTGAATATTCTGTTTCAGTTTGTTTTATTTTGCTTTGAATTTAGCTATTCCAGAAATTGCATTTGAAAAGAACTCTAAAAGTTCTAATAAACTAGGCTTAAGGAAAGGACCCCAAAAGTGCTGAATTTAACTGAAAGTTCTCCAAATGAAGAAAATTAAATGCTATTTTTCCTTTTTTTCCCTATTGACATGGCAGAGTCAGGATATACTCTGACTAAAAGACAAAAAAGGAAATGGTGCACAAAGGATGTATGATTGTTATCAAGAACGCTTCCCCCCCGCCCACCATTTGTTTTTCTTGCCTATAGCTGAAATAGATTGCTCTTCCTCAGTTAGACAACTCTAAGAGAGCACCTGAGATCCTGTAAGAAGTAAGAGACATTTCATGTGCAAGGAAAAAATTTAATACCTCCCCATCCTGAATGCAAAATATTTATTGCGCCTACAAGGACCATGATTAGAAAGGTCTCAGTACAGTATCACTCTATAGCAATGAAATTTGATACAGATACCCATAAAGTTTGTTGGTCAGAGTTACTTCTTATGTATTTTCAACCACAGAAGGTGGTTGGAGATACTGTTCATTCTATCAGGTGACAAAAGTGAAGTGAATGAAATGTGGCCGGTTCTATAACCACTCTCACACTTGGGAAACAATATAAATCCCTTAATTTCTTTTTCTACCTGAACTCAAACAAAAAGCCAATCATGAAGGTTACACTGAACCAGAGAATGCAATCACTACTTACCTGTCTGTATGCAACAAGATACTGAACATCAAAAGCTTTTGGAAAGGTTAGAATTCCTCAGGAGTTTTTTACTTCAGTGTGTAGATCTAAAAATCATGGCTCGTGGCTGGATCATTTTATAATTTTAAATCATGAGAGAATGAGAAATAGTTTCAAAACAAAAAAAGCATGGGGGAGGTGAACAGATGGATAAAACACCCCTATAAAAAGATCTGAAAGAACAGCCTAAACAAAGAAACATAGTCAATGAAAAACCTTTGGATGTACAGTGCCATCAGTTCTGTTATTAATAAAAAGATAATGAAGACTAATAAAAAAAATTTTACCACCTGTAGTGTAGAAATAAGTTTTCAATATGCAGAAAAGCAATAATAAGCTGCACTAAAATAGCAATTCTGTATAAAGAGTGCTAAGACGCAAGGTGTGGGGAGTGGGTGTGGGGGAAGACCACCAGTGAACTGTTTTGATTTTAATAAAGTACCTAATTTCTTATCAATGTCAGGTTGGTGTCTTTGCCTCATGAACAAGCTCAGTGCATCGAAAAGGTCGTGGAGTTTGCTCATGCCTCAGGGAAGACATTTCACATCTGAAGGACATTTGTGAAGATCAGAGGCAAATAAACAACAAATTATGTCTGCTTCTAGTCAGTCAGAACATACCGTAAGTAAGAAGCAAAATGTCATATGAAGACTGCTGAGCATGGGAAAAAGCAAAGACAGGCATGTGTAACTAGAGATAAGCATCCAATTACCAAATTTCTAGCCTTCATCAATGTCTCATAGTGCAATGTCCCCAAAATATTTCTTTCTCCTCAACTCAAGAAGTGTCCAATTTATCACAAAAAAGGTGCAATAACAGGGATAGTTTTAAAATGTGGCCAACAGTGTCTATGATTTTCTCTATTCCCCAGAGGATTTTTCCTTATTCAACTTAATCCATTCCTCCCTGATCCATGACAAGTGATCTGGGACCAATTTGAAGCAAACTCTCAGCCATTATTAGCAGAAAATAATTTGATACCATGGCTGGAGCATCTTATTTACATCAGGGTGTCTACCCTGAGGCCTGGACATCCACACTATGCAAACCAGACTCTAATCTTAGCAATATCACACAACTCTTGGCTTCCAGAAATGCCAAACAGTAGCACACCACAAAGAGTCTCAGAGAGTACATCCCAATCAGTAATATATGACAATAATGAAATGAGATTGTCAGAAACTTTGGAAGTCTTGATATTAATTTTAAAAAGATGTCAACATCTTTAGCATTCATAGAATTCTTTCTTCAAACCTTCTAAGAAATAAGTTAGTGAAAACTAGTGAAAGAATTTTTGTGTTGTTTCTTTTTCTGTAAAATGTGCTTTAAAATACAGCAAAGCTGTCAGATGAATTTGGTTCAGATTACAAATAGCTACTGCAGAAAGACAGTGTCTCTCTCACTCCACAAACAAGTATCTTCATGTATCTGATTTTGATTCTCTCTCATGTTTTCTGCGATTTTTGAAGATAGGAGAAACCTACTAATGTACAATTATGTCTGTATCTATCTATGAAATATGCCACACACATTAAAGAAAGGTATTTAGTCTGCATGTGGTATAAAATTTTGCCTCTGCTTTGCAGTTGTGCTTTAGCAGTGGTGCTCTGACACATTTCATCTATTTGAATTCTGTGCAACTGCATATGCACTTCTATCTTATTCATTGTCCTCGGGGGACAGAAAACCCCCTGAAATTTTCACAAGTTAATCCGGTCTTTTGAGTAACTTCAAAGACTTTTGATCTTACAAGCTTCTTTGGTTTTATGGGATAAATTCAGGGATCATTTAATCTGAACAAGTTTCTAAAAACACCTGAAAAATGAGGTGCTAGATGCAGCACAAAGTTCTATATTGAAATTTCTTACATTATCCTGGGTATGCAGCATATACATAGTAGTTTAAAAATACTGTTTATTTTATATCTTATTGACACCATTATCTTGTAGGTTTTTCCTCCTAATCCTCTGAAAGAGTAAGTCCACCTTTTCCCAGGACTATGCCTTTGAATCATGGAGGAAGTTACACTTTTCCCTCTAATTAGCATTCTAATTGCAACATAGCAAGTTGAATGAGTTATGTGGCCTGACATCCTGTCTCCTGATAGCATCAGATGATCCCAAAGAGAAAAAAACAGATACATACTGGAAGAAATTAACGTAATTCTCTATCTGAGAATTTTTTAATAGATTGAAATCTCTTCTTAAGTGATCTCTTGAAGCCCCTAGAAAAATACCAAATGTATCTTGAATACAATTTTTTTCAAATGGACCCAAAAGTTAGGCCTCTGATATCTGCCTTTCTCTTTCCTCCTTTGGAACTCAAGACTTGTTTCAGCTCTCCATCATATGAACAAAACAAGTAATAAAGAAACTGTGACAAGATACATGTTCACTGTACAAGAGAAACCATAACTCGTCTGAAAACAGCTGTATAGGTTTTCCATTTATCTTTCAGGTGCGTTAAAACACCTAGTTCTTGAGGAATGGAAGTCAATCAGATTGCATAGGGAAGTTTGTGACCTGAAGCAGCCCTTGTAGTTCGAGGACAAACATTAATATTTTAAGAAAAATCTGCCTTTTGTTTAAGATCCTGAACAACAGAAAAAAACCCAGAAGCAGCAAAACTCACTAAGACAAATTTCCCCTGTGAATAGTGGTATCAGTTTTTAAGAATACAGAATCTCCTTTAGCTTCATGAATACAGAGGAAAATACTGACTTCAACTTCCACTGTACATATGCTCTAATCCATATCTTTTGTGTTATTCTTGAAAATAAATGAATTATGTTTGTTTTCTTCTGACATCCATTCCAGTACTACTCATTCCACAGAACTTTGTAAAGGTAATGCAGATGTGATTTTGTACTAAATTAGTTGCAATGTAATATGCCATTAATTCGTGACCAGACTCCTTAGAGCCTGGAGCTACATTTCGGAAACCAAAGAATTTTCTCTGCCCATTGGCTTCACAGATTTGCCATATATTGTCTTTATTATCTGTTCATAATCCATGAAGTTAACTTCTACCAGTACTACATTTTCTATCCCATGCTTCTGTGTCCTGATTTCTATTCACAAACTTTTTATCTTCCCACTCAAGTCAGCATAACCAGTTCTGGTAAATATTCCCCCTATGCATACTTTTTCCATGCTCTTCCCTTTTTAGTGATATCTAAAGTCCTCAAATTAACAACCCATGACAAGGCATTTCTTTTGCAGCATTATGTCTTCTGGAGTTCCATGCCTGTTCCAGAGATAACTTGCCAAAACAAATAAAGCAAATTGTGTTCAGTACACCCATGTTGTTTGCCTGTAGTGACAGCATAAGTCCTCATCTTTAAGCAGTTCTGAGCAAGAATGGATGCCAAGAATCAAAGCTGTTCCTTCTCTGCAGCTTTTTTGTGAAACAGAATCTAATTTCTTTATTTTCCTCCAAGGCTGTTTTCACAACTACAGTAACTGAAAACCCCAGGGTTTTTAGAACCACTTCCCTGACTCCCCGCCTTCCCCAAACCATTACAACAGCCAGGGAACTGAAACACTGCCCTGATTTTTGGAGTTGTCAGCACGATACAATTGAATGAGAAATTATCATTGTACAACTGGTTTGTAAATTAAGCTGTGCTGCTTATCACAAACACAACTTCAGAAACCGGCACGTAATAAAATTACTACTGAGATCAGAAAAGAAATCCTGTAATTTTTATATTTTTTACTTCTATTTTCCACCTTCAATCAGAAAAGAAATCCTGTATTTTTTATACTTTTTACTTCTATTTTCCACCTTCAAAAATAGTCGCATATTCTATTACCCATCATTCTTTTGAATCTCTTTTTCATTTAAACTATTGTTGGCTATATGTTCTTCCTTGTTTTCCTTTCTTTTGTTCTATCTTTCATCTTTAGCAGTTCTTAATGTAAGTTTCCTTAATCTATGTTAATGTTATGTCAGCCTGAAACCACAGCATTCCCATTAGTCACTCCCTTGACAAAGCCCAGGCATCCCATTTTATGCCTTGCTTTTTCCTCCTACTGTTTTTTCCATGACATGCCTGAGCAGTTGCTGTCTCAGTAGTAGCATTAGAAAACTGCTTTTTCTGACAGGCCATAAACATACCTCCTTCCAGAAGACAGGGCAATGAGAAAAGTGACGAGGGAGGGTCTGCAATCTCCTTGTGACTTAAAATTTAAAATGTAATACTCGTAAACTAATTATGCAATTCATTCACAAAACTGATACAAAATTGACAAGGTAAAGAGATTAGAAGAAAATATTTCTTAAGTTTCTCCTAGTGTCCTGTGGGTGTGCACTCTGTGAAGGCATCATCCTGGTCCCTGCAGAGACCTACACCCCCTAGCCCTATCCCCGCCACAGAGTGGGTGGATGAACCCGAGGCAGAGAGGTGGTCCCTTGATAGCTGCACTGTATGAGTGACATATCTCTTAGGACATGCTCTGGTAAATTCTGCATGTTAATGACCCCCTTGTCACTCCATTGTTATCTCCCCCCATGTTATACCCCTATTGGACCCTGTTATATGGACCCTCCTATGATCCACCTCTTACCCTAATCCCATTGGTTTGTATCCTTCTCCCCTCCCTTCTTCGTTCACCTTAAAAACACCTGCCGAAGTTCCCTCGGGGTTCTTCCCTGAGGGTACTTGCCAGGGCTAATAAAAGCCGCGTGTGGGTACCGGGAAGGACCGTGCCTTCTTTATTCTTCCCTCTCATCTTTTGCCTCCGAGACCTTGCGGGGTCGCCGGGCAGCTCGCAGGTGCTAAGACGAGAGGCTGCGTCAGCCCCTCTCGCACGCTGTCAGACGACTCCGCCGGCTGAGGCGGGACGGAGAGCCGGGTCTCCCGCTATCCTGGCACAGCCCGACGGAGACCTCGGGACGGGCAACCGCGGCAGTGTCCTTCTGCTGTTAAAGAAGGGTTGGCATTTGGTCGTTTCATGTTACTGCTGTGTTCACCACCTGTATGCGCCAGTAAAGCTCTTTAGTGTCATACTGTCATTGTGTTTGGTGAGTCATCTTAGTATTGGAAAGGACACATTCTTTCTTCCTCTTCATACTTGTCAAGCTGATTAAAACACACAAACTGCAGCAGAGAAAGCAATTTCAGTTGTTTTTCATAAAAATGATTTAAAGCGTTTGTTTCTGCAATGTGCATGATAAGGGAGTTTATTTCTTATTTTTGCAGACAGAAAAAAGTTTATAGCCTAAACCCCACCAATTAAGAGAGAAAATCATGACCATTTGTCGTATATATTCAGTTGTTTTGCTGACTGATACCCCTGCGATATTTTAGAGGCTCTGCTCATTTCATTATGTGGAAAATAAGGGATTTAATTATAATTTTAAGTGCGATGTGATTATATAATATCAATCGCACAACAGGTACTAAGTAGAAAGATTACATAAGAGAAAATTGTAGCTATATTTTTTTGCAGGGCTTGAGGAGAAGAGGTCATCTTGAAAAACACAGCAAAAATTATTTCCTTGAGTATTAATGGGAGGGTTTGTATTGTACCAAGGAACAGCAGCAGTTTAAGGAAATACGATGGTAGCAATTTTTAGTCCTCTGAATATTAATAGCCTTATTTTCAAGTCATTGTCACTGTCACATTATGTAACTGTGGAAGCAGGCTCTGCCACTTACAATAAACAGGCATATGTTCTCTTCACTGGAAAAGCAAATCCCAGGCATGTGTACTGACAGAGCTGGGAATAATGTGTGTTTAAGGAGGGCAGGAAAGAGAAAGGGAAGTAAATTTTTTCAGCTGAAAAAATCTGAGTTACATTTGAGTTACCATTTGAGTTACACAAAATTCTTTGTGAACATCCCTTTCACTGAAGAGCCTTCTCAGAACTTTGAATGTGCTCTGGCACACATTTAAATTGCAATCTAGACTTCAGTTAAGCAACATCATTAGAGTTGCCAAGGCAGAGGATAGATGTCACCAGTAGATTGTTTCCTGTTATGCTTTCAGTAAGAGCACTTGACATCAAATAAGGGCACAGCCACTTTGCTGGGGCTGCTCTACAGTGAACTTCCTAGAGTGGTGCCAAAATAATGCTGCAGAAGACATTAAGTCAAATAAAAGTACGACAGACATATTTCACATACTCTGGTCTGCGGTATTTGCGACTTATTAAACCAAGACTACAGGAAAATACTTGAACACACATAAAGCAAAAAACTAGGAAAGATAATTATGGGTTTTTGTTTTTTGAGGGTTTTTTTCTTCTTGTTTGTGTTGCTGTTGCTCTATTTTTGGGGGGGTTGTAGTCTTTGTTTTAAAATATTCTAAAATGTGTGTTAATCTGAGTTTCTATTCCTCATATTAACTGCTAATGTGTCTGCTTTTTCTTCTACAGATTCAGCATAATTCATTATCCAATATTTCATAGCCTTTTACTGCCATGCATTTAATGGAGAAGGAAAAGCTTTCAGAAGCCCCAGAAGAAATAAAGTTTATAAGTCATGTGGCCAGAAAATGCTGTTTGTCACTTAAAAGAGAATAGTCTTCAATATTTTGGGAAAGAGGTATCTACACTGTTCAGAGCATCGCTCATAAACCACTGACCAGGTTATAATGGGCTGTTTCACACTGATGGTATTCGGTTTCCAAACTTTTGTTTTCATTCAGGCTAAAATACTACAGAAAGACAACAACTAGAAAATTAAGTAAACAGGGAATAAATGGCTCAGCTGACCTGAGGTTCCAGTCAAGAGAGGCACACCCACTTTCTTTCTCTGGTAGATCATCATTCAGTTCTACTTCTTTATCACTGACAGCTTCTGCCAAGAATGTTATGTTTTAAGTACAGAAGCAAAGCTTGACCAATTACTAAATGCAGAGTCAAAAGAAGCATGAGAAGATGTCTACATGGTCTAAAACTGGCATGGGGAGGCTCCTCTATGGTCTGAATTTCCTGGAGTGAATCTTGACCTGATTCTTACAGACAAAAATCAGTAAGTTCCTGTGCAGCTACAAAGATTTGCCAGTTAGGACCCAGTGTAAAACTGGGAATCTGAGTTCCACAGCATTCTGTCTTATTTGCTTACCATGGAAAATCTGAAAGTAACTGATCTTAGTCGAACTGAAAAAGATTTACTTATATCATGACTCTTTATCAAACAGAATAAACAGGTAGACCTTTTTCTAGAAGACAGTTCTCTTCCAGTTTCTCCATTTCTCTTAGAGAAAAGGAATTAAGCTGGAAAATACTTGCAACTATCTGCATGCTGTAGAAAGATTTCTGGACTAGTAGTTTCAGCACAACTGAAGAGCACTATCCAAACACCTGTCTCTCATATGAATGATTTAAGAAAAATTATGGGCACAGATATTTGTTATCTACTCAAATTTACTTACATTTCTCCCTTTGTATGAAAAATAGTGAGACTCCTTCATGTTTCCATGTAGGATTTCTTAGGTAACTGTTTTCTTAGGAAGGTGTGTCCAACACAGAATCCAAATACAGCTTTGGCAACATCTTGTTGGTCAATTATTTAATAACTGCAGTATCCAAAACCAAGTGTCAGGGTTGTAGCATCCTGGATATCAGGCTTAGTATGAACAGGTGAGAAAATCCTTCCTCAAAAGCTGAATCTGCAAATTAATTTCAAAACACTAATATACTCCAGTATATAATGATAAAAATAAAAAGGCAAGCTAACATGCTAGGTAAACAAAAATAAAAATGTTCTGTGGAGATGGAGAAAGCAATCTGACAGTTCTGTATAATGGCTATTTATACTAATAGTACAATTCCTTTTGTTTTGTTTGAGCACCTGGAAATCAGGTTTTGTTCCCACTGGTAAAAGAAAGATGAAAATGATAGTAGGTAGCAATATATCAGTGTGGTACTCATGTCTTTCTAGTGACTGGGAGAAGAAGGGGAAAGAATCAGTTTGGTGAGAGCTGGAGAAAACACAGTTGTTCAGGTGGTGAAATTCAAGCAACAATTATTGCTGCTCACCCTTTCCTGTTCATACATAGAGGCCAACATATAATGATTGGCATATGTAAGTATAAAAATCTCCAGCAAATTTAGAGGAGAGGGATGTTGAGAAGTTCATAGACAAATGACGATATGGGCAGAGGTCGGTTGATTTAATCTTAAATACAGCCTTGTTCACAGAAGCAACAAGACAAGCAGAAAATATATAAATCTGTATTTAAGTATTAAAGCCTGAATAAAAGAAGAACTTAAAAAAGATGTCCTCAGCCAAAGAGGAAAGTGGGGCAGAGCATCCAGTAAAATGTTATGACTAGCTGATATGCATTGGAGAGTGTAACATAATGTATTAGTCAAAACCAGCCTTACTTCTAGTTTTCTTTTTCTCTGAATTTTAAAAGATACTTAAAGAAGCACATGGAAAATGTCAGGGGTTTGTGTTTGGTTTTGTTTGTTTGTTTGGTTGGTTGGTTTTTTTGTACAAAGTCTTATCTTGTTAGAGCAAGTTCAAACATGTCCTTCTAATAATTTTGCTACTGTGCAACTTCCTAGAACTCTAACACCATGTTTCCTGGAGAAACGCAAAGGCATCTAGAAACTCCCATTCATTGCAGTGAATAGAGTATGAGAACATGCAGACACAGTAACAAAAGATGTATTGGTACAATGCACCACATAATACATCCATATTAATTAGAACTGAAGTGTATTTACACTGTTCAATCAATTACTTTGTAATTAAAATTGCTCATTTGACTAGAAGCAAGAATTAAATGCCTGAATTGCTCAATTATGAAACAGAAGGGAAAAGACTAATACATTCATTACTTACAAGCAATCCAAGACAATAAATTTTATCTGCAGGGCTCTTAAGATGTACATGCATACATGTAACCAATGCAATTAAAATACTCAGATTAATTATTTTTGTCTGAGCTTGTAGCCATTCTTCTACCCACATCCATACGTAGGCTGCATTTCTGCACAGGGAATGCAGTAGTTTAGCTGCTGTCACTTTTTTTCATGTAATTACATAGCTTTTTCAGATAACTGTTTCAGTGTCATAGACATTTATATAGACTCCCATTTAATTACAGGGACAGAAATAATTTACATAACAAGCCCAAAATCTGGTTCAGACCCTATGGGCCTTTGAGACAAGAGGAAGTGGAGACGTCTCAAACAGTGAGATGACAGCTCTTGGGAATTGTCAGTCCAATCTAAATTTAACATTGATTGGAAGAAGTAGAAACAACCACACCTTGTTTCTGAGCCGCTGAAAACCCATACTAACAGTACAGTGCATGAGAGTGCATCACTGGTTTAATGTAAACTAAGGAGAGTGTGAGCCCATTGCTTAGTGGGGCAAGGGACCCAGTGAAAAACAATAAAGGAAAAACTGAGGTATTGATAGAGTAGCCACAAAGGCAACCAGCTAAACATACTAACAAAGAAGGACATCTCCTCAGTCAGGAGCCCTGAGTCATTTCTGATAAGCTCAGTCAAAACTTCCTTTGAAGGGAGGTAGTTGGCAGAACAAAGACACCTTGATGAGTGCAGGATAACAAAGTCAGCAGCAACTATTCCAGAAACAGTAGTCCTATGCCTGCTTAAGTGTCTACCAAAAGTAATTCCCTCCTATTCAAAATGATCTTCTCTGAAAAAGCTTCTGTGCAGACCGTCTCCTGGACAGACCAGACCTTTGCTAGGGACACCCAGCTGACCTTGTATTCTGTAACACCAATCATCTTTGAAGTGGGACTTCTCCATCATAGATTTGTCCCATTCCTGGGAGTGGTTTCGTGAATGTTTTACCAGCAACATTTCACATAATATAAATATTGGTGGTCTCACAGATAAAGGTTCATAAGTATATACTTACTTCACTAGTTAGAATTATGAACTTACTTGAAATATGCATATATATATTTGTTTTTCTCTTGTAATATATACTTGCTTTCCTAGTGGTAACTTTGTCGTGACTTGTAATCTATATTTACTAGTGTTAGTAGTGTATATAAATGTGGGAATTTTTTCACTTACACTAAAAAAGTACTTTGTAGAAATTTGTAATAAAGAAATTCTCAGAAACCCAGGTTTCTATGACTTTGTGTACTAAAGAATCCTGAGAAGCCCATGGTCACAATCTGTACCCATAGATGGGGTAACCCTCATGGGTCATGTCTGTGACTGCCACAGGTTCTTAAAACCTTCTGTGCCTCAGTTTTCAATGGTAAGACTGTCCTCAAGCATTGAAACATTACCCACAACAAAGGAAGAATTAGGGGCCACTTAATCCACTTGTACATACAATAGTCCATAGGACCAGATGGGATGTACCTGAGGGTTCTGAAGGGTGGTGGATACTTTCTAAATCCTGTGAAAGGTCATGGGAATTGGGGATGTTCCTGATGACTGAAGAAGGGCAGACCTCACTCTCATTTTCAGGAAGGGCAAGGCAAGAAGAGGAATTCGATGAACTATGGGCCAGTCAGCCTCATCTCAGTCCCTGGAAAGGTTATGAAGTAATCCTGTTAGAAACAAACAAACAAAAAAGTGATAAATGTAGCATAAGTTTAACAAGAGGAAATCATGCTTGACCAACCTCCTTGCTTTCTGCAAGAAGGCAACTGATTTTTTGGATAAGGGATGTGCATGTTGTGTGCATTGACTTAGCAAGGCCTTTGACACATTTATTCTTCTGTCTATCTCCAAATTGGTGCAAATGGGCTGGATGAATGCACAATGAATGAGAGGTTGCTGCACTACCACACTGAAAGGGTTGTGTTCCAAAGTAGTGTTCAAAGTCCAGCAGTCAAAACCAGTAGGGCTTCTCAAATCAGTACTGGGACTTCTAGTGTTAGTGTCTTCTTTAACAACTTTATGACTCCAGTCATGCAAGGAAGGGACACAGGGTAGGAAGCAAAGGATGGTGTGGTGAGGAGAGGAGAGCGTGTTGCTCTTTATGTGAGAAAACAGTTGAATGTCTGGAAACATCTTAAAAACAATAGGTTCAATTTTCAACTCAATGCTATTTCTTTTGAAAGAGTGTAACTCAGTTTACTTTGAATATATTACTCATTTATATCCTGTTGAGGGAGAAAAGGTAGCTCATGGAGAAGAAATGCCAAGTGAAGTGAGAAATGGATGTTACTCTCTGAAGAATTTTGCTAAGATATTTGCTCTGAAAACTTCAAGCTTTATTCTTGGATCATACATTTAGAATCTTTTTTTCATCTTTTAAAGTCTGGAATTTATATAAAAATACTCAGAACATTGCATTGATAGGAAATAGTTTATGATTTCCGTACAGGAAAAGCAGAATTTCTCCCACTCCAGTCCACCTCTTTTCCCATGAGTGGTCAAAGAAAAACATTTCAAAATTATATTTCATGGAAAAAGATCTATAAGTTCTTTTCATGCCTGCCTTGAGAAGTTGGTAGTTTTTGTATAGAAATATCTTCTGATCTGCATAAGAACAGCCCAGGTGCAGAAGGGGTGAGCACTCATCACCAGAGGATGACCAAGTCAAACCTTCTTTCAGCAACAAGATAGGTTTTCAACCAGGTAAGTGAAAAGGCCAATGAGTGGATCCTGCTAGGTGGGACAATGCTTTTTGTTTTAAAAATGTCCTGCCTTACACAGCTGACTCGGTTGTAAAACTCCCTCCCCCCTCAAGGTATTGGGACATTCATATTCATGGGGATATTCACATGTAGATCTGAAGGCATCCATCCCTTCCCACGGAGCATAACTCACTCAACTATGCTCATGTGAGAGGCAGCTGTCGTGTCATAGGTGTTGTAAGCCCTCAAAGACTCCTGAAGTGCCCCCCAGGCACTCATTTTTGAGCCTCTCACCTCTCAGAGGACTGCACATGATCCACAGTGTTACATCAGACAGTGTAAAACTCCCCTCCACTTCCCAGATGTCTGCATTTGAACGTATATTAACCCACTGAACCCTATGTTTCGTGGGCTTCCCCCCACCCCCGACAGGTTGAGACTGCAACCATCACTTTGACCAGTGCGCGTCGAAATTGCAACAATCAAGTCTCCTCATCTGATCCACGCAGTATCTTTCCTCTCTGCTAGCTACTCTTATCCTTCCTTTCTCTCTTTCTTTCTTTTCCTTATATGTTTTCTTCGGTGACATCTTTATACGTTTATATAGATAATAACTAAAACAGCTACATACCTCTTTTCCATTGCAACCAGATTTTTCTAAAATAAATCCTACATGTATATAGAAATAAAGAAAACCACTGGTTTTGTTCCACTCTAATCTGCCCTAAGGGATCTATTAACCAGAACCTCAATAACCCCCACCTTCAGTGGCAGGTCCTAAGACAGCCTTGAAGGACACTCCTACTCAGAACACTGAAGACCCTCCTCTTCTGTAGCTCTTCATTTACCCAGCAGCATTTATTGTTATCTGCAATAGCCATTATAGTATTAGACAATATTTTTTTTTTTTCTCCTGAGAATGTAAATATTAGAGTTTATGTTTGAAGAGACCAACATATTCAACCTGTAAGGGCAATGAAGATAAAGGCTAGTGGAAGTTATCTATTTCCAGATAGACTTTATTTTCATTCCTGCTGTGGGTTCAATGCTGAGCAGCCATCACTGGGACCCACAGAACTAAGAGAAGAGGAATATATTTTTTGATTAGTGGAAAACTGTCAGTCTGGGGCCAGAAAGGGAAGGCAGAAAAATGCACAAAGTAGTTAAAGAGTTCTTAAGCACACATGTTACAGGGGTAACATTGTTGATACTGTCTAAGAAACTAAAATGCTACTCATGGGGACTTATTTTCTTAAATATATATCTATATCGTGTACCTGTACTCTCAAAATATAGAGCAAAATTTAAATCTAGCAATGTCTTTGTAGGCATATGTCATGATGAGTTTTTAAATACTACAAGAAAAACAGATTACTTCTCTCCTTGTTGACTGAAGGCACAAAAGAAGGGTTGTGTGTATTATAAAGACAAAGTTCTTTAGTATTCACATTATGAATTCACAAATGCATCTTGCAATGAAAAGCAGTGAAACACAGCACCAAAAGATAAATTTATTAATGACTATTTGCAGCATTTAGATAGTAAGACTTGTTCTCTTATCTCTTATCCGTAATTATGAGGATGTAGTGTTTATTTCCAGGGGGAAAAAAAACAGTAGTGAAAGACTGCATCATTAATTTCTTAAGTTTTAATGACACTCCATAATACAGGACTGACTGTAAGAGTGAAATTTCAAGTTCATAATAACTTAGTATTTTGCATGTACTTATAAGACTGGAATATGCATTTTGTATTCATTTGTATTATAATATTTGCATAAATTATAAGCAAAAACATAGGTCACACCACTAAATATAGTTTGTGTCTGACTCATTTAAATATAAATGAAAGATCGATATACAGCCAAACTCCTTTGCCATGGAAACTCTCTTACTCCTGAGCTTATGACAAGTCATCATAAAGTTGCTAAAAAAGGGACAAACAGCAAAAGATTTTTTCATTTTCCCTCAGCCAACTAAATTTGTTTCTCCAACTGGTCATCTGGGCTAACAACAGTAAGAAAGCATTTCATAGCAGATGAATAACAAGCACTAGTCTGATTTGCCTTCCTTCAAAGTAGCTCTAAAAAGAAAACTCTGAAGCTCACTCCAGCCAAGTTTTTAAGATCTGTTCACACACCCACTCATCACATCTGCTATCAGCTCCACACTTTTAAGCACTCCCTCAAGCTGTAGTCTGAGTGGAGCACCAAATCTGGCTAAACATACTTCAGCATATTAAAGATCTTGGAGTCAATTTGAGCTCTGTGCACCCCAACCACCCTTTCCCACTTATCTGCTAGAATTGTTCCCATTCCCTGTGATTACTAGTTCATGACCCAGTGTATTTTCGTACCTATCTTCTCATATTCTCTGCAACAAAGCCTTTTTTTTTTCAGATGGCTGTAACTTTAATCGTGTTTTGCTTTTGCAGTGGTGCAAGACCTAGGTTAAGCACCTAAATTAGGGTTTTAAACTAGCAGAGTCTATTTATGCTGTATGCCACAAATGAGTCTTCCTTCTCAAGCACAAGCTAAAAGCATGTCCCTTCAGATGCCATATGTTTTTGGCCTTGTAAATTATACTCAAAACCTTTCATTGCCTTTTTGTGAGTTAATGACATCTATCAATTCCAAATGTATGCAAGAAAATAATTGCTTGAGTGAGGAAGAGCTTTGTGCTCAGCTTTCTGCTCTCTAGGCTATCCCCTTTTACTTAAGGGCTACTCTTGGTGAGGAAACCAGAGGCACCTACAAAAAAAATCAGACTGACTGCTTCTACTAAGACTTAGTTCTCTGTCAGACTGCTCCTAGAGAGGAAAACTGCTTCAGCATTCCTGATTTTTTCTAAACAATCAGACTAGTTCACCAAGGCAGCATGGTTAGTTTTTCATCTTTTCAAACTTCGAAGGCTTTGAAAGCTTCCAAAATCATTAGGTGGTCAATCTCTAGAATAGTATATGAACATTCCAAAACGGCAGCTTTAATCTGGCTGTAATCCTAGACTGCCACTAGATCAGATTCCTGGCAAGAATTCTCTTGTCAAAAAAGCAATCAACATGCTGACTTACTGCTCACTGGTCACTGGGACCTGCTTTGAAATCAATAACATCATTGTAGGTCCAGGCTTGGGGCTCATTTTTCTAAGACTCCTTGGCATGGAGATCTGGCCTGAGGCCCTAGTGAATTAACTTCTCATCATCTTGGGATGAACCTGAAATGGACTAAGGTACTCCTGTTTCAGACAGTGCATTTACACTACCTCTTCAATTTCCAGTTGTTGTACCTCCTGCTCTGAGGCAGTTACCCATTTTTGATATTTGGTCTGGGCCCTAAAAAGCAACACTGTGCCTCAGTTTTGCAAGCTTTGTAATATGTGCATTTCTCTCTGACTGAGGACTGATAAATACTGAATACCACATTTTGTGCCAAAACCCAGACTTGTAATTAGCTGTTATTTCTTTTCCATCAAAACACTATATGCAGTGCTGCGGATCAGTAGTAGCAAGGAAGCAACAGAAGAATTGCTTCTCATTTGGGCTACTTTCCCCAAGAGAGGATGAATAATGAGACAGAAAGGGCAGGGGAAATGTTTTTCCTCCTCCCCATCACCCAGCCAAAACACTAATGCCTAAGGTAAAACTGCATAAATCTGTAGCAGACTGAAAGCTCTGTTTTGGCCCAGCATAAGTTATCTATTCATTATCAAACTTTTCTGTAAGTCCTCTCTGAATTTTCATTCCCTACATAAGAAATTTTTGCTCAGTACATATATTCCTCATGTATATTTTACAGGCTTTTAAAGATAGCCTGTCAAAAAAATATATATATATATATAAATGTATATATAATTTATTTATATTTATAGATATATAATTTTTTTTTTTCCTTTCCTGGACAAGGAAAATTTTTGACAGGTTTATTACAACATGCATCACATGACTCCAAGCTCTGGGTTCTTAATCCTATGCTTGTGTTAGAGGTAGCATTTCAAAGAATTTACTGGTGGTGAAAAGTTTTCTTTATTGTTTATTAATTTAGTGTTCCAGCTGAAATCATACTACATTTTTCCACTGCAAGTTATGTTTTCAGTTGTGAACAAGAAGAAAATATTTTTGTTGATACTTTATTCCTTTATCACTTTCTCCAGACATTTATATGTCAGAGTATTATTTCTTCAATTTATCTTCAGAATATCTGTGTTCAGTATAAAAAAAGAGTCCCAGTATGGAGAAATGTAACATTTCTACTTCATCTGCCATATCCTGGAAAGAAATTATTTTTGATTACCATCATGTTAACTGTTTATATGTTGATATAATTTTCATCTTTGTTATGTTAATTTGTTGAAAATGTGTTGTGTCCATGATTAAAAATATGTATTTAAGTAGTAATATGATTCAAGCATAAGTGTTTATTTGATTTAAGTTTAATTACATAGAAAATGTCAGCTCATTTTCTGAACAGTGTATTTTTCCTAAACTATGGAAAATTGATAGAAACTTCCTCACAGGAATGATGATATTTGTGGTTTTACTGTAAAATATGGAAACCATTCTTTTTGCTCAGCTACACTAATTTCGGATTTATTTCAGACATAGCTTATTCATCACCTTGAAAAGTGATGATCATTTGGTGGAGGTATGTAAAAAATCTCATAAAGGAAAGCCATGAGCACAGTTGTCATGCCACCTATCTTTTGAACATTCCAACACAGAAATCACTTTTGAAAAATTTTAGATGTTTACTCATTAATGTTATCTCTCACTTTCCATGGTGTGAAGTCTGATGATTTCTCTGCTTTAGAAAGGAAGTTGCCTTAAGATATCCCATGCTCTTGAGACTGTAATATTGACTTAATTTCAGGAAGCTAGTGGATTAGTGTCTGACAGAGACTTTCCCTAAAATGTTACCTCAGTCAGCAAGACAATATGTGCCTCAGTTCCTTAACTGTTATATTCTGTCTTCTACTAAATCATCAAATGCTTACTGTGTGAATGTGCAGCTTCTGGAAGAGTAAATTGCCAAACTCCATTATACTCCTTGCATTCTCATGGAGGAGGAGTCACCTGCTGTTTCTTTTTCAAAGTGCCTTTGCCTTCTAGCAGCACTCAAGCCTGTGTTTGGTGACTGTCAAGTGCTACCACAGTACAGACAGTAAAGAATAAAAGAAAAATTACTAAAATAGTCCAATTTAGGCTTTGTGCCTACAATATTATGTTTGATGAACAACAGAGGTAAAATCATTGTAGCTCCAATTCTGCAATTCTTTGAATCAGTCATCTGAAATGCCTCAGGGGACAAATGTTACGTATCTTCCGAACCCCTTACATATCTCAGCACATAGTTATTATTACTTTAACAATTCTCTATTTCCTAGGTTACCTCAACATATCTAGTTTTTTTTTTAAAGATTCAACTGCATTGCTGGTACACAGAGACAAACCAGAAGCCAATAATAACATTTTATTGGATAAATCCCTGGGAGATTTTCTGGAATTGAGGCCACCTCCAGACATCAGAGTGAAAACATGACAGATATACCACTCTGAACTGGCAACTAGTACCTTTCCTGTCTAGCCACCCAGACAACAGTGAAGAAAGTCACAAAAGCAAGTGGCAATTACCTCTGCATGCAGGAGGTAGGGCACATGAAACTAGGCAGGCCTCACGAAGTCACAAACAGCTGGGAGTTTTTTGCACACATAGAATAGAAATGCTTGAATGCACAGAATCTTTTGTGTGGAAAAAATAAAATTCCTAAGAGATTAAGTAGATTCTTTGGGGATTTTCTGGAAATGTATATCTGCCTGAAAAGTGTGCAAATGCCCTTACAGCTCTCACCATAAAACATACAGCATGGGCCTGAATTCAAGAGCAGAATTTCTCTCCCACATCCACAACAGTTTTCAGATTTTAGTTTCTGGATTTGTCCTCTCTATACATACACACAAATATCTCTGTGATTATTTTATTTTAACATAACTAAAATAGAACTAAGATACCTTGAGTTTAGCTGTGAAAATATCAGAAATTGCTCCTTATCCCTGAGTTCTTATATGACAGATTTTGACGAATTTTCTGGTGAGATGCTGCTCTTTTCCCCACAGCTGCCCATATTCAGTGAATCAATCATAAGCCTTCCCAGGAACAAGCAGGTAAAGCCACTTTCCCTGTGAGTTTGTTTTTCACTTACATAAATAAGCAATGTATCCCTTGACTGTATTGCTACAGTTTTTTTAGATTCATCCATCAGTATATATAGTAATGCATTTAGTAAACTTTACCATACAAAATGTCTTTCCCAAAGAGAAATGTTATACAGCTCTTGTCACCTAAATGCTAAGGTATGCTAAATTTTAAGAAAATCCACAAGAAAATTGAAGAAACTTAATGTTCAAACAAAACAAAGATAAGCTCCTCCAATAAAAGTCAAACCACTGATCAAAGATTTTTAGGGTAAATACTTTCCTTTTTGTTGTGAATGTACCAAAGCTTTCTGAATTGTTTCACATTACTGAACCAACTAATTGATTAACTAGTGCATGGTGTACATAAGAGGCAACTGAAACATTATACAAGGAGACAAATTATCAAACATTCATTTTTGATCTTGTTCTTTTTCCAGTTTATACTTCTGGGTAAATTTTCAGCCCTTGAATCTGATTTGTGGCAGCCAGTGTACCCTGGGCTGTGCAAAAAGAAGCATGGCCAGCAGTGTAAAGGAGGCAATTCTCCCTCTTTTCTCTCATGAGGCCCCATTTGGAGTACTGCATCCAGCTCTGGCATCCTCAGCGCAACAGGACAGGGACCTACTGGAGCGAGTCCAGAATAGGGTAATGAAGATGATCAGAGAGCTGGAACACCTCTCTTGTGAGGAAAGTCTGAGAGACCAGTGGTTGTGGCCTTTCAATACTTCAAGGGGACTTGTAAGAATGATGGGGAGAGACTTTTTACCATGGCCTCTAGGACAAGGGGCAGTGGTTTTAAACAGAAAGAGAATAGATTTCGATTGGATATAAGAAGAAATTCTTTACTATGAGGGTGTTGAGGCACTGGGACAGGTTGCCCAGAGAAGCTGTGGATGCTCCATCATTAGAAGTGTTCAAGACTAGGTTGAACAAGGCTTTGAGCAATCTGATCCAGTGAAAGACATCCTTGCCTATGTCAGAGAGGCTGGACCAAGGTGATTTTTAGAGGCCCTTTCAAACCCAGAACATTCTGTGATTCTCTAATCCTAAATGTAAGCTTGTGTTGTATGTGGTGCTTTGTGTGTGCACCTACTGGCAGTAGATGCTCAACCCTGCAAGTAGCTGCACTGGGGGCCATGCAGCTGTGGCAGCATTGCATCTCTTGGGCTGCCATATTTGGCCCAATTCCCTTAAGAGTTTTGTGATTTAGAAATTACACCAAAATTTGTTGCTCCTTTTCTTATGAATTTGATCACTACCTTCAGTAGGGGGGCCTAGAGTGTAGCCAATACGTAGTGAGAAGTCATCCAAGATATTATGGCAGCCATTATTCACTATTAATATGCAGAATGACTGTAGTATTCTGAAATCGAATAAATCAAACAAAGTGAATAATATCTCTGATGAAAATTGTATTTAAATAGCCAGAGTGCTTTACCAACATTTTTACAGTACTAATTAATGTCCAGAGTACTGAATCATACTGAAAATAAGCAATGGGGCAAGGCCCCGGAATAGCTCTTAACACAATCCAAGAAAATAACATCCCAGATTTTTGACAGTGTTGTTTCCTCTTCCTTTTGTGTCCCAGTCTGCTGTTTTCTTGTTTGTTTCTTGCAGGGTTTTGTGGCTCTTTTTTTTTTCATAGAAATGCACATGTTGAGAAAAAGTTTTCCTTTGTAAGAATCTTCTGAAAGTATTAAACAACTTCAGGGTCTTTTTTTTTTTTTTTAATAGTGAGTTCTCTGTTTTCATTATTCCATTGTCAGCAAACAGTACATAAAATGCAATGCTGCACTTGGCTTCACTTCTAACACAAATACTGTTCATCTTCATTAGCCAAGACTAGATTGTCACAGAACACCTGCTGGCAGATGAGAGTAGTAAACAAGAGAGGAAAGAAATACTGTATGTAAAATTATTCCAGAATGGCCTTGTCTAATCAAAAGTTGAAAGTTCCAGCTTGGAGAAATGAGAAGTAATATGGAAAAATTTACATTGCTGATTCTTACTGCTTAAATCTGCAAAGTACCAACCAGTGTAACTGAGCATCCTCAGCACCACTGCCCCACACTTTTCAGGACTGGAACCTCAATAAATAATAAGGTCTGAACTCACTGTGGGAAAATCTGGCTCTTTCATGAGCACTGCATTTAATATGAACAACCAAGGTAAATAGAAGAGAAAGCTATCCCTTTTATCCCTTGTTACTCGACATGCTGTAACCATTCTTGTACTCCAGTGTAGACTTTCATTTTACAATGGGTGTAATGAAAAAGAACAGTATTATTTCTGCTTTAGATCTCAAGCCCAGAGATTTTCACAGACTCACAGAATGATTGGAAGGGACCACTGGAGGTCATCTAGTCCAACATTCCTGCACAAGTGTGTTACTCACAATTGTGTCCAGACAGCTTTTGGATCTGTCCAGAGGAGGAAACTCCATAATCTCTCTAGGCAATGTGTTCCAGTGCTCAGTCACCCTAACAGTAAAGAAGTTGTTCCTCATGTTCAGGTGGAACTTCCTGTGTTCCAGTTTCTGCCATCACCTCTTCTCATGTTACTCAGCACCACTGAGAAGAGCCTGGTTCCATCCTCTTGACACCCTCCCTTCAGATATTTATCGATGTGGTCCCCTCTCAGTCTCCTCTTCTCAAGGCTAAACAGGCCCAGCTCCCTCAGCCTTTTCTCGTAAGTGATGTGCTTCTGTTCCCTCATCATCTTTTACCTCTACTGGACCTGCTCCAAGAATCCCATGTCTCTCTTGTGCTGAGGAACCCAGAACAGGACATAGTGCTCCAGCTAAGTCCTCACCAGGGCTTTCTTATGCAGAAAGCAGAAAGGTTTTTTATGCAAAAAGCTCTTAAATGCTGTTTAAGCCATTAGATCTATTTTAGAAAGCAATTCTTCAGCAGCTGAAGGCTTTCTGTGATCAAAAATCCATTTTGCTTTTACCCAGATTTTTTTGCTGTTGAAGGTGACTTCAAAAACAGTGAGTATATCAGCAATGTATCAGAAACATCAGGGAAGAAAGCTGAGTATGAAATTGTATTTTAAAATTGTGCCTATATTTTCAGTATTATAAACCTCTTATATTGAAAACTCTACTTCCTTTTTTCCTCCTCTTCCACCCCAACCTGAAATAATGAAGCTTATTTAAATGAGATTTTAAAAAATAATATATTTTGGATTGTTTTTTGTTAGACTGGATGGTTTATAAGCCTTAGGCTTCTCATTTTCAAGCTTTCCCTCTACAACTATGAAATCTAAGTGTTCACATTTTTCATAACGAAAGCTAAGATTGCTCAGCAATCTTATATCTTCGGGAGCTGAGGCTTTAAGAAAAAAACATCAAATGCAACAAAATACATGTTAAAGTCAGAGGTGTAGGCAACACCCTGTTTTAGTTGCTATCTAGCAGTAAAATCACATTGAAAAATAGGTATATTTATAGTGGATGAAGCCCATGAGTATTTAGAGAAAAAGAATTAAGTTTACAGTAATAAAAAACAATCAGATACCCATTCTGTGACTTTTCTAATCAGGGGGATTCTGCTTCTCAGTTGCTATATATACAACAACCCGGCAGCAATTAAGCTTATATCTTATATTACTGAAGGCAAATGAATTTCGATTTTGCTCAGATTGCCACACATCATTTTAGTTGTGTTTGTGGTAGCCAGAATTAATGGCTCATATGAAGTCAGTTGCGGAGGCGAAAGAACGGGACATCACACAGCGATCAATATGATCATGTGAAGCCATTTATTATTTGAAGAATATACTCTTATATAGCATTTTTAGTTCCGAATACGTGATGATTCAAACATCGTGCGGTCAAAAGAAGTACAATGATTGGATGCTTGCTACTGTTAGTATGTTGTGTCTAAACTTCTGATTGGACATTTGCTGTGACAGCTATTCACCATGTTTCAGCTTCTCACATCCTTTTTATTCAGCATAATGTATCAATCTTGTTTGAACTAAATTATTGTTTCAGCAGTTCCTAAACTATAGTTCTTTCATATTGCTAAACTAACTTACTGTTTCAGCAATTCTTAAACTATATTTCTTTTGTACTGTGGTCAATACATCCTTATTTCATATCCTTGGGTTGTTTCTCTTCTTTCTTCCGTGGTGTTATCAAAGATACCATATCCTTTACTCAGCTTGATTCAATGCTGGGAAAGCTGGGTTGTGCATTCCCAGTGTCCATTCTCTAGCAAAAATTCCTCAACAGTCAGTGATATACTGAGAAGAGAATTGCTCTTAACTGACATAGTTTTAAATTCACACAGGACAGTTACTTTCTTATAGATATAGCGCACTTTGTCACTATTAATTACTTCTTGCTTTATACCAACTAGTCTAAGTCCTCTTTGGAAAGTAAGATTTACTGCATCTTGAAAAAAGGACCTTCAGACATCATGAAGTGCCTTATCAAAATATATTATATCAATGCATGCTGGAATATGCAATTATAAGCAATCCAATAACCTGTTCTCATCGAGATATTCTACCAGTGATCATAAAAGGCCTTTATCTCTAATGTGCTTTGAGATTGTGGTGAGGCTGATACAGGTACAATCTTTTGTCAAAGAACTGAATATGCCAAGGTAGAAGAATATCCTTTATACGAACTTTCTGATGCTAAGCTTTAATGGAACAAAGACTGCTTGAGAACAATTCTCAGTGGCAGTATGTTTTTAAACCAGCTATGGTGTTAAACATGAGAAAGTGAAAAGCAGCTTTATTTTTTTGCCTACATATAAGCTCAATCTTCAAGCTGTCAAAGTGCCTTAACTCTCAGTAACTTCAAATTTAAAACATGCTTTGATTTTTTTAAAAAGTAAAATGTGTGGACAAAACCCCACTGAAGTACAACACATCAAAATGGAAGAAGCTAACCAATAGTGAAATGCAGTGCAGGAAATAAGGGGTGAAACTGTTCTCCCTAGGTATTGCACTTAGAAAGTCCTAAATAGAACAGGATCACAATCCATCTGATTTGAGATTTGGGATTGTTTGGTCTTTACCCCTGCTGGCCATTTTCTGTTCATGTTGGAAAGAGAGAAATTTGAGTATTTTGCCAAAGATGTTCAAAATACGCTTGGAATCTAGCAAACTGGTATGTTGAAACTCCAGACAAGTCTTCTCAACCTGTACAGAGTGAATGCGACATCGGTACAGAAAACATTTTCCTAATCTGGCGCTGCTGTTTGCAAACAGAGAAGGACTTGTGGGTGGCTGGAGGCCACACCGAGCAGAGGTCATGAAATGACAGTTTTCAATTCTTGGAGAAGTAAGGAGGGGAATAAAGAGAATTGCTAATATGGACTTCTGGAGGGCACACTTTGTCCTGTTTAGGACTCTGGCTGAGAGAGTCCCTTGGGAGCCAGTCCTGAAGGGGCAAAAGAGTCCAGAAAGACTGGAAATTTTTCAAGAAGGAATTATTGAATGTGCAGAAGCAGACAATCCCCATGCTGTTGAAAGACGAGATGATGGGGAAGAAGACCAGCTGAGATCTTTGAAACTCAGGAAAGAAAGGAGAGTTTATGACCACTGGAAGAAGGGGAAAGCCACTCAGGAGGACTACAAAGATGTCATGAGTTTCTGTAGGGAGAAAATCAAAAGGACCAAAGACCAACAGGAATTAATATGATTGCTACAAAAAAAAAATTCAAAACAAAACCAAAAAACCTTCAAAACTCAATAAAAACACTTTCTTTAAATATGTTTGCAACAAAAGGATGGTTATGGAAAATCTTCATCCTTTATTTATTGCAGTGGGGAACAAAGGATGAGGACAAGAGAAGCAAGCCTTCAGTTTTATCTGGAGAGGTTTAGATTGGGTATTATGAAGACTTCACCAAATGGGTTATCCATCACTGAAGCAGGCTGCCCAGGGAAGTGGCTGAATTACCTGGAGATATTTAAAAGACATGTAGATGAGTCACTTAGGAACATGGTTTAGTGGGGTACTTGGCAGTGTTAGGTGAGAGATTGGATTCTATGGTCTTAAAGGTCTTGTCCAACCTAAAGGATTCTATGATTCTATATATAAAACATACATGGCATATCCATTATGTATGCACTGCAGAGACAGTTTGAGTCTTATGCATTCATAACCCACATTCTGGCCATCCAGATTATTCAGAGGCATAGAATAAGCACTAACTTTCTGAGAAATAAATACTTAAGTCAATACTTAATACTGCAATTAAGCTTAAATTTAAATAACATATAACCTACCAAAATCCTGAAGTCATTTATCTGGTTCCTGAACTAACATAATGGTAAACAGACATACAATATACTATAGATTGCTTTGGTCTTTGAACTAGGATAATCTTAAAGTTAATAAAATGGTTAGGTTATATGATTATGACATACATGTTCTTACAATTTAAAGTCCATTCAGACTTATGTCAAATGTCACTGCAGTTAATTTCTAAGTATCCCATTAACTGTGGAGGACTGGATCAATGCTAGAAGCCTAATGTTGGAAGATATCAAAAATTCAATGTATTGCTTCACCCTGCAAATTCCTGTATCAATCACAAGATACTGAGACAAAGAATGATACTGAAGTTACTTGTTTTGAAGTATACAATGTAGGAATGATTCATTCATCTTCTTAACTTTTATGAAACGATTTCATCAGAGAAGTTTTTTCTTTCTGGTAGATCAAAGTTTGGTAACACTTCCCTTCTATCCAACAACACTGTTCAGACAAGCCAAAATATTTTATGCAAATTTAATTAGGACACTATTTTTAGGCAATCCATTTGTGAATCCCTTGCTACGTTATCCTGTCATAGAAGGGAGAATCAGAGCTGGCATAAATGTTCAGCAGCAATGGCACGTTTTAAATGCATTGCTCCAGGGATTAGCAGAAGAGCTAGAGAGCTAGAGTTCATCTGCTCCTGGGGCAGTTTGAGCTGGGAGACACAATTAGTCCTGCTGGCTGTAGCCCCAGAATTACCTGCTGCTCCCTGTGACTGTCCAACACCTCCCTCAGCAACAAATCTGGGTTTATGAGGCTCTGCTGGACAGAACAGTCAATGGGACCAAGGTCATTTTGCCAGTTCTAGGACACTTACCAGGCTAAACTGCTGCCTACTTTAACTTGCCCAGAACAGTTCCAGAAAGATCCAAATGGAAACCATAGTTTTTCAACAGGAGAAGTCTTAACAGATGGACTACAAACAATACATAAGGAAAAGAATTTTAGAGTTTTCATTTTAATCTCTGGGCTGAGCAAACCCCTGAAGTCATCCCAAAATGGATTTCTCCTCTTCTGGTCAAAATTTGGTTTAGATTACCTGGGAAAATATGAATGGACTGGTCCAGTGCAAATTTATGATCTGTATTTATAACTGGAAATAAGCATAAGTAGTAAAAAAAAAAAAAAAACAAATGCATAAAATAAGCAGGAAAATCTATTTATCTTTCATAAGCGGAGATTCCCAGTAAGTCTGTGTGTATGTGTGTGTATATATAACTCTTTATATGCTGGAAACCTCCAGTAACTCTTTATATTCTTCTAGACAAAATGTTCAGCATACAGCTAGACAAGTCTGTAATATACTGGATGAGGACTTGACTGATGGGCTGGGCTAAAAGAGTTACAGCAAGTGAGAGTACATCAGCCTGGCGGCCAGTCACTAATGGGCTTCTCCAGGGTTCAATTTTAGGGCCAGTGATTTTTAATTTTTTAAAATTATCTTTATGTAGGAGGGGAATGCCTTTTTAGTAAATCTGCCAATGATACTAAATTAGGACGACCTGTACTCTCCCTCAAGGTTAGAGAGACCCTACAGAGAGATCTGAATAGACCAGAGAGATGGGAAATCACCGATCATAGGAAGTCTAACAAAAGCAAGTACCGGATTCTCCACTGCAGATGGCATGATGTTGGTTCTTCATAAAAACTGGGGGACAAGAGACTGGAGAGCAGTGGTTGATGGCAAGTTGAATGTTAGTCGGCAGTGTCACCTGGCATCTAGATGGGCTGGCCGTGACTTGGGTACATCAAACACAGCATGGAGGAGGATTCTGCTGCTCCACACTGGTGCAGTCTCAGCCAGTAGTACTATGCGCAGTTTTGAGTGGCCCAGTGGAAGAGTGACATCAAATTATTAGAGTGTGTCCAGAGAAGGGCGACCAAGATGATGAAAGATTTCAAGGTCAAGGCTTAAGAGGAGTGTCTGAGGTGACTTGGCTTGTTCAGCTTAGGGAAGAGAAGGTGAAGGGGTGACTTCATCACAGTCCACAGCTTTCTCAGTGGGGGACAGTGGAGGGGAAGGTGTTAATCTCCTCTCTCTGGTGACCAGTGACAGGACAGAAAGAAATTGGAATGAAGCTGCATCAGGGGAAGCTCAGATTGGACATTAGGAAAAGGCTCTTCAGTGAGTGGTCTGTCACTGGAACAGACTCCCCAGAGAGGTGGTCATGGCAGGGAGTAAGACTGGATGGTCCTTATGGTCCCTTCCAACTTGAGATAATATATGATTCTATTATTTAATGTATATTTATAAATATAAAAATATATTTATAATTTCTAATTTTATATATATATATATGTAGGTACTTGAAGTTGGCTGTTTTGTCTTTTCTGACTATTGGAATCTAGTCATCAAAGAAGAAACAAGAGTAGAACTCAGGCATGCCTGACTCCCATGGCTCACTTCCAAGCACTTTAGAATAGTCTCTCTTGAATAATTCTGGTTAATTTCTTAATTTATTTTCTCCTTCCTACTGATTCAATAATCTTTTACCCAATTAACCATCATCTTCTTGAGGCCAAGATGAAATACAACTATTAGTATGATGAAGTTTTCTTCTGTGTAGTAATAAAACATTTAAAATATAATAAACTCTCTAAAATTAAAAGTCTGAATTCTTCCTTTCTGCTTACATTGATTTTAAATATATTTCCCAATACTCAGAAAAGCAAATATATCTTCCATCTCCCTTTCTTTACCTTGTTATCAAAATTGAGCTATCAGTTCTGTGAAAATACACAGCTGGCAAGTATACAGCCCTTGTTTGCCATAACTGGAATTAGAAGTACTAAAATCATTTGGTACTAGGTATCTGTCCTAGCTACTATTTCTCTCAGATTTGTTATATGAAACTTATCCTTACACCCAGTTTGAATACATTAAAAACTCAATTTTGCTTATCTTCTGATATGGGAGTTTTAATTTCAGAATCTTCAAGTAAACTTTGCTCTTTTAAATGCTTATCAAAATTCATCCAGAGCCAGACAGATATTTAGAGAGTATGTACAAAGAACAAATCAAGTATTGAACCAATGCACCTTTTAAGATCATAGCAAAGAATCAATTAGAGCTGCAGAGAAGTTGATCACAGAGGCAAAAGGATAAATTATAAGATCTGAAATAACTTTCTAGAGGGATGATGACAAAATTGAAAGGAAATAATCACTCCTCTATTATTGAGAAAGATAATTGATAAATATATGATCAAAATATTTTCCACAGAGGAGAAACTCCTCGATAATCTCAGTTTTTTAAAAATCAAGCTATTTCTTTTGCCAGATTTCAAAATAGTGCTGATTCTAGGAGTCTTTCAGATAAGTCTAGCAAGTCCTGACAAAGGCAAAAATCTCAGACTTTTGAGAATTAGAAGCTGAACAACTGATAGTCTTCTTCTTCAAAAATACAAATAGGAAAACCAAGAACTTCTGCATAAATATGTGATTCATAAAAGGTTTCAAGTGGGAAAACTGCTCTTGAGGAGCTAACATCCAAATCCCATTTGTGACAGTAATTGTTCAGATTCCCTTGAGTCTTTGGAAAGCTCACAGCTGAGCTGTCAGCCAACCACTCCAGCTGTTAAAAGAGGATGGGCCTTTCCTTCAATTTTTGACATTACTAGAAGTAAATCATAAACAGAAAAAAGTATTTTCAACTGGTATTTGTTCCCTAATTAGTTGAATCATCCATTCAGTTCTGATCACATTTGTAATGTTTTGCCATATGACTTATTTGGGTTGAAAAGGAATATATATAATATATAAAAAATATATGTGTATATATTCTACATAAGTATATGTATTATTAATATATACTTTAAAAACATGTGAAACATAGGAAAAATGAAAAATGAAAATCAAATGCAGACAGTGTCTAGTTTTTGCTGTGTTAGTCTGACTTATAGATGTTCTCATTATTTTAACAAACTTATGCATGTCAGGAAATTAAAACCTGCAGCAAAAAAGAGCTTCATAGCTGGCCTTTATAAATAGTAAAACCAAAAAGAAAAATAAAATTATGGAAGAAAAAGTATATGAAAAAATGGTAGAACTAGGAGAAAAGATGGTGGGATTCACAGATAAACCCAAGTTGGAATAAATGGATATGGCAAATAGTACAGTAAAATACATTATTTACATATTAAAATTATAATTTGAGTAGAATTAGTTAATTCTTAGCTAATCTGATTCAGCATTGTTTATACCTCAGTTGGTGAAAGAAAAATACATTTGAATTGTTAAACTACTTTTTCCTCACAAACATTGTTCATCATGTTTTAGACTGAAAAATTAAAAACCTCATGTCATTTTATTGCCATGTTTTCATTTTTTATATTGTTTTCTAGCTGCAGTGGAAATGCATACCATTTCCTTTTTTCATCTTTGCACAATTTTTCTGCTATGTATGATGGAAATATCTTTTTCTTCCTAAGTGGCTAATTTCAAGTATTTATGATGTGTCCTTCATAAAAAATGTATGCTTAGATTTTACTGTGTGGCATGAAAAGAGGCAGCAGACTTCTTGCTTAGAGTAAGAATTGAGCTAAGTTCAGCAAAATCTGATTGTGAAAATGTAGCACTCTGGTACCAGTCCTGCATTTGCTCTGCTGCAGTATTGGTAGCTTATCAGGCAACTCATCCAGTGTTCAGTCTAAATCCTTGGAGCTGCTATTCTTAACAGAACATTCCACCACTGATGCATGTAAATGGGGTATCCAATTGACAAGGCAGCGAGTATTTGTGCCTGTGATTTTCCAGTCATCTGTTTGCTGCTGTAAAATATGAGAGAACCTTCTACAGCTTTTCTTGCTGGAGGAGACTTTGCCATTGGTTTCTCTAGCAAGTTCCAGCCCCTAGTGAGTTACCCCATAATGTACATTACTGATCTATACCTCATCTTCTTCAGGAGACAGCTGGCTTCAGGTGGCTCATGAGGATACTTCTGTTATACTGAAGGAGCAGTCGTACAAATCTCAGCCTCATATATGCAAATCTGAACTAAAACCACCAAATCTAATCAAGGCCACTTGAGAATCCGTATATTATTTGACACGGAATGATGACAGAGCATTAATTTCCAGCAGAACTGAAATAGCTACGTGTAATCTGGCCTTTTTTTGAAGACCCACGAATTGCAAACTATCCTGAGAACGGGGATTAGAAGCAGTTACCACTTGCTAGTATCTGGCGTTCCAACAGAGAGAAGGTGTGAAGTCAACCAGAACGCAAAGGGCTCCTGAGAGCTGGAAAACATCAAATAACCTAGTTGCCTTTCCCACAGAAAACCTCCATCAATAAATGAAGAAGACTTTTCTAACCTTTTATAAAGAATGGCAGTAGGCGAATTCTCTGATGTACTTATTTGGAATCAATTCATCTGTCTGTAGAGTTGTTCTAATGGCCCATTGATTTTAATGGCTCATTCATTACAGCAAGTATCGTGGAAGAGGAAACAGCTGAAGAGACATTTTCAAAGGTGTAGAAAGAACTCATTCTACTATATTGGAAGGAACAGGAATATACTGTCATGTTTTAAATCAGGCAAATTGGAGTTTTAGGATTATTACCTATCTCCAAAAATGCAAATAAGAATGGCATACAGAAAATATTCTTGTTGATATAGAATGCAAGTACATGTATAATGGTAAGGTTTGGAACAGTTGCTATGAAATACTGCTAAATATTATCCACTTGATCAGCAATAAAGCTGTCAGATATCTTTAGTGGGATTCAGGATTTACAAACGGTATAATTAGCTTCTCTATGCACACAAAGCAGCTTACCTGTATTCAATACAACAGGCCTTTAAAATTTAGGAGTAGCAAGTGGTTAGTATCAAAGTAAGTACCATAGAAGCAGAATTGTTAAGTTTAGAAAAGACCTTTAAGGTCATCTGCCTTCAAGGTAGCACTACCACCATGTTCACCTCTAAGCCATGTCCTTCCTTAGGTGTCACATCCACATGGCTTTTGAGCACTTCCAGGGATGGTGACTCTACCACTCCCCTGGCCAGTGTGTTCCAATGCTTTACAACTCACTCCATGAAGAAATTTTTCCTAATATCTGGTCTAACCCTCCTCATGAAATAAAGTAAAGTGCTAAAATGTTAGACAGATACAATCATGTTTGCTTTGGTAAAGGCAGTTGCTGTTTTTTCCTAATGATCACAGAATCATAAAACAGTTTGGGCTGGAAGGGACCTCTAAAGATGAATTGTGCTGTCACAAAAGGGAGACTGACTTAGGCTTGTGTCTGCAGGATTTTGCCAGTCATCTTGTCAAGCTCTCTTTCATCTTCCCTAACCCTGTGTGGTCTGCCCACTTCCTCCCACAGTTTCTCAACTTGGCTGCAGAACTTCTCAACCAGCTCTTACCTCCTGTAGGCAAGATTCAAAATTTGACTCAACTTTTGAAGTTTATGCCAAGTTTTCATCTTTTTCTATTTCTCTGCACCATGCAGCATGAAAGAACTCAAAGCCTTTAAATGTTATTTAATAAAATATGGTGCATATCCTCTCATTCAGGTGTTTGTATCAAGGGAGAAATAGGTTCTGTGGTAACTAGACAAGAAAGTTACACAAGCAATAAAAAATTGGACATTTGGGACTTCACATAAAGCACATAGTGATTTTATAGAGGAGAAGATCACACAATTTTCTTTATATCACTCCTGATTTATGCTGCAATAACTGCAAGGAAAATTCCATCTATATTGTGATTTATAAACATACGACTGAAAATTATCAGGAAAATGGCTGTCTGCTCATTAAGGGACAGGGACCTGAAGACAAAGCATGAAAACATGAACAACAAGACACAGGTCTCACCTTCCAGGGCTCCATCCCACAGTCCCCAGGGTGAAACAAACAAGGAAGCCCCAAGGGTGACAGCCAAAGATGACCAAAAGTCTGAGTGGCTATGCAAGTTTCTGACAGGGCACAGCTGAGACCAGCACTTCTGCAGTCTCAGTGGGGCAGGGACTACAAGCCCAGGCTGAGAAATGCTGAAAGGGGCTCTTTGGCCCATGGGTACACCTGGGGCCTCTCCCCAGGTGAGGCTGGTCAGGGCCAGGCACTGGTGCTCTCAGGTCCTGACAAAAGCAGTGCATGTCATATCTGGTATTTTAGGCTGTGAGGCTTCAGGAACTTAGATTAGATGGCTGTAATGCGAACTTCTGAACGAAAACCCTGTGGCAAGAACACCCTTCCCAAATGCCTGCCAAAACATTCTCAGCTATAACAGAAGAAGTACCAAAGCAATTTCAGTCTCCCTCTGGCAACTGGACACAACACATGGGTCTAGATCAAACTGTGCAATTTTCCAAACTAATTATAGCATCTGATAAAGATTTCCATGAATAATCTCAAATACTGATTTTAAAAAATGCAAAAAGGTTTAATACTAGTGTATTAAATTTCTTGCCTACTTGATTTTTAATCAGAAACTTCAGGGCCATATGTGTTGGATCAGGCAGACACTTTCGAATATATGAGCTACAAGAGAACTCACTCTTCCATCTTCAGTAATTAGAATTGCTCTTCCTGGTCCCCAGCATTCCCCAGCAGCTGATGGCATGGTTAGGCCTTCATCACTCAACCAGGTCACCTTACATCTAACTCTTCCATGTGGGAAATAAACTTTTTTCTTGCCCTTCCTTGAAAAGGGAAACCTCATCCATTTATTATATCAGGAGCACAGTCTTTGAACCAACAGTATCCTTGAAATGTTGCTTGAGAGTGTGCTAGACGGCATAGATCAAATCATGCCAGGCAGAGCAAAGTTGCGTATGTGACAGTGCTTCAGATCATGCCCTGGCCTTTTTCAGTTGATTAGTGTAAACTCTGGGTACACAGAAAGCATTCAGTTTTCTCTGAGTCCTGGTCTTTCACTGTGCTCACTGCTTCAACAACAGTGAAGGATGCCCAACTCTGTAGATGTGTGGCAAGTTTCTTCCCTGTCTCCTGGAGCTCCTTTCAACCACATATTCACATCTTCTCAACTGACACAATCACTTCTCTTTTCACAGAGTGCTCTTACTTGATGAGAGCGTAAAGTAGTCAGGCATCTTCCCAGGTGCCCAAAACCACACATTGTACAGCTGGAGAAGGAAACATGAAATGGCATATGTATTTTTACCTCTCATCCTTCCTGACATATTTAACTTGATGTGGGCAGGCAAGAAAGTGTAAAAGAAGCAGCTATTCATTTTAAACTTCTTAGCTGTATGGCTTCACACACAAACTCAGAAATTTGTATTATCCTAAGAAATTTAAATTCCAAGGCACTCACCAGCCAGTGCAACATTTTCACAGACTGCATCAGATTGTGAATCAAGCAGCAATGTTATTCCCACAGAGGGTAATTAGTGAATTCGTATGAAAAACACCAAAATCATGGAATTGAGGGCAGCACCCAGCAGCTACTGTTAATGCTGTTACCAAGAGCTAAAGGTAGCACAAAAGTTTGTGGTTTTACTTTGTGTTTTACTAAGAACATCTGTCACACTGGAGCATGGGGATTCCTGCTCCCTGTACAAAAGGGTGCTTTTGTGTGCAGCTTGTCAAAATCTAAATTTTGTGTGTTTTCTTTGAGTTTTTGTGGAGGGGTTTTGGATTGTTTTTAATATGTTTTCTGCAGTGTTCAATATGTTTTCTTCAATTATTCTCTTCATCTGAACCAAATAAATACAGAAAGGCCTTCATCAAAGGCTCTTTCATTATTTTCATTACTACTAGCAGGAGTTGCTGTAAGCCTTACATGTTCTCCATCTTATTTCATCAGTCATGTAGGTTGTTGAGACTTCTCTTGTAATAGCAGTAGAGTACATACAGGGTAGCCAGTGGCTGGGTACACAGGCCTGTAAGCTCTAGCTGAGCCTGGACACCCGGGAAATACATGTCTGATTTTTCAAAGCAGTCTTGTTGCTATTGTGTAGATGTAGCCATGTTGTTATAGTTTCTCTGGTAACAATGGGAGGAAAAATCTAGATAGTTGTGACAATATCAGCAGTGTTTCTGTAAAGAAAAACAATATAACTTTTTTCTTCTCCCTGAGTCATGGAGCAAATTAATTACTGGAAGCATTCAGGTAAATATTCCTGAAATTCATTATGTATTTTTGTATTCACATTGTAAAAGTAAAGGATGCATTTCACTTATGGTAATGCTGACCACAAAACTCAAATGGAAGTATCATTACCTTTTATTACCTTTCATTACCTTTCTGTGAAATCTCTGCACAGGTTTGTTCTTAACCACATCCATGAGCAATGACAAGTGTATTTTGCGTAACTAAAAAGATGCTGATTTCAAGAGGGAAGTGTGTTTTCTGGAGTCTTGGGTCAGGATATGCACCACATAATTAAGATAGCATATTATGGAGGGATAAATTGCGCTACTTTTGTTACCTTCTTGAACCAAGAAGACCCACTGTAGTACTCTCCACTGAACCGCCTCTTTTCCACATGCCAGTTTGTGTCTATTCATCAGCGTAAAATTAATGAAAGGAATTTACCTACCTGATATTCCTTTCATCAGTGAGGATCAAACCCCGAGATCTGCATTTCAAAAGTACTTTTTATTGCTACAGTGAATAGTTTAGTTTTACTAGGGAGCAGTAAGTTTAATTTCTCCACAGTAGCCACTAGAAAAGAGGATATCTGAGGAGAGACATTACTGATCCACCAAGAACTGCTGGGAAAAAGCCCATTTCTCTCCTGGAGGAAGTTATATGTATATATACAGTAAATTCTCAGATTTTCTGGCATAATACGTCTGTTTGCTACTGACAACCTAAGGTCAGACAAGCCTGGTCAGGATGTGAACAGTTTCTTGTCCCATACCTAGTTTTTCAGCATGTGGCAAAATCTGCTCTCAACCATTGCTTTACAACTACAAGTACTGGAACAGTTTTTGCAGACTAAGATAAACAAAACTTCTGAAGAGCAGAATCTTTCTCCCAAAAGGCTTTAAATATCTGCACTGCCAGTTAAAGTGCTTTCCGCAACTGTCTTGGAAGGCTATAGCAAGTGCTGCCACGGGGCAGCCTTAAGGATTGTGTTCAGCACATAGCTTCACCACAGCCTGCTTAGGACAAGTGTGACAGAGGAGGTCACAGAAAAGAAAGTGAACATCCATCTGATCATTTCCTTGGTCTTTCTTCATCCAGGCTGATTGTCTGCTTCAGCTTCCTAGACCTTATGAGAGGAGACAGCTCATAACCCTTCAAAAACCTTACCTTTTCTAGACCACAGAAAAGTTCTTTGTGTCAAGCCTAAGCAAAGGGAAAATATCTTCCTCCCCAGAAAGGCAAAACATCAGAGAAGCAAAAAGCTACTAGACTGCAGAGAGTACTCGTGTCCAAGAAGAAAATTTCGTCTCTTCCATATGAACCTTTGTGTCTTCTATATAGATCCTTGCATCCAATTCTTGTATCCTCTGTCTCCCTTCCTCCCTTCCTGGTATGGAGCTTACCAAAAAGGAGTTGAACTAGCAATAAAAAATTAGATTATAATACATTCTGACAGTTAATATTACACTTCTCACTCCTAGCTTAAAATTTAAGCTTTTATGAAAACATAGATAATGCTAATTTCAAAGGACTTCTGTTGCTTGGAGCAATTTTTCATTAGTGTGTGTATGGGGTAAAGGAGCCTGAGTCACAGGGCTAGATCTTTCACTGGTGGCCATCATTGCAGCTCCATTTATATCAGACAAATGCTGTTTATTTACAGCAGCCTTGGATAACCCAATCCACTCTCAAGATCCATTCTTGTATTTGCAACTTAGACAAATTTATCATGTGCCATGATAGTCACCTACTGTCAATTTTGCAAATATGGACTGGTTTAATTTTCGTAGAGACCATCAACAATATTGTCTTGCATTCTAGAGACAGTGTTGTTAGTTGCAGGAGTCCTGACCAGGAGACTGCTGTACGTGAAAGAGCTAGTGATCCACATTGTAGTTCGCATGGACAGGCTGAGGCCTGCACTGTGCTGTGCTTTGTGCGTCCCATGGCTGTGGAATCACCTCATCCAAATCATTGCAGATCGAGGCTCACCACAGCAGAGGAGGCTGCAGGCAGCTCCCACGTGACATCAGCCACTATGCCACTTGCACATCCTTGCCTTTATCCAAAAATGCAGTCAGAAATTCTCATGTGACCATCCCTTTTATTTAAAATTACAATTAGAGCTGTTTTAAGAAAATCCTGTAAGGTCTTGAATGACCAAAATGAGATAACCTTTCCACAGACAGTATCTGCATGGTGTACTGTGCTGTCACTGGATGCCTAGGCATTGCCACTCAGTCTAGGATTCCCAATCCTCCCCTTTATAGTTTGAGCTCTAAAAAATAGCATTTTAAGCAATACTTTACAGTATCTGAGTGCTTTTCTTAACAGATTCATAAAAAAATAGCAGCAGCTGGTAAAAAATACTAAGTCACTGTTTTAGGTTTATGAGTAAAAATACCATTTGATGTTGCCACATATTTTTAAAATGCTTTTCCAAATGAAAATGTTATCAAGAGTATCAATTTTATTATTTAGAAGTCACCTACTTTGGCTATTGCATCTGTAGGAATATTTTGTATGAGAATACTGTAATTAAACCCATCCTTAATCTACATCAGTAGTTCACCTCCAAATATTTCACAATTTATCACCTAGTTTTTTCCATTCCAAAATTAAAACTGAACCTGTTTCTATACTACATTGAGAAATCATTTTAGGTGTAGTGTTTTAAAGAAATTTGTATCAAATGCCTAAAGTATCACTACAGCAAGGAAAAAAATGCTTTCTCAAAGTGATATCTTCATATTATTAAACTAATTAAATTTTTATTTATTCCCTGTACCAGTTCAGTTTAACATGCACAGAAAATTTTCTGCATCGTAAATACTTACTGGGACCACAAAATACTGCTTAAACAGCACTTCTGAACTCATGGGCAGGTGCTTAACTACAAGATCAAGTTTTCTAGTTGTTTCCATGTTCTACAGCTTTGTGAAAGCAGCTGTCAGCAAAGGATGTTTTGCTCCCAGTATCAGTGCCTTTACTAATGATACACTAGTACAGATGGTGTGGAGGCTGGGCTGTGGATGCACACAAGTAAAAAAAATTCCAGTTCCCATAAATCAGTCTCTCTTCAGAGTGTACAGGCTCACGTGCTATATACCTCTAAGAAATAATCATTATTCTGAGAAAACACCAAGTCAACTCAATAATGTCTTGAAAAATACCACTACAGCTTGTCACACACTCCAAGAAATCTCAACCAATATCCATTAATCCTAGATGAGCTCTCTAGTGGGGTGGTAGTAAATTAAAGAATAATACTCTTTCCCAGAGAAGAACCCAGAGGATTCAGAGTTTGACAGATGATGGAGTAAGGGAGAAGTTGTTTTCTGGGTGACTGGTTCAGTGACCTACTCCTGGAATAAGGCTGATACCTTGGAGCTGCCATCTTCTTCTCCAATACATCTGTCACCAAAAGAGTTGAACTGAAGCCACTGGGGCCAGGTATTGGAGAATGAGATCTGCAAGAGGGTATAGCAAGTTCTGCTCCTTCATCTCCATGCATCTTTTACAACGGTGCATTTGAAATATTTATTAAATGAATGGTAATCACAGAAGCAGAACAAAAAACCTTGTTATAGCCATTAGAAGGAATTGTAGTTTCACATGTTTGGAGGTCTGTGCCCATCCTGTCAATTTGGAGAAATCAGAAGACACTTCAAAACCCAAATTTTTTGTAGAAAATACTAATGAACAGTAATTTTAGATCTTTTTTGCTTTTATATTTTAAAAACTCTTTCTCTACATACACTCAAATCCATCTGTACTGATCCACAAACATGCTAGTTGGCGAATCTACTCATACAAAATTTTAACTTAACTCTAGTTTTATCCTGACATCAATACATTTCAGTTAAAAATATTTTTTGCTGTAAATAACTCAGGAAGGATAGATCTAATGTATAAATACTTAGTAGGAGTTCAAGTTCTTCAATATCCTTGCTTGTGCTCTTTTCTCAGATCCCTCTTCTGTAAACCCCTGTTAAACCACATTTCAACAAGTTCAATGAGAAATAAAACTTTATCTGTAAAAGTTTGTGGAGTGGGAGATGTTTCCATCTCACAGCCTTGGTAAAGCTTTCTTCAACTAATTCTTATCTTCCTACTATAGTTGGATAGCAAGAAGTAAGATATAAGTAAGAAGTCCACAGTACTATTTCTATTAGCATCATATTCCTGCTAGATTTTACCTCCTGGAAAAACTACAGTGAAAATTACAGACTCAGTTTTAGTAAAGGATCTGTAGAAAAAGGACAACAAGAAGAGAGAAGCATCTCGATTAATTTACTTGCAATGATAGCGTTCAGAACAGGAAATTCAAAGAACCTTTTTCCCTACGCTGCCTTGCAGAACAGTTTTATAGACTATGACATCTCTTTTCACCAAAGGCACAGAGGCAGAGTCTTGCTGTGTGGGCAAGGAAACTAGTAGCTAGTGAAAGACTACTTCTTTTATATACAACAATTTTTATTCTAAGATGATCTTCCTGTTTGGTTTCCCTGTGATCCACTGCATGACTTAATCCCTACATGTTCAAAAACCTCTTAAAAAGTATGCGATATGTGTGCACTTGCATAGAGGCATTTAAGCTGGGCCTTCGGTGAAGCTGACTTTTTGACTGGAATGGCTGGGATTCATTTGTGCTGATCTTCAGGTGCTCTCCTGGTGGCCAGTGATCCCTCTTCAGGCTCAGGGAATCTTTTGCTGGCTCTCGAATTAAACCAGTTTAAGTGGGATGGATTGAGGTTCCACTTCCCCAGGAAACTTAATTTAAAACCCTCTTCAACAGCTTGGCAAGCCCATGATCAAACAAGCCAGAATAGAAATCCATTCTCCTGAATAACAGCCATCTATGACAGAATTAGAGTCAAACTTTTTAACCATAATGACAGCACAATGATCACTGATAGATAGTATTGCAAGCAGGTTCAGAAAAGCATGAAAATACTCTTCAACACCATGAAGAGTATTATATCCTTTAATATCCTTTAATATCCTTTAATAGCTTCACTCTCCCTTGATGCTTTCCTGAAAATATCTTGTTCAGTTCCTGATCCAGCCATGGGAGGCTGAACTTGCATACAGAGAGGAAAACGAAAGCGTCAAGATTGCAGGCCTAAATTCACTCAAACCTTCTGTTTAAAATTTAAATAGTGAATTTCATACTGCTGGGGCATGGTGTTTTAAAAAATGCATAAACCTCTGAAAAGAGTAACATGCCCAGTAATGGATGAAGTAATGTGTGAATCCCTGCTGCCCATAATTCTGTCATTTCCTTCTCTCTAAATAAGAATGTGGGCCATGTACCAAGGAAATGTAATATAATAAATGCATGTGAATAAATAAACTAAAGCTGATTAACCTGGAAATATGCACTTGCTTTTTGTTCCTCTGTCTCTTTATTTCTTTCCCTCTTCTTCCCCACTCCCTTCATTCTTTTGTTCATCCTGTCTTTCTCAGTCTTCTTTTTCCTTTCATATAGCATGTTCCTTCTTTCCATGCACAGTTTTCACACTCCCGTGCCCTTCCTGCCAGCAACATTGGCTTCTTTGCTTCACCAAAGTTATGTCATGATTCTTGATTTATTCTCTTAAATCGCATTCACTACACCTGAGTAATAGAAATGGGTGTCTTTAGCCTGAGGCCACCTGGTATGACACAGCCTGTGTTTATACACTTACACTCTCCTTCTTCCAAATACAGTGGTGACTGTATTTTGGAATATACAATATACTGAGAGCAAGGTGGTGGGCAAAGCCCTGACTCCTACTGCATCCTACAGACCTTTGCATCTATCTCCTCACTGCTTTTCTAACCCAACATACATGACAGTCTCCTCACCTCTGCTCCATGTGTAATACTTCACATACCTACAGCAAAATGGAATTTTGCATGTTTTCCCATCTCCCTAAACCCTTCAGTCACCATGGAGAGTGTTAGGTGCTTCTGCATGTCTCCCGCAGCTTCTGCACGTCTCCCGCAGATTCTGCACAGTCCAAAATTCAGTGGCCCCCAGCACAAAATTCCTGCTCCCACTTCCACTGCTTATCTTGGTGCCCCTCTTTGACATCTTCTGAAGCTACCTTTAGCCCAGAGTTAGCAGAGTGTAACACAAGCATGCTAACACAACATAAAGCTACTTATGACCTTGTTAACTTGCAAACCTTTAAATGTAAATCTTCCTTGTCAACTCTCAAAAAAAAAAAAAAAAAAGAAAGAAAAAAGAAAAGCCAGGATTTAAACCATATGCATAGGGAAGACGATGCTGCAGCAGGGCTTGCTGGTGTATATGTAGGCAAACAGTTTAACAGGATAATGCTAGAATGATTTGGCCAGAGGAAGCCCATCAAACAGGCAGAACCTTTACTAACAGGGCCCATGCCATTCTCCAGACTGTGCATGGGGACTACTTTGGAAACTCTGGCTGGCCTGGACCAGAACCATGCTGGGGAGTATGCCAGCAATGTAACAGTATTGGACAACTGCATGCCAGTGTTCAAAAATATGCTGTGGTTTCTTTTACTTTATAAGCACAGACACAGCCTTTTTTGATTTGACTCGTGTATCGCCAAGAGAGTGACAAAGTACTCTTGATTTAGGTCAGATTCTGAACTAGTGGAATTCATGTTTTTTTAGAAAAGAATACCAAAATTTGGATGAGTTTTTTGGAGTCACACATGGATTTGTATGTCTTATTCCTATTCACTTTAATTAGGCATCTGAGTCTCTTAAATAGTTTTGAAAATCAAAGCAAATTTCTTCAGTTTGGCACTAGAGGTAGCTTCCCATTCCTCATTAAAAGTGAGATATATTGTGTTTATATGTAAATGAGAGGATTTAGAAGAAAAGTTTGCATGATGCCTTAATTATAGGAAATAAAGGCAACTTCATATGAAATCCATCATCCTCTCCCACTGCAGTCAAAGTATAATTGTTCTTTTTCTCTCAGATTTCTTCTAATTTTTAAATTATTTGTATGTATTTACTGGAAAGATATGGAAAAATAAAAAATTGATTTTTTTATTTTTACAGAGAAGTAACTTGTTAATGCAGTTATCTCCAAAGTCTCATGCATTATCATGACAGTTGCATGTTGGACATCATCACTTGTAAACCAACACAAATTCTGTGAATGTTGTTTTTCCCCTCTATACCTTTGTTCAATGTGCCAGTCAGTGTCTGTTGCTCCTCATCTTTGCCTGGATGATATCAAACTTCTGTCTTGAGTCAACTGGTGAATCAGCCTTCAAGGAACCAGAGAATACTCCGTACAAGAACAGCCTGGTGGAACATGTCTAACTAGTAGTTTGCTCTAACAAGAGAACAGATCAACAAAGTGTTATGCAGAATACAGTTTGATGCATCAAGAGCAATAATACAAGGATTAGAATTTTTCGTGTAAGGCATTGCTCTCATGTATGCAGAAGAAGCAGCCTGCAGCAGCCATCCTTCCCTTAGCGAGAGCCCTGTATAGAAAAGCGATTTATTAGTTGTTTATCTTAACTTTGATAAGGGCCTTCTGTTCTCTCGGGAAGATGCATACCAGGGAAATGACCACAGCTATAAGCACCAGGTGTGGATGTTTTTTCTTTGTCTCCCAAAACGCTGGGAGATGGCATGTTTGAGTGAATGGCTGATAAGGGGCAGAAAAGTCTGCCCTGCCAGGGGTTTGGCAGTGCAGCTGCTTTTGTCTTTCCCTCTGCACGTTCCCAAAACTTTCTTAAAACTTTCCCATGGTAGAAACATATAAATACTGGAGTGTATGTAATAAAGATGGATCATCATGCTAGAAGAAGCAGTGGTTTATGTTATTTTCCAAGCTGCTGCAATGGAGGTGTGTCAGTATTTCAAGAGGTCTTACACAAAAATTCTAATTGAACCCCAGGTTGAGGCATTCCTTCATTTCATTCATGTCTGGCATCAGTTCACTGCTTTCCTAAATCTGATCCTAGCTAATTTCTGAAGGGGTCCATTTCTTTGCTGTTCCAGATAATTTTCAGCTTTTTTCCAGAGTGCTTACTTCAAAGTGCCAGTGTCTTGGTTTAGCAGAGAACTGAACTCCTATGATTGCCCAAAGAGATAGGTGCTATCTGCTATATATATATATACAGATATAGCTGTATCTGCTATACAGACATATATCTGCTTGAGATACTGTTTAGAAACCTTACCTAGTTTCTCAGATAGTTAACAGCTGTCTTTCTCCTTTCGGACAAGAATATTTATCTTCCTAATTTCCCTTCAACAGGTCAGTCACTGTAAAATCCTGCCCCAGAAGTTCTAATCCTGATGAGGTGAACTTTTTTCTGGTCTGTCAATATTTATTGTCATAACATTTTCTTGCATGTCTTACTTCAGACAGTTAAAAGGCAATGGGACTAAGAGGGATATTAAATGCAGCAACTGAGCTGTGAAAACGTGATTACAGAACACAGCAGCTACTGTAGATCTTCTGCAGCACTTAAGACCATTCTAAAGATGGCTACTGTGCATTAGTAACACAACTAGGGCTTGTCCCAAGTCTTTCTGTATCCCTGCTGCAAACTGCTAGCTTTCATGCAGATGCATGTAATATGTGCACCTGTTTGGTTTTTGCCAACTGAGCAGTCCTGAAAACATCAGTCACAGTCAGTACTATAAAATTGTATTGGGTCATGCTCTGTACGGCATACATATATATTGCAGGAAGCACATGTATATGTACTCATGTATGTTCTTACAGGTACCATATGCTACATTAAGTGCACATTTAGTGTATGCCATGCTATATGAAAAAAATCCCCCAAAACCACCTTGCACTGTCACAAGAGAGAAGGGACACTGACATACAGACTAAGGTGGCTGATTTTTTGCCATACACTGGATTCTTTCTGAGTGTGTTTTTCTGTTTTCACACATTCATTATTTGCAGTAAGTGTTGAAATATTGCAGAAGGAATGTCTTCTTTTTGCTTTATGAAACTCTGTTAGTGTTTTATCGAAAGACAAAATGACCGGACTAACTGTATTCTAGGAATCACTTTCAGATTCTGAGCAATGTGGATTTGGTTTTTGTAAGATGTATTTGAACATTTGAACTTTTACAGTTGTTCACTATAAAGGATTCATTAACAGCCTAAATTAAGAGTTTAACTTGATTACTACATAATGGAATGCACTGAGTGATTACTACATAATGGAATAACTGAGTTAAAGCTAAATGCAGGAATAGAATTTATAATGCACTCAATTCTTTTGCACACGAGGTTGTGTGAAATGGAGCCTACTCCCCCAAGAGTATAGAGGAAATTACCATTAGTGCATCAGTTGTATTTTTCCCTCCTGATTGCCTGTTTTTCAAATAGAAATCCAAAAGATCTAAATTGAGGGAAGTTAACAGTGCAAAATGAAGGTCACCAAATCAGTTTTAGATGTACTGCGAATGGAAGATATTTCCTTAGCTAACTGTTCCTTGGCTTTTATATTCTGATTTTTATTTAAAAATGGGCCCACAAATTTAAATACTACAGAAGGCCCAGAACTACCAGAGAGGCTCACAGATGGTGGCAGGACACTTTTAGAAGGGTTACAACTCTTCCTCTGTAGCCACATCTCTTCTGCCTAGTTTTTGGGTTTGCTCCCTAATCACACTAGCAACAAACACTTGGAAAACATGCTTGAAGTGCTATTTGTAGACAAATAGCCTTTCAAACAGACGGATTAGCAGTGGAGATCCATTGAAATGCTCTATGGAAACATATTTTCTTTTGAACTGCTAAACACTGTGACAATCTTGATGGCTCAGAGGTGTAAAAGGACATCTTTGCATTCTCATCCTGAAGTTCAATATCTGTCTCATCCCTAAATGATAACTGTTGACTGTGTTATTCACTCCTGGAGGATTTAAAACATGCTTTGAAACTACAGAGAGCCTTCAAGCTGCTGGACAAGTTGTCAGTGGATGCTAGACTTCAGCAGTAAGCAATAAGATCTAGTGGGTGTGTGTGGTAAGTGTAGAGATTTCAATGGTAACAGCATGAACTAAATTTAGGGAACTGATGCTAACAGGCAGCACAATACACATTTAAGATAGTTACTCTTAAGTATTTCGAAAATATTCCAAAAAACAGAAAAGCTGGTTTCCTCAGTATTTATACTGTCTGATTTATAATAGATGCTGCAAACACTTCAAAAATTGAAAGCTGCCATGGTTCTGTTTCTCATTAGAGTGCTTATTACAGATTACACCTGAGCAGGAACTTGGCCATTTCACTGAACAAATTTATTCAAAGACAATTTGATATTTAAAGTAAGGGCAACTGCCAAGTTTTATGCTCCTTCAAAAAAAAGAAAAATAGAAGGCATTGGATAATGGCATTTAACAATGTTGCTTAAATGATACCTCACGCTTGGGTCTAAGTTTAAGAGAGATTAGCAATTTGGTTAATCATTGTAGCTCCTTTTGTACTCTGCTGGAGAAAGAAATACAGCTCCGGCAGGCAGTTCACAATAATCTTGAGTGGATTCTGCACTGAGCAGTCTTGTAAGGTCCTTGCCTTGACTGCATCCTTCTAAATGGGGACAGTGAGAAACTAGTTTGCAAATGATGGCCAACAGATGGGTGGATGATTACCTGCCTTTGTTTATAAAAAGTAGTACTGTAGAAAGTAGAGTTTATGGCTGTCAGGGAGCAAGGAGTGGTGTCTGTTATTTAGAACACGTAACTACTGTGCTTTTTGCAATCAGTGCTAAATGTCACTCACAAATTGCCCAGAATTAGTCCTCCCACACTCCAAAGTGATGGACACACTTTGTGTAGAGGCACTAAGAGGTTCGTTGTGAGTCTCAGATTACATCTTGTAATGACATAATGTCTTTTATAGATTTGTGCATCTGGCTTCTTCCCCTGCTTTATCATGTATTAAAAAGCAAAGAAGCACCAAAATTGTAATTATATTCCAGTACTGCACAGTAAATGCCCAGTATTTAATACATTATTGTATACTATATATAATAAACACACAATGTAAGCCAGCTTGTTGATGAACGCACAGAGTGGCATTTTCACCTCATACATGGTAACTGAGAGCCCTTACAAGGAATTCACATTATTGGGGAAACCCTTTTCATTGATAATGTATGTGAAACAAGAAGTGTGATGTGATCTCCTAGATCTCCTACTTCCTCTGCAGATACCAGCCTTCTTTATCACACATTGTTGGAAATATTCAAATGCGAAAAACTAATCCTCACCCACATAACTAGCATCTTTGGCGGGGGAAATATCACCTTTAAATCTGTATCAGAGTTGCCTAAATCAGCACAAAGGCTTGGGTTTTTTTTCCCTGACATTTTTTCCTCCTTGTCTCTGTTAATTTATAAGCACATGCACTGTATATCATACCTGTAAAATGAGATCCAGCCCTTATGGCAGTGTCAGATCTGCTACCTAGGTGCAACCAAACCTCTGCATGAATGCACATGTATCCATGCGAGATGAATTAAATATAGAACATCCTGATTTCACACACAATCCTTCATCAGTGTAGAACAGGCTGCCAAATCAAAATTAAGTTTGAAACAAACAGGATGAGACATCTGAAGTCCCTGAAGGCTTTTTTCTCTTTGTGGGTTTTTCATGCAGTATGTCAAATCACTTTGAACAGCCAATTAGGAGTATTTTAGCATAACCGTTAATAAAATGTTTAGAGAACTCCAGAAATCAAACCCTAAAGTGTTGTTTTGGTTGTTTCGTTGTTTGGCGTTTTTTAGGGGACTTCTTGGGACTTCTTTGGGGGGAAAAACTCTAGCAACAACAAGCAAACTGTGCCCTCAGTGAAAGATTTATCTGAGGCAAAAAGACAGAAAAATGAGTCTGGATGTCAAGCTTCAACTACAGAAAAACAATCAAATCAAACATGAGGATGGGCAAGTGTCGTGGTTTGACGCTGGCCCAACGCCAGGCACCCACGAGAGTTGCTGGCTCACTCTCCCTTACCCCAGCTGGGCAAACAGAGGGAGCAGAGGAGAAAGGGTTAACGGAGACTTCATGAGTGAGATAAGGAGAGAGGGAGAAAATATTTCAAGGGCAAAACAGGCTCAACCTTAACTACTAAGTGAAATTTATTACTAACAGAATCAGAGAAGGATAATGAGAAGTAAAACAAGCCCTTAAAACACCTTCTGCCTCCCCGGCCCTCCCTCCTTCCCACCAACAACATAGGAAGACAGGGCAGAGGGGTTTTGGTCAGTCCATCACCAAGATCTTCTTCTGCCGCTCTGGGAGAAGAGTTCTTCACTCTGAGGCCATGGGGTCCCTCCCACAGGAGACNTGCTCCAGCCTGGAAGCAAAGGCCCTCTCTCTGCAGCGGGTCTCCCACTGGATCACAGCCTCCTCCAGGCATCCCCCCACTCCGGCGTGGGCACCTCCCCCACGGGCTGCGGGTGGATCTCTGCTTTCCCCGTGGACCCATGGGCTGCAGGGGCACAGCTGCTTCACCATGGCCTTCACCATGGCCCGCAGAGGAATCTCGGCTCCGGCGCCGCAGAGGAATCTCGCCTCCCCCTCCTTCTCCACTGACCTTGGTGTCGCCATGTTGTTTCCCTCACATATTCTCACCTCCTCCTCTTCTCTGACTAGAAGCAAAAACTTGTAACCTTTGTTTTGATGATAATTCTTAATATGTCATCACAGAGGCGTTACCAGTCTCTCTCACTGACCCAGCTCTGGCCAGCAGCATGTTCATCTTCAGAGCCATCAGCCACTGGCTCTGCCAGACATGGTGGGAAGCTTCCAGCAGCTTCTCACAGGAGCCATCTCTGCAGCCCCCCTCCTACCAAAAACCAGGCCGTGCCAAACCACAACAGCAAGGAGAAGCAGGATCATTTCCCTCCATGCAAACTAAATAGCAGAAGGTTTGTTCCAGTCTGTCATCTTTACAAACCTCAGATTCCCTAAGGCTATATTGGAACAGCATTTGGTAGAACCTCAGTTCACCTGAATTTTCAGGCCAAGTTGCCTCTACCCCCTGCAAGGGCCTGAAGAACAAGTGAAAATCAGTATTTGTACATAGTTAAAAAAACATCAAGTACTTCTCCATCCCTAAATCACCTTGAGACTGGAAGATTCCATAATTGGTCCTTTCATCTTTCCTCCCTTTCCTGACACTCTAGAAACATCTTGGTTTCTTTAAGCCTTTCTCCTCCTATCCAAATTTCAATGCATACATTCAAATGAAGACTGCTTTTCTGTCTTCCAGCTCAATTTAAAAGAACTTCCACTGCCCTCAAAAAAATGCACATTCAATTCATGTTCATGATAGACTTTAGCCTAAAAGTGACATTTAAATTTGTCAGCACTGTAGGATCCAGTTTCTAAAATACGAAATTTTCCACTCATTAAGCATACTCCAACTTGCAACTTCCAGTGCTTTGTTTAGCCTTGGGTTTTTTAGCAGGTCTGTCAGATGCATGATGACCTCACCAGAACACCACAGCTATACAGTAGACAAGACGACTTTCAAGCCATGAAGAAGCTTTTAGGTATATCTTACCTGCAGGGAAGTACTTTGTTGCAATACTAATATGTGCAGAGTACTTTCTCAGATTATGCAAGGATCATTTAACCTCCTGAAGCGTTTCAATTATATATATAAAAAAGAACAGTAAATGGTTTCCTTTTTTGTTAATTCTAGCAAGTGCACACTAACAAACATCATAACATTTTTTGTTATGGGACAGATTACAAAACCAGCACATATACTGTTTTGCAGTTAATTAAAGCATTAAAAAACCAGCAGCTGCAAACACTGAAATTCTCATACCAATAAGATTTGGAATGTGACGTTATTACTTTGGCAGTGAGTTACAGATTTTAACATACAAAAGCACACAGATTTGCATGGGGAGGAATGTTGTTGTTACCTTTCTAGGGATTCTGCGGAGTTCAGTTTCCTGCAAGGAGCATTGGCCATATCAGAAATACTGACCCATGAAGTTTTCACATCCATTAGATCAAGGCTGTATACACCCTGAAAGCTGACCAAAATAACCATTACAGCAGAAAAAAAAAATTGTTGGAAAAAATTTTTTTCTAACTTAAAAGAGACTTTGACCTGATTTTCAAGAACTGACATGTATCCAGAAAGAAAAATTAGACAAAAATATTATACAGAACAAGACAACAAACTTACTGATTTCCACATGATTATGAACTGTCTCATAGTATAATTATGTGTGCACTATTAGAACAACATCCAGTTGCATATTTAAATCATTCATACTTTGATTGGTGATGTAAAATAAACCAGCTATATCCAAATTCACAAACTGAATAAGAAATTTTAAAGGAGGACAGTATTAATAAAGGATAAAGTTTTATCAATATCTGTAAAAAACAGGTTATGGCTGATTTTTTTCTAACTCTTTCAAATATTTTCAGTTCAATAACTTTGATCACTTATCTCTTGCTTTAGATGAAGTATTGAACGATGATAGCAGAAGAGTGAGACAGTATTTTTCTTAGGTCAGCATGTTCAAATGCTCATGGAAGCACCTCTTTCTCTCCATCTTAGCTCAGTGAAATGCAGGAAATGTTCTTGTAATAAGAGAATTCCTAACGAAGATTTATAGCACACAATATTTAAGTCATCAAAGCACATTTTGTTGCTATAGTAACAATAATCCTAGACACACCATATGTAAGGTAATTTGTCTAAAATAATGTATTCTGTATTCATTCTAGACACTGGCAGGCAATCTCTTCAATCTTCTACCTGTCCTTGTGTTTAGAAGAATTTTATTTTAGCTTTTTAAAGGAGCATCTCCTTTAGAAGAGGTGAGAGCAACTGCTTATTTTGCTATAAAAACTCTTTATGATATTTTGTGCTCATTCAAATGGTTAATGAAATTCAGCAACAACCTGGACTGAGAGCATATCAGAACTTAAAAGAAACAATGTGTGATTTGGTATGTCAACTATATGATGTCCAGAGACTAAACTGTTGTTTCTAATGTTCGCTTCAGTATTACAGATTACAGTGGAGCATTGAGGACAAATATGGAAAGCATCAGGAGCAAACAACTGTATTTCATCAAGTACAGTTGGCATTTTCTCAGAAGCATAAGAGAGTTAGGAGCCTCCTCTGGAAGAACATGGTGCTTTTCATAAGGGGAGACTACTGGGAAATTGGTGAAGTTCTGAATTTAAAATGCTGTGGCAATTCCACAATAATTCCCTAAGTGAATATTTTTATTTTCCACTGAGCACTAAAGACATTTAACAAAGTCAAATGCCACATCAAGATGATTTAAAACTCTGTCTGTACTGCTTCCCTAACACAACATTAGCAAGGAGAAGCTATTACAGAACGTCATTGGTGGGACTGGAAAAGCTGGGAGCACAAACAGTCGTAAACCTTTAACACTGTGGTGGACAGCATGGGCAAACAGCATATGCAGTTTGCCCAGGATATGCAGGGAGGATGCTGTAATCTGCAGGTGGGTCCACACCTCAGGTAAGTGCTTAGTGTTCTAGGTCTCTGCCGTAATACTGGACACTCGAACTAGACCCTAAAGCATTGTGTCCACTGAGACAGCCCCTGAGAAGTCTGATGCTTCCACTCAGATAGAACAGGTAAGGAAGGAGATGTCCATACAGGTGGTAGCTTGCAATAGATGCCCAGTTACTCCTCCTGGAGAAATGGCAGTACCTGCACAGCGTACACAGTTTGATGACCTGGTGCAGCACATGGCCAAATTACAGGAGACAGTTAATAGGCTGTGCAGTGTTAGAGGGGCTGAAACAGAGATAGACATGTTGTGGCAGTCTTAGCAGGAATTCAGAGATGCATCAGCACACAAGTCCAGTGAGAGAATGAATTATTTATTAATTTTACAGTATCATTTATATATCCTAGTTCCAAAAAACCATTGGACAGTGTCCACACCTGTCCTGAGGTGATAGGCTGAAGCACCAGACATCCACTTCAGATTATTTGTCCCATGTAGCTTAACAAAAACACCAGATGTGAAGGTTATTTACAAAAACCTATCTTACTATTTACATAGCTTGCATAGCAAAGGAAAATTCTCACAGAATTAGTGCAAGGAGATGGAAAATCTCTCTGCTTAGCAGCATTCCAGTATCCACAGACATGTGGCTTCAAAACCATATATCTACAATGGATACCACTGAGCGTGAGGTACCTTGGACCCTGATGACCCAAAAAGGAGGCCTCCAATTCAGCCTCCACCCTCCAACATCCAGGCCAAAACCAGATACAGTGCTTTAAAAGCCTTAGATGTCTATGAGCAAGGCCAACAAGGAGAACCTGCACTAGCAGTGCATGGTGGTTACTGTAAAAAGAAACACTGAATGATCATAATGGGTGACTCTCTGTTACAGGCCACTGAGGGACCCATCTGCTGGTCTGATAGACAGTCACAAGAAATATGCTGCCTACTGAGGGATAGGATTCATGATGTTTTGAGAGGGCAGGAAACCTTCATGGATGGAGGAAGCTCCTAGTAAATCTCAAATGCAAAAAAGAAATTTATGAGATATGGAAAAAGGGACAGACCACATGAGAGGACTGTAGGAACATTGTCAGGGTATGCAGGGATGCTACGAAGAAGGCCAAGTCTTACTTGGAATTGAGTCTGGCAAAGGTCATCAAGGACAACAAGAAGGGCTTCTCCAAGTAGTTCAGCAGCAAAAGGAAGAATAGGGAAAATGTGGGGCTGCTGCTGAATCAGATGCTTGTCCTGGTAACAGAAGACACAGAGAAGGTAGAGCTGATGAATGCCTTCTTTGTCTCAGTCTTTACTGCTGAGGTCAGCCCTCAGGAGTCCCAGACCTTGGCTGTGAGAAAAGACCAGAGAAAGGAAGACTTGAATTTGGTCATAGAGGGTTGGGTTAGGAATTGGCTAGGCAGTTTAAATACCCATAAATCCATGGTCTTTGATGGGCTACACCCATGGGTGCTGAGGGAACTGGCAGATGTGTATCTGCCACTCTTCATCATCTTTGAAAAATCATGAATGGGAGAGGTGTCTGGTTATTGGAGAAAGGTCAGTGTTACTGTCATCTTCAAAAGCAGCAAGAAGGGATCCTGGGACCTGACCAGCCAGTCAGCCTCACCTCCATCCCTGGAAAGGTGATGGAACAGGTCCTTCTGGAGGTCATCAACAAGCATCTAGAAAAAAAGCAGGCCATCAGGACTAGTCAAGGGGAAATCATGCTTGACCAATCTCATAACCTACTACGAAGACATGGGAGGATGGGTTGACAAGTGGAGAGCGGTGGATGTTGTTCACCTCAACTTCAGCAAGGCTTCTGACATTGTCTCCTGTAACATCCTTGTAGTTTAGCTCCAGAGATGTGGGTTAGATGAATGGACAGTGAGGTGGATCAAGAACTGCCTGAATGACGGAGTTCAGAGAGTCATGATCAGTGGAGTAGAATCCAGTTGGAGGCCAGTAGTCAGTGGCATTCCCCAGGGATCAATACTGGGTCCAGTCTTACTCAACATTTTTATAAGTGGGCCAGATAAAGGGATAGAGTGTACCCTCAGGAATTTGCTGATGATAGGAAACTGGGGTGGGAGTAGTTGAAACATTTGAAGGCTGTGCTGCCATTTAGTGGGATCTTGATAGGCTGGAAAGTTGGGTGGAGAGAAACCTAATGAGGTTTCTCTAACAAGGGCAAGCGTAGGGTCGTGCAGCTGCAGGGAAATAACCCCAATTACCAATACAGGTTGGAGGATGACCTGCTGGAGAGCAGCTCTGCTGAGAAGCTGACCATGAGCCAGCAGTGCCCTTGTGGCCAGGAGGGCCAGTGGTATCCTGGGGTACATCAGGAAGATTGTGCCCAGCAGGTCAAGGGAGGTGATCTTTCCCCTCTACTCAGCCCTAGTAAGACAACATCACAGATGTTGTGTCCAGTTCTGGGCTTCTGCTTACAAGAAAGAGAAGGAGCTACTGGAGACGGTCCAGCAGAGGGCCACAAAGATGATGAGGGGTCTGAAGCATCTCTCTTATGAGGAGAGACTCTGGGAGCTGACCCTGTTTAGTCTGGAGAAGAGAAGGCTGAGAGAGGATCTCATGAATGCATATAAATATCTCAAAGGTGAGTGCCAAGAGGATGGTGCCAGAGTCTTTTCAGTGGTTCTCAGTGACAGAATAAGGAGTAATGGCCGTAAACTTAAACACAAGAAGTTTCACTTCAACATGAGGAAGAACTTCTTTACATTGAGGCTGGCAGAGCACTGACACAAGCTGCCCAGGGAGGTTGTGGAGTCTCCCTCTCAGAGACATTTAAAAACCACCTGAACGCATTCCTGTGTAACTTGCTCTAGGTGACCCTGCCTTCGCAGGGGGGCTGGACTAGAAAATCTCCGGAGGTCCCCTTCTAACTCTAACAATTCGGTGATTCTAAAAAAAAAATACATCTTTTGGAGCTACTCAGAGGGATAGGTATACGATCAAAAAGGTGTGGAGACCACTGTCATAGATTATCATAGATTTGCACACATTTGCAAATGCAAATAGCAAACCAGTGTTTTAAAGGGACCCAATATGATTCAGAGGTAAATAGAAGACATCCTTGTTTTTTCACACTGCTTCCACTGTTCTGACAGGACTATTCTTTGTACAAGCATGGTTCTAGGTAGTCCTTGGGGCTGTTTAAAAACAACAGAAAAAAATAGGTGGACTCATTTAATCTGAAAGATATGCTTATTGTTATGAAATGCCTTTTCTACAGGAGTCCAACATAAAATCTATGTGTCACAAAAATTGCAGAGATGCAAAGCTGAGAGGATTTTAGAGGTTCTCAGAAGCAATGCAGGAAGTTTAAGAACTATCTGCTGAGTAGTGAAATATCCCAAGCCAACATAAACTAGTAACTATATAGAATAGATTCTCAAGAAAGTAAACAGTGGCAAAAGCTATCATATTTCTGCTTAGAAAATTTAGTTATATAATTCCATGTTTCAGTAACATGTATTCTTGCTTGATCACAATTTTACCATTGATAAACAGGCAACTACTTCGGGGAACCTAATTCTGAACTTTTATCTTATTTGAGGGCCAGGCCTTGAATTCTTTGAAAGCAGTTTGAGGAAGAAGTACTAGAACTGGATGACTTTTTTACAAGGACAAAAACTTGAAGAGGGAGTTTTGGAGGAAGGGAGATTTTTTAAGAAATGAGATCAAACACTGCAAATATTCTTGGACAAAAAATACAAATATGTCAGTATGTTTGATTTCATTATGTCTTCAGTATTGCTTTGTGGTCTCTTCTAGGTCATTTTAAAACCCTCCCCTTCTTAGCCTATCATTTCAGAATAATGCCTTTTATTTCAAAGTTGTCTGGCAATTTAAAAGAGTGGAATTTTTTTCCAGAAGTGAATAATTGACATATTAAATACCAAGTTGGAAATGTTTTTATTAGACCCAAGCACATCTAAATTCATATTATTAAAATTCTGCATAATAGCTTAAACCTTATTGCAAATTTCCTGCAAATTCTCAACATGGGCAAAATCATTCATCTCTAATATATTAAAAATGCCCCCCATATAATATTTAATCACACAAGTTAAATGGGCTATAAATAAAATTCAGCAGGCTGTTATTTTTTCCAGGATGATACTCACCCACAAACTTGTCTGAGTGGTCTTATGGGATTGAAAAGACTCCTTCTCAATGAATAGCTGATTCTTTTTGGGATTAATAACTGCAGAATTGAAATCATTTTATATAGGTTTTGAAAAAATTCCTGAGCAAAAATTAACCTCTGGAGAAGTTCACATATTAAATACACAAGTTTCAAAAAATTGAAAAAGTGCAAAGTCCTACTGTCAAACAAAGTATCTTCCGCCTTTTCTTATCCTTGACCATTAAAAAACCTTGGATTTTCATAGTTTCATAGCACTGATGAATACTGGTATCAGGATAAATGAGTCCTATCAACATAATAGAATTTATAAGAGTCTCAGATGGGTCCTTGAAGAAAAATTTTCTTCAAGTTTACTGGCTTTGAGAAAAGCAATTGCACCCTGAGGCATCTTCAGCTTTCTCTTACCTGAAGGGCTCCCTGGAAATTATTCCTTTCAACAATCCATGCTTATATGAAACTCTCAAACAGATTTTAGCGATTTTTCTTTCTTCATATGCCTGCACACTTTTTTTTTTTTTGGGGGGGGGAGGATGTGCTGTTGGGCTGCATAAAGCATCTTAGTAGTTGTTATTAGCAGAACTGCTACAATATTCCTTGTAGTGTAGTTCTAGAGTACTTAACTTGGCCTAAACATTATTACCCACACTCCTCAGTATAAGTTTGACCTACAAGGCAGCCTGGGGGAAAAGAAAATTTGAAATACCCAACATTATAAATATTTTACATATGCAAGATATTAATGTTTTAACACATGCTCTAATGCTGTTTTCTCACATGGACAAAAGCTACTTTGCATCACATATGTACATCACAAGACTTTAATGGTCTCAGGTAGAGTCCACATGGAGGAAGGACATATTCCCTTGCAGTTCTTGCTTTTAGGTAAGCTCAGAAAGGGGACAGAAGCCCAATATCAAGGAAGAGAGGAATCCTGTCTTCCATCAGCAAGGTCCCTACACCTAAGGAAGCAGAGACAGGCAGAGCCTCTCCAAAAGGCACTGCAATATGCCAATTTTGGAGAGGCTTCTGTTTGTCGGATGTAGCAGGAGGTGGTGACGTTGGTGGGAAAGGGCCTACAGAATGCAGCTGGATCTGTGAGGCATCTCATTATACCCACAGAGCATTAAAAGTATTTATTGTTTGTCTGTGTAAATTGCAAATAAAAGTTATTAAAAATAACAATGCACAGGTTTTCCATTTACATTCATGAAAACCAAGCATTCTTCCAAAGTGAACAAACATCATAATCAGAGAACAGAAGTGGTTACAGGACTGAAGGCTGACCTTAAATGTCCTCTTTGATTTTCAATTTTTTAGTTAAGTGATACAGTAGTGATGTTATTCTGTGTAATTAGTAATCTGTTGCAAGACATTAGGGGTGAGATTTTTAAGGAGTTTTCCATGGGATAAAAATAGCCTCAAAATGCATGCTTACAAATACTTCTTGCCCTCTGTTGCTAGCTCATCAAGTATCTCTAAGTGTGCATCAATAAAAATAGAGTAAAAAATGCGTTTGGGAAGGAGGAGATGGTAGTGGGGGTGAGAAGATTGTGCTGTTTCCTTTGTTTGTATTGTGTAAGAACATGTAAGAAAAGCTTTTCTAAAATCCATGAAAGTGTAGGGAGGGTCAGGAGGTCAAGGACGACTGCAATAATCCCGAGTCTCTTGTCAACTCAGATTTCCCAAAGAGCCACATGTTTTAGGCTATCATTAAATCTATGTGGTGTCCTTTGGTTGAGATTTAGTTCTCCAAAGTCACTCTCCTAGGTTACAATGCAAGATGTAACCAATAATATGTATTCTATTATCACCTTCACAAGCTGTTAAAGCAGGTGGGGCAATGTTCGTTATCTCCTGCCATGACTCATCCTTGGTAACTCCCTCTGGGAGCTATCTCTCTTTAATGGGCAATCAAGGACCCACTGCATGACTCATAGAATTACATCAGCCCATTGTGAGATGCTCTGCCCAGGGGGAGGAGTCAAGAATTCCTACCTGGATATAATCTGGTGTTTGGAACAGCACAAGCAGCCCTTGTCTACTGGACTCCCACAGGACAAGAGCTACCACTGGACCTTCAGGTGAAGACCAGACCCTTCTATAGGATCACCACTTCAACAGGACTACTTCATCTGGACTGCTACCACCACCCTGACTAACAGGGTGTCAGGTTGTGTCCTGACTCTGTCAGTGTTCTTGTACTATTGCATTTATTTTAATTTTCCTATTAAATTATATTTCTGACTCACAATCTCCCACTGGTTTGTTTTCAAACTAGTACAGTCACAAAGATTTTGTCTTATTTTCCCATCAATATCGGGGTCATATTGAAGCAATATTAAAAGCTAAAGGTATGGAGCAAAGTCATAGTCTTTAAAAAATGCTGTAAAATAATACCGGCACCATAGTCTTGAATATAGCTCCTCAGAAATAATCAAGTTAATCAATATGGAACTCCAAGGCCAGGTTGTGTAGGAGAGCTGGAAAACTGGTGGAATAACAGACATATTAAAAAGAAAAAATAATTAAATTACATGACTACTTTTATCTGCTTATTTGAAAACAAGTTTTATTAAATATGGCTCATTGTTTTCCATCCATGAAATTAATTACTACTTGAAAAGAAGATACTTCTGCTTTTTCTGTCATGGCTACAGAGTATATTCTTCTCATGGGTCCTCCAGAATTATATTAAATAATGTTATAAATCCCAACTATGTAGATGTTATATGACTTCTATGCATCCTTTACTAAAATAATTTATATTGTCAAAGTGACTTTTACACCTTGCACGAAATACTCAGATTTCAGCTATAAGATAAAGTAACCTATAGAAACAACATGTTCTCTGGAAAAAGATAAATCATGGCCTCAAATATTGGCCTTTAATCCTTAAGGAAAACACTGTAGTTCAGAAAAAAAGGCGGGCACAACTTAGTTCTCAGTCAGGAGACTAAGTCTCAAAAGTCCAGACTAATCTTCAGGAATAATATGAATCCTGGGGCAATGTAGAAGAGCGGCCTCTAATTTAAACATTAGGTCTAAGAAATATGTTTTATTACTCATTTTTGAGCATTTCAATAATAAGGTGCTAATCAGCTACTTCAGACTGACTCAACTCCACTCCAAGCTTTGTCTTGAAAAGCAGAGAAAAAGACTGTGCTTCCATTCCACAAGGAGCCCTTCCATTTTGTCACTGACTGTGGTCCCAGCCTCCAACATCAAAGCTCAACAAGCACAAATAATGTGATGCTGATAGATTACATGAAATTGAATAAGTAAAATGTGCTAGAAAAGAAATAATATACAGTTTGCATTTTCAGAAATCACCTTTACCCATGACTTCTGCCTAATTGAGCCATTAAGCATAGTCATGCCCCTTCCTGTGAAAAGAAAACAAATGCGTTTCTTAAAATTACTTTTAACTGCATCTTTCTTCAAGAGCAATACACATTAAGTTTTCTTCTACACATGCACAAGGGGTGCACTTCACCATAAATGTTGTATCAAATATTACAAACAGGCTTGCTTGTCTGCTGTAGGAAGATGTAATGGAACACATGCTGCAGCAATACTGACACAAAATACTCAGTTTTGCCTAGCCTCATAAATCAGGTGGGGTATGCAAAAAAATTACATTACTAAACTGCCCACAGGCATTGCATTATGTCCCCAGTGATAAAACACATAGCATGCATTCCTATTATTGACAAAAAAATTCGCTCATCTATGTAATAGGTAATTGTTCACACAACAGAATTTTGTAAAAAGAAACATTTTTCAGAAAAAGTTTCTCTAGTGCAGGTATGTCTGCTCCTCAATCTTTGTTTTTCTGGATTATTTTTAACAATGTCATCATTTAGTCACTAGAAGTTCATGCCTTTGAATGTACCTAAAGAAAATTGTCTAATCTGAGAAAAGATAGGAGAAATCAATGCACACTTCCACAAGGACAAGGAGATACAATTTCAAAATTACAGCTAAATTAAGGATAATATTGTAACAACAGCTAAACCAATGCAGCAATCTAACCCAGTTTAAGTGTTCTATTATGCAAAATTGCAGCCATTATAAAAGAGAAATCAAAGACTGTTGTTAATATGGTTAAGCTATGGTTCTGTCACATCAGAAAACAGTGACACATGAAGAGTGTTCAAATGATAATTTGACAGGCACGATAGGAATTGAATTTAAAGTATGTAGCATTAGGACTGTAGAGACTAAGGTCCTGATCCCAAACTGCTCAACCTATTTCTCAACAGCATCTTGCAGACTCTATTCTATGCACTGTGTGCCTGCTGCAGCAAAGCATCCACTTCATTTCAAACATGTGGTCATCTTCCCTGCAGTCAATAGACTGCTCACTTCACAAGTGCTTTTATAAATCAGTCCTGGAGGATTGGGCCTTTGGCTGAATGCACTAAATATTCCCTGAACAGTTTCTTGCTATTCAAGCAAATCTTTGTTCACTTTCGTGGTAAGTATTTCACTTATAAAATGGTCTAGTACCAAGGATGTAATTTTCACTGCATTGTCTGATTACATAGCTTTTGTCCTTTATATCACTGGTCACCTATACATGCTGTGTAATCATGACAAAATGCTTTTTCAGTTGCAAATCAGAAAGTAGAAGTGTAACCTATATGGTGCATTGCTTCAAGTGAAATGAATATCAGATCTTGAAAAAGGAGCAGATTAAAATATTTTTAATTAAAATTTTTGAATTTATACAGTATTTGTCCAATTCTGCTTACTCTTAAAAAGAAGCAGAAAAACTGCTGGGATTTCCCCAATACCCTGAATAATTGCATAAAAATGATCTTGTAGGGTATCCTATGTTGAATGCTTTGTGAATGGAGAAGATACCTGTCAGAAACAGAAGCACTGAAAATACAATCATAACATCAGAATTTCAGTTCTGCTGTCATGATTCTTAATTACTTATTTCTTCCATGCAGTTCTTAGTCCTACCCAACCCTGCCTCTTTCTTTACAGTCCAGAAAGGGTTTAAATGTAGTAAAAGGACAAGAAGACGGTGGTACCTTCTTCTTAGAAATCTTGAGCCATTCTGTAAAGGACAGCTTCCTGATCCTACCGTTTCACCAAATTCTTCAAAATTCACGTACAGTTTGGAGGCTGAATTAATATCTATTATCATTTTATTTAAGGACCAAACTTTGCCCATTCCTAAGGTGACCTCCTGGTCTGTGGTATCATGGGGTCAGATCACATTATGAGTCTTCATAGCAGATTACTCTGGAGCAAAGATAGTGATGCTATGTTTCTCTTAAGCATGTGTTCTGAAAAGATGGACAATGCATGACATCCCCCCAAAAAAATCTGTGTTAGACACACAGCAGCTAACAGAGGAACAGCTAACTAAAGCTGAACACTATGAGATGCATAAAAATGAAGCTTATAATTGTATCAATTTTGTCTTTCATCTTCGATGTGCTTAAAGGTTTTATTTTCATCCTAACTCCATGGCATATATAGCATCCAGTCAACATCAAAACAAACTGCTTGTCATTAAATATTAAATTCCTTAAGGGGTAAATCTGTTAGTCTTCAATTTCTTTTTAGATTTTCCAGCTGAAGCTGGCAGTACTCAAGGCTAGAGAAGCATTTGGAATCCATAAATTGAGATGAAACTAATGAGAGTTAAACTTGAGAAAGGACTGTTTAAATAAAGCCCTGAGGAAGAAATTGCTTGGATATGCCTACATGAGACAACGTAGTGCTATTCATAATGAACTGGGTTTTACACCAGAGGAAAATCATAGAAACATAGAGTCATAGAACCATAGCATGGTTTGGGTTAGAAGGGATCTTTAAAGATCATCTAGTCCAGCCCTGCCTGTCATGAGCAGGGACATCTTTCACTAGACCAAAAAACTTTTACTTGGACAGTATTGCAGACATCACTTCCTCTGCAGTCTGCCTCACCATGCACCTATCAATCCATCTGGGAAAATACACTAAACATTTTCAGAACTTTTTGAAGGTTGAAACATTTTATATAGCATAAAAAAATAGCCCATGCATTGAACAGTACTGACTGCACATATGGTTTTTGTTAAGTTATGTTCCCCAATGCATTCTTAGCTTTTGAAAAAGACTTTATATGGCTTAAATACAAGTTCTTGCCATAGGCCTTGCTTAGCACTATATAGATATGTGCTGTGCACAGTGAGCCAAAAAGAGACTTCTGTTGTCCTATTAGGTAAACTTAGGCTTGCAGCATTTCCAGTGTGGCATTCTGCAGTGAACTTCCTGACATGTCATCTCTGTTAACATAACTTAGCAGCTCACATCTGGGTACCTTTGACTTGGCTGCAATACATTTCCTTATATTTCGCTATGACCCTCCTAATACTTCTGAAAGAAGCTCAGACATCAATAATGTTGCAAGTGACAACCTCTTTTTTCTTTTTTCTTCCTACAATATTTGACTACAAGTCTCTTCCCTTATAATACAGGGACCGTTCTTCTTCAGTTTATTTTAAATATCATGTCAATGAGGTCTAGCATCACTTTCTCAACTAATACCTGATAACTGAGCTGGACATCCTAGTAAAGAAGGCAGACAGTAACCTTTTGTGTAACAATTTTCAAAGAAGTCTGTCAGAAATGAGCAGGAGAAAGGCACAGGTTGTAATCACAGCAGTATTTAACATGATGAGATATTGAAAACTCTCAATAATATTGTGATGGTTTAATAATTTTACTACTGGTCATCAATTGCTGTACGAGACCCAAGGATTCCACTTAGTATCAGCAACAGAGAAACTTTGTCACCTGGAGACACCTCCATAACTTTCTGAGTTTCCAATTAACATACTGTATCTAGAAAGAGAGAATATATCTCCCAGAGTGCAGACAATCTCCAAAACTACTGCAAACAGTGAAAAGCACGTGATGACTGTTTCATGGTATCTTTTTCAGAAAACACAACTTTTCACAAAATATGAGGCTGGGTAATACTCATCTCCTACAATCTCACATAAAGGTATACTCAGGCCCAGGTTAGCAAGCAGCTGCTAAATGAAACAGAAGCATAGTTTTAAAAGGAATCAGACCAAGCTCAAGAGTTAGGTAAGAGTCAGAACAAAACTAAATGTTGTCAATTACAAGTTTAAACTTCAGTTTTAACAACGAAGTTTACACACCTCCACTGATTTTCACCCTTGTTATCAGTCAGCGACACTTAAAGGAAGGACCCATACCGCCTTCTAAATAGCTGCTAACGCTATATGCATTGTATTGTTAAAATTCAGTCACAGCCGTTGCATACCATAGCGGGAACATCTCTTTGCAGAGAGGATGAGAGGATTTGGACCAGGCTATAGCATTTCAGTTTGTGAGAGGGCTTAATCCAGTGTATTTCTAAAAGAAGAGTATGCCTGGTGTGTCCAGCATAGAAAAGAGTCTTCTCTAAAAGTCCTGGGATCACCAATGACTTCAGTCCTATAAGGAGAAGCAGAAGATGAGGACTAAGGCTTTCCTATTTTCCTATCCCTTGGCAGATAAATCCCACCCGTACAACTTAGTAAACACATTACAGAAATGCAAAGGTAGATATCAGTTTTACTGCAAGTACTCTTTATGCATTTTGGATGAAAGAGTCATTGAATAAATACATAATGACACTGTGGAAAAGCAGCCAGAATCAAATTCCTTTTTCTGTAGGAAACCATTGGCTGAAACAAAAATATTTCATGGATCAACAGCTTTCTACTTATCTTCTTCCACAACCTTATTAGAACAGAAGTCTACTTAGCTAAGCTAGACTCGAAATTCTCACTATGCCATATGAAAATGCAACCGCCTCCCCAACAAACTTGATGCATTGCTTGTCTTTGGCCCTGCTTTTGTACAAAAGTACTATTTTGCACCAATTCCAAACTTGACAAGATCCTTTAGTGTTTCTGCAAACTGATCTAAAAACGGGAACCCTTTTAGATACAGTACTGTCTTATTTCCAGATTGAGAATGGAAGAGCTTGGAGTGAAGAAGACTGACACGACTTCTGAGGACAGCCACACTGAGCGAGTATACAGGAATCTCGCTGAAGAAAAGGCAGACACTGACAAAATTAAGAGGAAATTTTGGTAACTTTTGCACTTAAGGGTTTATACCTAACACTTCCAAGTACATTGAAAATGCTAGTTAGAGAATTTCAGCCCATGGTATCTCAATTCACTTAGAATTTTCACTGAACTATGTACAGTTACTCCAGAGGTATTACTACAGGGATAGCATCCTTGTGCATATACTTTAAAAAATTGCCAAGAGTTTCTATGTTCTACTTTGGTCAGAACCTGAAATTTGCTATTTATTTCTCTTTTGACAGATGCTTTTTTTCAGAAAATGCACTACAAGAATTCAACTTCAAATTACAGAAACAGGAAATTATTACTGGATAGCAATAGTCACAACAATACACTACTACTAACACCCTTTCTCAATAAACATATTGTGTGCATATATTTAAATGTCCATGCATATGCACACAGTCATACCACTTGCATAATTAGTCATGTGTTTGTGTTACTTTTTCTTAAAAAATTAGTTTTGACATCGTGTCACGAAGTGACTAATTAATTAGTCATAAATACTCTGTCCCCTCTAGATATTATTGTTTACTAAGATGATAATCTGGCTAGGAAGACATGAACCACGTGTGTTTGGTCATTATATGATAGTTGACACTGAAGGTCAAAACTGAACTAGAATTCTAGAGGGTAAGAATTCTGCCTTGATCATTAATTTAGGATATCATCTGGGAACAGTCAATTATGTTATTTGTGCTCAGCTTCCCTATCTGCAGAGCCAGGATACTAACACTGCTAAAAACTGTTCCCCAATTCATGTTATAAGAGACCTGAAAAGTCAACCACCTGTCATGAATCAAAAATTTGCAACTAATTATGACTTCAGTAATATCATCACAGAAGTGTTACAAGTAGGTCACACAGATAATAGCCAATGTGTCACAAACTCTCAAACACTATATGCAGTATAATTCGTATTTAAGTTAAAAAAGGATTGAGCAGAGAAGCAGATCAAGGCCACACAGTAATGCAGTGATGACAGGCACAAGACTAGCAGTGATAAAACAGGATCCCACAAGCAGAGCAAGACTTGAGACAGTAGGAGCTTAAGTAAGAGTATAGTAATTGATTGCTGTAATTTCTCCATGTTAACTCCAGGATGCAAGCAAGAAAAAAAAAAAAAGCCTTATCTTTGATATAGACATACAGCTATTCACAGCAGCATAACCAGAAGGGATTGTTGCAGTCTGAGGATAATAGAAACTAAATTAATATCTCTTTCATGTTAAATGTTCTTGCTGCAGATTTATAAGCTTTCATAAAAAAGCTCTATTTGAGCACTGTCTTAACATAACAGTGATTATTATGTGATCCAGAAAGCATAAAAATCTAAACATGTGCTGATCACTTTGTAAGCACATTAGCTGTTTTAGCAACATTGTATATATGTTAATGGTATGATGACTATGCACAGGCATGGTCATAACAGGTGATGCATCAAATTATCCATATACTCCTCCTCTGTGATCCTTTCTCCAGTACTCACAAAATCTGTATAACTGGAAAAAACTTTCCAAATTTTCTTCTGCAAAATTATAAATCTGTAAGAACCTAGTTGTGTCTGTATTCTACTTTTCACTGATGAAAAATAAAATGTAAAATCTTTTCCCATGTATGTATCATGAAAAAAAAAAATAGACATTGGAGATTGCTTGAATTTTTTCCCCCACGAAAATATATACTTTTTCAATGTAGAAGTTTTAATATTAAGAAGATCCTAGCATGAAAAAAGGTAGATTATTTTGGAAACTTCTTTCAAAACAAACTTACTGTAGAGTAATTGTTGTTAGGTAGAAAGTAGTTGCTACATTATGTTGGGTTTTGGCCCAGCTGACCTGCCTGTGGGAAAACTTAGGATAAATTAATAGAAAATCCAGAATTATTTTCAAGGTCCTTCCTTCTTTGACAATGTAATAAATACAGAATAATTTTTAAAAACAGACCGCATCCCTATATTTTCTGTCCCCCAGGCTGGGACCTGTTCCTTCCAGCCTGCTGCAGTTGTAGTGCAATGCTTCATGACAGTTTACGACAGATGAACCCCAAAGTTAAGAATTTGGCTCATATAAATTCAGGTGCACTGCTGAAAATTCTCTGATCCAGACACCAGGTTGATACTGCATTTCCTTCATGAGCTTTTGTGGTAGGTTTAAAACTTGGTTTGATAGGCATGTTGCTAAACCACTGGGAAAGCTGGTAATGCCTCTGCGATTTGCATATTTAAAGGAAGCGCAAGCACAGGAATTTCCGTTTTTTTTTGTTCTGGCTCCCCGGCCGAGGAGGGGGAGCGGGCCTGGGCCCGCTCTGGGGGGTCACTGGGAGAACCATCCCGGAGCCTCAGGCAGCCAAGAAACAGCCATGAGCTGCCACGCAGTTGACACCAGGCGACGCGGCTCTTTGGGGCTGGTGCAACCCGCGCCAGCCAGCGGGACCCTCCCCCATGGCCAGCACAGCCAGCGCTGAACCGAGAACAACACCATGCAGCCAGCAACATAAGGAGGGCAGGGCTTTCTCCAATGTAAAGCCCAACAGGATCAACTTCTCCGCTGAAGGCTTGCAGATGCTATCTTTTCTTCAAGTTAGAGAGAAAGAAAGGAAAAGTAAGATCATGTGAGACGAAACCAAAATGGCGGCGCCAAGGTCAGTGTAAAAGACCAGAAAAGAGGATGGAGTGGCTTCCAGCACCAGAGCTGAAAATCTCTCTACAAGCCGTGGTGAGGACTGTAATATAACGAACTGTTTCTCTAAAATTCATTGAAGTACACTGGGGGGATGCAGAAACCCATGCGCAGCTAGTGAAAAAGTGCTCAACGCCAGACCCATAGATGTTGTGAAAGGCTTTTAGAGATTTAAGAAGAAAGCCTCTGCTTTTAGGCTGGAGTAGCTCATCCTTAAAAGACTAAACCCCATGGCTATCATGGCCCATATTGGCAGCTATGAGAAGACTGCTAAACCGTGGGAGAGATTTCTTCACTTCAGCAGATTTTCTGGGCGGGGCTGTTGCTTGTGAAAGTTTGAACCACGCTAAAGAATTTTGTAGAAGTTCTTATCTCCCATGGGAAGATCCCATGGCACAGCAGAAGAGACTCTTTTCCTTAAACATAAAGAAAGACTCTTAAGAAGTGAAACACTGACCAAACTCCATGTTTTATGTCCCTTGCGCAGGTTGTGAAGGAAGGGAAAGAGGGACAGTACTGGAAGGAAAAAGTGTTCTGGGAGTTTGCTTTAATTTCTTATTGTTTCTTTTTGCTTTTAATTCTGTTAGTAATAAATCTCCGTTATCCTGTAACTGTTCAAGTGTGGACCTGTTTTGCCTTGAAGTTTTTTTCTGTTTTCCTCAATAATCCTTATTTCTCCTTATAAAAATAAACAGATTTTGTGGGGATCGATGCCTAACCAGCATTCAAACCATGACCATTTAAGCATATCCTGGGCTTAAATGGCTTATAAGTTTCTGCCAATGTATCTCCCTCAGTCCTTGCAGAGACATTCAGCTTTTGTCCCTACACAGTTCAGGTACAGTGTTGAGGGACTATACACAAATTCTGATATGCACCTGTTGAACCTCAGTACCAAAGGTCTTGCCCTCCTAGAAGGCAGAAATGTACTTTTAATGAGCTCTGACTCTAAATAGACTATGACAAAAAAACCATTTTCAACTGTGATTATTCAAAATTGTCAGGTTGTGAAAGGATGAAAAGAAGTTTACTCTTTAGAATAAGCAATCAGGCCAGTTTTGAGGTTAAGTCTTCTGGGAATTTTGGAAAGTGATTCAGCTTCCAAAATCATTGATACCTGCCTTCCTTTGAACTAAGTATTTGCTAAATAGTACTGAAGAGTTATTGTCCACTGGGGAGCATGTTAAGATTGCCTAATTAATTTCTCCAGTAACCTAAACTAGATCTGGGTCCTTAGAGACAAAAAGAAAGCAAAGTCAAACAATGTGATCTCTTTCCTTCTTTGTCTCTCTGTGTCCTTTTTTAGAGAAATTATTTAAATTATGAGAGACTATTTTAGGTCACTGATGGAAAGCTAAATTTGTTCTTCACGCTTAAGACTCCTTCTGTTAATCCCCTTTACAAAGCATATTTTTAGCTTGCCTCAATTTAAAAAAAAAAAAGCTTCTAATTGCAAATGTTCTGCACTCTGAGTTTGGTACAGATTTTGCTCTTTCGTGATGGTTAACTAAAGCTAGCAGCTTGGTAATTTTGAGAAAAGAAAATGTGTTAAACTTTTTAACCCCCCAGTTGTCCTTTTTCTGTTGAGAGTAAAAATTTTTCATAAACGAACATGAAGTTTCCTTTCATCTGGAATAGAGTATTGGTGTTTCTCTGGAAACAGTCAATTTTTGTTGTGGGATATTTTGATTACTAATGTGATGCACTAATCTGTATGAAACACAGAAAAACAAAATTCACATTAACACTTTCTAACATTTTTGTAGTTCAAAGTCCATCATGCTAAAGGCTAGATCATACATTAAAAAAAATTAGAATAAATACCTAAAGAGCTTCAAAAAACATATGCCAAAATGTAAGCCTTCTTGGACATTACTGCCTAATAATATCAGAGTCTTTGCAATTCTGCACAGCTGTTTCCATAGGCCTCTTTGTTGTCCTAGGCAGTTCTACCATCTGGCTCATTTGCCCAGATTAGGAGCAGGGGCATGTTATATTTGCTTTGTAGAAAGAGTGGCATCTCCAGAAAGTGATGCAGATGGAGAATTGCCTAACAAGAACACCAGTGTATACAGTGTATGCTTGGCTGCATGGGCAATTGCAACTCAATTTAATTTTACATTAACACAGAAACAGAGGAAATAGTAAAATCATGTAATGAAAACTTTTGGAAAAATCTCTTGAATGAACATCCAAGAGGCAATCCAGAGGGGAAAAAGGAGTCCTGGAAGGCTGGACATGCTTCCTGAAGGAAATCTAAAAGGCTGTTCCCACTTGCTGAAGGATGAGCTGTCAGGGAAGAAGACCAGCTTGGCTGAACAGAAGAATTTGAGTGGAACTCAGACAAAGGAAGAAAATGTATCACTTTTTAAAGAAGAGTCAGGCCACTCAGGAAGACTACAAGGATCTCGTGGGCTTTGCAGGGAGAAAATAGCAGGGCCAAAGCCCAGTTAGAACCTTATCTGGTTACTGCTGCAAAAAGAAAAAAAGAAAGAAGTTTTTATAAATATATTAGCAACAAAAGAAAGGCTAAGGAGAATGTCCACCCTTTAATGGAATGTGGGGAAAAGTGGTAATGAAGGATGAGGAAAAGGCTCATGTACTTAATGCCTTCATTGCCTCAGCCTTTCATAGCAAGACCAGTTGTCCTCAGGCCATCCCATCTCCTGAGCTGGAAGACAGGAACAGGGAGCAGAATGAGGACCCAAAATCCAAGGGCAAATGGTCTTTGACTTGCTACACCACTTAGACATGCACAGGTGTGCAGGGCTGGATGGGATCCACCCAAGGGTACTGAGGGAGCTGAGCTGGCAGAAAAGCTCACAAAGCCACTTTCCCTCATTTATCAGCACTCCTGGCTGACTGCAAGGGTCCCAGTTGCCTGGAGGTTAGCAAATGTGACACCCGTCTACAAGGAGGCCTGGAAGGAAGATCCAGGCAACTAGCAGACCTGTCAGCCTGACCTGGGTGCCAGTGAAGGTTATGGAGCAGATCATCTTGAGTGCCAACAAAACACAGATGCCGAACAGGCGATCAGGCCCAGCTAGCATGGATTTGGGAAAGGCAGGTCCTGCTTGACCAGCTTGATGTCATTCTATGGCAAAGTGATCCACTTAGTGGATGAGGGATCTGGACACACTGGATCAATGGGCTGAGAAGAAGTGGATGCAGTACAGAAGAAAAGGCAGAGCCTTAAGAGGGTATTGAGAGAATTGTTATGGTTTGTTGGTCTGAGTTTTATTTGGGGTTGGAAATAGCTAAACAGTGAAAATGGCAACTATTAAAAATGATTAATCAGGCTAACATTACCATATCAATCATACTAATGATAGCATAGGGTTAAA